>OY769905.1:19301413-19775599 GCA_963669185.1 Dyspetes luteomarginatus | reverse complement strand
CTCTTTTCTCTCTCTCTCTCTCTCTCTCTCTCTCCTCTCTCCCTCTCTTCTCTCTCTCTCTCTCTCTCTCTCTTCTCTCTCTCTCTTCTCTGTCTCTCTCTCTCTTCTCTCTCTCTCTCTCTTCTCTCTCTCTCCTCTCTTCTCTCTCTCTCTCTTCTCTCTCTCTCTCTCTCGCCTATCCTCGTATCTGCTTCTCCCATGATCGTCGGTTTGTTACACAGTCTTTTCCCTCTCTTCTTCTCGTCTGATGTCCAGGGAATAGGCGAACCACGAGAGAGCTCTCTCCGGGAAGATGTTCTCCCGCAGTCCCGGAGGTCACCCACAGCTTTTCCTCTCTGTCTCCCCTATTTATCTCTCTTTCTTCACTGGTTTCTCTTCGCCGTATTGTTTGGTCCGAAATGATGCCTAAACACAGGAGGAAACCATTTGAAATGATTTAAAAAATATTTGTGAATAATTATCGGTCACGAGTTTATTAATCATAAAACTTTTCAAATGGTTATTATTATTATTTCATAATTATTTAATAATTAACCGACGATTAGTAATTAAAAAAAATATATATTTTTCATTTTTTTTCGTAATAATTATTCGTAATTATTTTCATTGTTAATGCCTAAGCGAAAATTATAAACATTGTTATCAAAAACTTAAATTAACTGGACTGGACGAAATATTGCACAATTTTCATCATAATCGGGTAATCTCTTATTTGGGAGACAAATTTATTTTTTTATTATTATTATTGTTGTTATTATTATTATTATTATTATTATTACATTCCAAATTATTTTCATTTATTCGAAAAAAAATCGAACCCTCCCCTACACTAAAAGAAAAACTGGACATTTTTATCTTCGAAAAAAAAAAAAAGAAAAAGAAAAAGAAATGACACCATAAATCAAGAATTCCATGCAGACCCATAAATTTATCCAAGAATCCGTCTGTGCCCACCTATGATGTAGTAATACTTGTAAGTATGTATAGGAATAATATTGGTACAGTAAAAGCTGGTTGGGAGAGGTGAAGAGGGAAAAGATGAAGAAACACGTCAGGGGCAACGACGAGATGGAAAAATGGGAATGAGATGAAGATGAAGACGACGAGGGTGTTACTATACCATGACAAAGGACTGGCCAAACCTGCCTGACAACCTGTAAAATTCCTATGAATGAGCTCAACCTCCGTTGACCGGTAATATATATATATCCGATCTCGCCCCCACTCGGGCATATATATATATGTATATGCCGGAGTGGGGGCGAGATCGGTGCTCGTACAGGAGGTATACGCTCTCCTTCCATCAAATTCCTCGAACGAAAGCGTGTGTGCGGCCGTCCATAGTGCACATAAAGGAACACCAGAGGGCTCTCTTGGCGCTCTCTCGCTTTGAAGCGACGTTTGAGCCTAAGCGGGCTAACCATAAGTATCGAATGGATGATTTAAGACGATGTGAAAATAGAGATAGGTGCGAGAGAGAGAGAGAGAGATAGTGGTGCTCACGGCGGAGCGAGGGAGACACACTGACAATTTGTTTGACACCGTCTTAAGGTGCGGTAAAATCTCAGTCTGTTTTCATTCGTCTCCTTCATGGCCGCCTATGGCGCTATCTCTCTCGTACTCATGATAACTCAGTCGGTATCACAACCTCGTCCTAGAGGTGTGACACTCTCTCAGTCGGTAATAAAAACTGTAATACACTTTTATTTTTATTTTTTCAAAGTTTCAAAGTTTTTTTTTCAAAGAATGCAAATTTTTAATTGTGCCCATACACCCAAACCCAAACATTTATGCAAAACTTCGAAACGACCCCGGGGAAAAATGGACTCTTAGATTTAGTGCGACAAGAAACGGCTGAATGCAGGGGGGCGGAGGGGTGAGGGGGGGGGGGGGCGGAGGTTACCTTGACTTGAAATCATAACGCGCTCGTTCGTGTTATAAGCGAAAGATCAAGGGAGAAAAAAAGATACAAAGTTTTCGATGCGTGAGTGCCCTCGGAATCCGGATATTCGATTCGAAACCAAAAAAATATTCCAAATCAAACGAAATTTATTCGAGCCAGATGAAATTTATATTTGAATGAAGATAAAAAAAAATTAAAAATAAATTAAAAATAGTTAAATTAATTTTTATTATATTTTATTAATATATTAATTAACGCTAAATATTTTTTTAACAATCTTGCACATTATCAGATATATATATATATTTCTTTGCGACAGTTCGCAATGAAAATTATGGCAATTATTCATCGAGGACAGAACAACGTAAGAATGATATATTAGATGAAAAAAGAAATACTGAAATACCGATAGGATCTTGGTGAACGTTCTTTTCAATTATAAAAAAAAAACACCCATATAGAGAACACGTGATATATACCGGGCACATGCCGACACTAGGACTCACCTAATCCGTTATTTTCTATGTGGCAAGAGAGTGTATGAGTTTTGAGGGAGAGGGGCGGGAGAGCGTAAGCAGAACGCGCGCACCCGAACCGGTTGAGTACTTGGGCGTTCTTCTTTTCCTCAGCTCTCCGATCGAAGGAAGAGAATGAGCGAGAAAGAGAAAGAGTGTGTGAAAGAGAGGAGAGAGAGAGAGAGAGAGAGAGAGAGAGAGAGAGAGAGAGAGAGAGAGAGAGAGAGAGAGAGAAGGAGGGAGGGAGAGAGAGAAAGAGAAAGAGAACATGTACTATAGCAAAAACCGTTGTATCATAAAGATACTTCTATAATTGTGTATATATAGTATTTACGAAGTATTATACAGATATAATAGTAGTGTAAATAGGTATACAGCAGTGATGTATAGATACACTAACTATAGTAAAAATCAAAAGAGAAAGAAAAGAAAATAAGAGAGAGAGAGAGAGAGGATTGAGTTCGGAGACTGAACGTTCACGTTTATGTACAGCAGGTCGTTGAGCCTAACTTCCAAGTCTAGCAAGTCACGTGAGCGTATCTCGTATATTTCTCTATCTATCTCTATATCGTTCTGTCTCCTCTATGAGACTGTACGAGGTCTGTATAGCTCAACTCATCTCGACCTTCTCTCCGAGGTGAGTAAATTTCCTAGGATTCGTCCATCAAGTGTCACTATTTAAAATTCAAGCCAGCCATTAAACGCATCGAATGAAAAGTATGAAGAAAATTTCGTTTCCATGAAAAAGTGATGGGTAAAATTGAAAATGAGAATGTATTGTCTGATATTTTTTAACTGTTTAAATCGAATTTTGTTCATTTGAATTTTTTTTCCACCCTGTCGCCTTTTAGGGGCTACGTAATGCTCGAAATAACGAAATTTTATTTCGAAGAGGGTAAAATGGAAAATAAAAATATTGTCCCGAATTTATTGGCTATTTAAATTTAATTACAAAATAATATGCAATTTCCGATTGAACCTGCTAAACTTTTTATCAGACCCGTAACCCTGAAAATGTGGTACGTGTCAAAATTCGCACCCCTTTCTATTATTTCGATTTTCTTGGTTAGGCTGAAACTGTGCAGAAGATGATTAGTTTCGGTGATTAAAAAAAATAATTCAGTGAGGAAAAACTACCGTGATCAAAGACCGTATAACGAGGGCCGTTTGGTGCCATTATAGTATGAAGCGAATAAAGTTATCATGAAAAAAAATGAGAGGGTTCTCTCGTCGCAGCTCACAATAGCGTTCATTCGTAATATTCCAGCAATTAGTTGTTTTTTTATTTTTTTAAATATATTTAGTTCCATATTTCATTCGAACCAAATATTTTACGGGCTCCGAATGAAAAATTAATAAGAGAAAAAAATTGATCAAACAAAAATTAGCAATAAAAAAAAAATACGAATATTGTAAATGAACCATCGAACGTATAAAATAAAAAATTAAAGAAATAAAATAAGAGTTCTCTTCTACGGAGTATCGTGAACGTCGAGCAACTCGAGATCACGCAACCCCGAATGACGTTGAAATGTCCAATTGCCGCGTGACTAGAAAAACCTGCTAAACTTTTCATCAGACCCGTAACCCTGAAAATGTGGTACGTGTCAAAATTCGCACCCCTTTCTATTATTTCGATTTTCTTGGTTAGGCTGAAACTGTGCAGAAGATGATTAGTTTCGGTGATTAAAAAAAATAATTCAGTGAGGAAAAACTACCGTGATCAAAGACCGTATAACGAGGGCCGTTTGGTGCCATTATAGTATGAAGCGAATAAAGTTATCATGAAAAAAAATGAGAGGGTTCTCTCGTCGCAGCTCAAAATAGCGTTCATTCGTAATATTCCAGCAATTAGTTGTTTTTTTATTTTTTTAAATATATTTAGTTCCATATTTCATTCGAACCAAATATTTTACGGGCTCCGAATGAAAAATTAATAAGAGAAAAAAATTGATCAAACAAAAATTAGTAATAAAAAAAAAATACGAATATTGTAAATGAACCATCGAACGTATAAAATAAAAAATTAAAGAAATAAAATAAGAGTTCTCTTCTACGGAGTATCGTGAACGTCGAGCAACTCAAGAGTACGCAACCCCGAATGACGTTGAAATGTCCAAGTGCCGCGTGACTAGATGGTAAGGTACGCGAGAGAGTTAACTCACCAGATAGGTGCAACTCTCTGCGTATTATAGGCAGTAGATACGGCTGTGTGGTGAATTGCTGGACGGCCTTGTCAGCGCCTCTCAATTTTCTCTGCATGAGCGTCTGTCCCGATACTCATGCATATCCATCGTGAGTGCACATATTGGGTATTACCACTTACTTAATATTCGATTACGCTAGACTCGTATACGAAGTAATACGCTGCGTAAACGCCGAATATAACTCGTAACCAAGACCAGTTTTTATTTAAAATAATCGATCAATTGAATAATCATAAAAAATGTTCATTGATCCTCCTAATTTATTAACCACATTACGCAAAAAACGTTAAAAATTATTTGACAACTAAATTTTTCATCAATAATTATTCCAAGGAAAATTTATACTCATGATGAATTAATACAAAAATTTGAATAATTATTTCGAGTTCTAATGATTAAAAAAAAAAAATCTTCACTTTCATTTCTTCGAAAAATATTATTCATCATTCGTATTTCGAAAAATAAATGATTTTTTTTTTTTTTTTCTATGGATTTTCAGTCGTTTCAAATGATTTCTAATGATGCGAAAGAAAAATTTAAAAAAAATTTCACAATTTTAATCCTGAATCTACGCTACGAGTTTGAAACTCTCGATTCCTTTCACATGTCCTTACGACACTACGTATATATATATATATATATATATATATATATACATACACATTATCTGGTATCGAAGTACACTAGCAAAGCTTTGTATGGCGTTCTGGACGATAGGATATTACATACCAACGAGGCGATATATAGTTTCTGTAGAGTGTTGTTTCGTACAGCTTATGTTGTAAAGATATTCCACAGTATAGATATCTCCTCTATGGGAAATACCCTTTAGCACTAGCTGCTCACATTACCTTACTTACTACACTGTACGGGGTCAATGCCACTGCCGCCTCACTCGTCTTTTCTCTTTCTTTCTCTCTCTCTCTTTCTCTCTCTCTCTCTCTCTCTCTCTCTCTCTCTCTCTCTCTCTCTCTCTCTCTCTCTCTCTCTCTCTCTCTCTCTCTCTCTCTCTCTCTCTCTCTCTTTCGCTCTCTCGCTCTCTCTCTATCTTACTCTGCCTCGAGTTCTTACCGCACGAGCCCCACTTCCCTTAAACTTGCCTGGCTTCACTTCTCTTTACTCTTTGCTCCTTCTGTGTCTCTCTGTCTCCCTTTTTCCATACCTCTTTCATTATCCTTGTCTCGTGTGCTCGTTCACCTCCCCTTTGCTCTCAAGCAAGTATAAATGTGTATATGATTGTATGCAATTCATCGCTGTATATATATATATATATATATATATATATATATATATATATATATATATATCTGTGCGTGCGTGTGTTGTATGGTGTGTGTCACACACACACAATCACCCGTGCACGCCGCTCTCTTTCTTTTTACATTTCTCTCCTTGCATTCTCAATCTCACTCGCCCTCGTTCTTTCGTCATATTTTTTTCTTCTCTCTCTCTCTCTCTCTCTCTCACACACACACACACACACACACACACACACACTCATCCACTCTGTATTCCACCTTTTTCCTCTCCCTCTCTCCTCCTTGCCTGTTTGGCCGCCGCCCCCGCTTCAGAGACACCATCCTCATCGACCGGCGTTCGTGTGTACTATACTGTATAATATATATGATATGGTGTTGCTATATATCTGCTATATATATATACCAAACTCTGGGGACTTGTGAGTTCACCATTTGACTCTTTCTACTCTCTCATTCGTCCTTCCGTCTGGTCTCTCTCTCTCTCTCTCTCTCACTCTCACTCACTCTCACACTCTCTCACTCTCACACACACACACACACAAAATCACGCACATCCACCCGCAACCAGCATCTCTTCGCCGATTGCGTCTCGCCGCAGCGTCGCCTCTGACTCTCGACTCTTTCTTTCTCTTTCTCTCTCCCTCCTGGATACACATACACATGCATCCATGACTGCCCCGCAACGCCATCACCATTATAAACTATTCCAAAAAATCGTGCTGTTGTTATTATCACTTAGTCAGCGAGTGCATACACTCGCTCTCGGGGAGATCTCGCGACAATGAGTGACTTTGTTCGTGAACGAGCTCAAGATCAACAGATTTGTGAGAGAATCAGGGATATATCTTATCTAGTATCAGTATTTCTCTCGAATTTAAGCTTCGATCATTCTCAGCAACAGAGAAAATTGTTAGGTACATTCATTTTTAAAAAGATCGAATAACTTTGGAATTTCGGCCGGCTATTTTAAATCTGCCATTTTTTTATTTCATGAGCTGAACGTCGAGTCCCAAAGCAGTTCAAAAAGTCCTAAGTATCACAAGTTTTTGTGAGCAGGATCATTTTTCGTTTTTTTTTTATCAGTCATATTGAATCCGCCATTGAATGTGAAATCCGTAACCCTAGCAACTTCCGAGAACCCCAAAGCTTCGACAATAGCAACATTGTTAAATTTTTATATCGGCCATCTTGGATCAAAATTTTAACATTCAATACGAAATCAGAGACATCAAAAATCTCCGAGAACCAAAATTTTCATTCACAGGATTGTTTAAAAAAAAAATTTATCGGCCATTTTGAATTTGCCATTTTTAGCTCCGTAATTTAAAAATGGAATCTGAAATCAGTGGCCTCGTAAATTCTTGAGTGCCAAACTTTTCGGACGTGGGATATATTTTTTTTTTTTTTTATATTGAATCCTCCATTTGCAATTTTATCATTTTGACATTGAATACGGAAGCAGCCCTGTCGGAAATCATCCAGTAGCACATTTTTTAAAATTAGATTATTCTGTTGCTTAGCCTTTGCTCATACTTTTAAGCAGCCATTTTTCATTTCATACATTTGCAACAGAAGAATTAGTAAAACCCTGTTTGGGTTTGGGTTGATTTGGGTCTGTTATTGCTGCCAAAATAAGAATCGCAAATTAACCTCGATAGGAATTTAAATAACGACAGAAAAGAATGGAATTAAGCAGTCAAGTATACTGTTTATTGGACTCCAATATCGGATCGATAAATAGTAAATAAAATAAAGTCTACTGAGACGCCTCTAATTATTTTCTCCCCCGTAAATGAATGTTTGCCGAGATTATTTTCTGCCAAGATGATTGGTCATCGAGTCATCATCGTACTCACCTTCAATAACGGACGACAAATTCGACCGCGGCGACATCTCAGCATCGTTTTTCCCTTCCCAAGTTCTCTATCGCGAGTCTCTGCACTCTTTTTTTCTCCGTCTCCAAACTCTCAGAGACAGAGAAAACAGTTATTTCATTGCGCGCCATCTACAAAAATTTTATGTAAAATTTTTTTCGCTCCTTGAGATTTGGAAGCTGTAAGAGAGTATTTCGTGTCGTTCTCAGTTCCAACTGTGGATGCACGCGATGATCGTACATACGCCGGATGGCTTCTGCTTGAAGAGAAAGAGAGAGAGAGAGCGAGAGAAAGACTTCCAGGAAGTAGATGGGGTACGTAGCTCGCGCGTAGAGGGCCCTCTTACTGCGGGATCATCGGCCCTTGGCAGCGCTTTTCCTTACCATCTTTCCCTCCTCTCTCTCTCTCTCTCTCTCTGTCTGCGTGTGTGTCCCTCCCTCTCTCTCTCTCTCTCGTTGTGTTGCTGACTCGCACGCGCGAGCCGGCTATTTCAGTTATTCTGCAGTGTGTGTGTGTGCAGCTATTTTAAATATACGATATATTGTGACGAGAAGAGACGCGAGAATAAACCGTGCGTTGAGAGAAGGGAATAAGGGAAGAAGTCTATACGGGAGAAAAGCGTTTGAGGAGGGAAATTGGTATAATTATAGAGAAAAGATACTCCTGAACCGTCAACTGGCTTTTTTTAACTCTCTTTAACTGGCTCTCGGTAAAATTTTCATTTTTTTGAACGATCATCCGAAGGATAAAAAAATACCAAGGCAAAAACAGCCTGGTAACATAGGCTGAAAAGAAAGTGGAGAAAAAATGAAATATCAATGATATTTTATCCTAATGTGCACTCTGGTGGCCGAATATTGAACATCGCGCTAAGGACGCGAGAGTTTCCGGTGGCGCCCTCATGCTTCCATTTCTCACACGGGAAGAATCTCGTTCCACGACGCGTGGACAGGTCATTAGCGGATGGTGGTAGGCTAATTATGATGATATAGCATTTAGGTTGACAAGTGGTAGCGAAAACAGAAGTCTGTTGACAGCAGTGATAACAGTAGTTGAGAAAAGTAAAGATAAATCTCTCGTCACCTTGAACGATGGGTATTCTTTGTATTGCTAATGTTGTGCGTTCTGTTGATGAACGGAATTTGCCACGTGATCCCTCGTGGTGATTTTGTAACAAACGAGGGAATGACACGTGATGTTTGGTGACAGTAGTCATTCGAAATACGCAATTTTACAATTTTGAGGTTAAATCTTCTTATAAAATTAACTCTAGAATATCATACGTGGGCCGTTTTGATGAAATTCTAACGTACTCGACCCCTATTCCTTCGTACTACAAATAAAAAGTGGGTCAAGATATAAATCAATCGACATTGGACTTGGTGAATTCCTCTGTGC
Organism: Dyspetes luteomarginatus; assembly: GCA_963669185.1. NCBI lineage: Eukaryota > Metazoa > Arthropoda > Insecta > Hymenoptera > Ichneumonidae > Dyspetes > Dyspetes luteomarginatus. Next base: position 19,766,443 of record OY769905.1, on the reverse strand, counting down.
TGCCAGCTGCCGGTCAAATTTTGCCAATAAAATCTTATTGGAATCACGAGTGGTGACGCTGATTTCACAAAGTAGCGTTTGCGGAGGAAACGTTTTAATCTGGCAGCGGTATACATATATATATATATAAATGAGCAAAGCATTCAAACGATCGATGCGAAAAATCGTCACTAGGGGTCGCATCGGTGTTCTTGAGTTCCCATGATCCTCCAAAGCATGAAAAATAGTCATGCTCAAAAGAGACGGTTAACCCATTCGAGACCGATTGCACCCCGTGTGTGCAATAATTAACTATGAACACTATAAAGAAAAAAAAAATTCGCTCCTGGGGACCGTGTTCGAAAAAAATCGCCGTCTCGAATGGGTTAAATTGCCATGACTATCCAGAAGACAGTGGTGCCTCTAGCGGCAGAGATTTGTACCACTCGTTCGAGCTATCCATAATAAAGAGAAGACATCCATATAAAGAAAAAAATCAATTATCACGTATATGCTTATGAGGATTTTGATTTCAATAGAAATTTCAAATGTGGCCACCACGAGCGCTGTTAGTTAATTGCTCGTATTTTTCACAGGTTTTCGTGCCTTTATAATCATACTTCAAATTTTCTCTTGCCCACACATTTGCTGTGTTCGGCTTGTGTCGGCTGTTAAAGGAATTTCCTATGATTAGAATGAGTATTTCTATACATACGGGGCGCCTCGAGGCCTCCACGATCTTTACACGCTCGTCGCAACGACACGAACGACCGAACGAAACGAACCGAGCGGCAAACTCTATATCTGTCCCAGACGAGAATAATCCACCAAGTCTGGTCTGGTTTCGTCGGCGGATGAAGCGAGAAAGCGAAAACAAGTCAGGGCAAGCGCGAATTGAAGACGATCGACGTGCTTGATCGACCTCAAACTTATTCACAACGCTTGCGTGTTTATGAGTTTTTTTTTTTTTAATCAGCCATCTTTGATCACCAATCTACGAATCGTTTATTGTCTTAGCCCCCAAAAGATGTTGAAAAATTAGAAAATTATTCCAGTGATGCGTAGAAAAAATTGGTTCATTGTTCAGAGTCAAATAATACCCTACGAGCCCTCCAGAGGACCAAATAAATTTTAAAAAACCACTAGAGGCGCCCATCTAATGGTGAAATTGAGCGTAACTGAGTAACTTACCAAATCAGTCAAAAAAAAAACAGAGAAAAAAGTAGCTTCTCCTTCGCTCACACACGTCGTTCCAGTTCTCGCCATAGATGGCGCTCAGAGACCTCACGAAAATCAAAGTCCCTACATATGGGTAGGTCAAGACATTCATATTCCAATTCCACTTCGGGGCCAGTTTAAACGATCGTTTTACTATGTTTATATTTTTTTCCCTCGCCCTGACTTGACCTAACTTGATCAATTTTTATATAATTTTGACATAGGGCGTTTAAGCATCCGATGAACGTCGGTGGAGACGGGCGCAAGAGATTCATACAATATACAACCAGAGTAAATATAATCCTAGAAAAACAACACGCGTCTCGTAGTGATAGAAACGAGAGGGTCAAAGCGCTGTACGGATTATTATTGGCAACGTTGCGTAGCTCTTTCTCGACTGTATACTATATATCGAGAGTAAATACTTACTATACTATATATATAGTATATATAGTATAGCAGTATAGTGTAGTATATATATATATATCGAGAAAAGGAGCGAAAAATCTGTATGTACTTACGTATACAAGTATAGCTCTTTCGCTCCGCTTCCCGATTGGTCTGAGAGTTCACCCCCTACCTGAGCGCTTACCACGTCGACACCATCTTTCTCCCTAACGGCGTCCTGGCTCTCTCTCTCTCTCTCTCTCTCTCTCTCTCTCTCTCTCTCTCACTCACTCACTCGCTGTCTTTTTTTTTCTCATTCCATTTCCTCCCCCGTACTGGTTACTTCCTTTTGGATCCACAACTCTAACCCCGAACCAAAACTCCCCGGCATCATCCCCTCCACCCCTCAAGTTAGTATATTTTACCCGAGAGAGGCTTCCGTCTCATCTCAACTCTCCCTTTTCTCGCTGCCGCTTTTGCTCTTCGCGTCGAGACGACTCGTCGATTCTCGGGGTCCTTCGCCCCCTCTTGACGCGTCTCTCTCACTCTTGGGGAACTACGTATATACTAATACGACCACTATTACCAATGTATACTCACTATATAGTTATAGATCTACAGCTTCTGTCCGTAAAGAAAAGATCGAGCAACCCTGGACTCTGTTCCTTTTCTCTCGACTGGCCTGAAGGCCTACAGGCTTCTCACCCTTCGTCTCTATATATAAATATATATATGTATTCACGACTACTCTATATAGTTATAGATGATATATATATATAGAATAGTCGTGAATACATATAGTTTAGTATAGTTTAGTATAGGTCTATATCTATTTTTTCTGGTAACTTTTCCACCCTCGTTTTTCCCTCCTTTACAGGCTTTTCTCTCGAGCCTCACCCACAAGAGCCCAACACAAAGTTCCTTTTTCTAGACGCTGCATTCTTCACTGTGTCTGTACAGTCATTATTTCTATCTTTCCGTCTATGAACTCTGGACGAAAGTTGGATTTAGTGGAAATGCTTCTCCTTGCTCTCTGGTACGACACTATTTTTAGGCATTCTTTACTTAGGGGAATTTCATATGCTCCGGAATGTACCCTTCGACCTGCAAGGTCATTAAGGTCATTACTGTTGCATTATTAGCCGCTTTAACGACTGGAACTTTTGTGTAGAAATCATTTTGTGTATGATGCGATAGAGCAAATGGGCCAATCGCTGGAATTTTCAATTGTACAAGTTATCATTTTATCGAAAAACAACTCTGCGATAATAACATTTCTACGAAATTTTAACTCTGCTAAGTAAGAAAATCTCATTACTTAGTTTGTAACAAGTTTTGCTTGTAACGACAGCTGTCTGGGATCAATTTTATCACGTAACGTTTTTACTATTTTCGATGAAAAGAAGCGGAAAGAGGATTTTATTTTACCTGTGCGGTGTATTCGATGACTTGCCATAAAGTTGAAAACTGGTAGAGATGTTACGTATAGTAGAGCAGTTATCTGGTAAAGATGTCACCAGACAGCTGTATTTTGCATGGTACAGTTGCTACGCAGTTGGGACATTAGAGCTTTCTTACTTGGTGAAAACAAGCTTGTAATTTTGGAGAAATGCTTACAAATTATTTTTTATTTTTTTCTCGTAGAGATTTTACATTAATTTCGTATTTCGTATACTTAAAAAATTGCATCAAAAAAAAATTGTAAAAAGGCGTAAAAAAACGAAAAGTGACGAAATATTGGGGGATTCTTTAATTATGTATTGAAAACAAGAATTTTCCTCGGTATAATTTCAGGCACAGGTAATAAAAGAAGGCCCAGTTAACAGAAAAATCGCTGCCCAAAACATATTTTCCTCAAATCATGGCAAAAGTGCCTTTTAGACCATTTTCTGCAATGCCCTAGCCGGCCATTGTACTGCACACCCTACAATATTTTTAAAAATATTTTTATACTCTTAAATAGTGTAATAAATATCCTTAAAAAAAACGATTGTGGTGATCTAGTCTCGTTAAATATCTGCCAACTGGGACATTTACCCAAATGTTATACCGAGCGAGTTTCGTCCGAATTTTATTAATAATAATTACGTTTTTTTTCGAGGGCCAATATGAAAGGAAATTTTGATCTCTTGGTTTTCGTATCGGCGTTCTTATCAATTCCGAAGGCAGAATATAGTAGGAATGACGCTAGACGAATGAGTCACGAATGTGGTCATAAACAGGTGACATTTTTTTTTTTTTTTTTTTTTTTTTTGTGGTATTTCACGCAATCGGAATTTATTTTCAGCTCAAAGCGCAATATAGAAATTAATTAATGAAAAAAAATTACTATGCGTATTGCTGCTTCGACTCAACATAATTAATGCCAGTTTTTTTTTCTTGCTTCTTGCGAACGTTTTACCACCAAACATTGTTGGTTGGCTATATTTTTAGCATGCCCATCTATATACGACAAGTCGCGTTATCTTTATTGCACTAGGCCACAATAGTATTGCGATTCAAGTAATTCTACCTCGCGTTATACATGTCTTTACTTACGTATCTTATATACCTGCTGCGCAAATCGTCCAGTCACGTGATCGCACGCATAGCTCTCTCAGTCTCTCTATCGCTTTTAGACGAGATTAGCATTATGAACCAGGCGATAAAATTTGCTGCGAATTATGGTTACCACAAGGCTTATACTTACCAAGAGGCCAATAAGATTCCTTATCGCCGTCTCACTGTTGCCCCATCGAAATATATATTATATATATATATAGGTTAGGTAAACAATCACCAAAAGAGCAACCTGCGGAATGGCGCTTGGACGCAAAACGGTTATTTTTTATCAGCATTTAAATAGCACAGACTTATTTAAAAATTGATATATTGGAAACTGATGAAATTAGGTACGCCTCTAGCGGCTGTAAATGGAACTACTTTTGGTCAGTCAGGATAACATGAGATCTATACAAGATTTATATATACAGATATAGCGGCATAATAGACACCAAATTTAGCTCATTTATAGCCGTAGAGCACTCATCTCAGTTGCCAATAGTTTCAGTATGAAGTAAAAAAAAAATAAACGAACCTAGAAATCGAATTATTGTGTGACCAAAGTAGAGATATCTTGTCACAAAATGCCCTACAAACTGACATATATAAGGATTGGAAAATAGTGAAGTTCATTACGAACTAAAATAGTGGCGCTGATATCACAAAATGGCGTATTTAAGGAGACAAAATGGCCGTTTGAAAAGCATTCAACGGACGCGAAAGTATCGATATCCATCGGAGACTAAAATTATCGCGCCAATTTCACAAAAGGGTTTCTTTAAAGAGATAAAAATGGCGACTGAACAAGCATATATATAATCATTTCATATCAATAAATAAAAAATTTGAAATGCTTTAATCGACTATCCGTTGCCTTCTAAGCTATACTCTCCATGTATTTATCACAATATTTTTACACACTTCGTCCCACTTCAATTGCCCCTCACTGTATATGGTCTCTCGGCTGCCTTGAAAACTTGTTGAAACTTTTGAGAAAGAAATATTGCTTTATTCTCTGTGTGGCCCCTTATGAAAATTTTATGCTCGAGAATGAAACACGTGCAAGAGGATGTCGTTGGGGCCAATCCCTGGTTTACTCTCTGCTACTTTTCTCGTGTTGACCGTGGCGGCTTCGTCAGGTAGATGGAGAAAAGGACTTATTCCCGTTACTCTCTTGTGTTTCCCAGGTGGCGGGAAAAAGACACGGTGGAAAATCCTACGAGTTTTGTCGATTCTTGAACAATTTACTTTTCCATCCAGGCAAACGATACCCGGTCCTTCGCGTTCCCAAATGTTCGGATCACTTCTTTTATATTATTATTATTATTATCATTATTATTACTATTATTGTCATCATTATTATTAGCATTGGGGAAAAAGTTTTGCCACGTTTATAACCGTCTGTTGACACGAACGTTCACGCTGAGATTAGTAATCCAGTGGAATTGCGCAATTTCACCGGAAATCGCTGAGAATCGTATTATATATATGAGCGATTCTAATTATAGTATTACTATACATAGCAGTGACATCGAAATATATTAAGCCAAGCTGAGCTTCAGTAAGAAAATTAACGTGGAAAAAAAAACAATGAAATACTCAATTTCCCTATTAATTTTTTTTAATCTTATCAAAAAAAAAAAAAAAAAGTAATATTTTAATTTCCAAGCACTTTGAATATTTTTCAGTAAACACAAAAATGTTCACTTTTTAGAGGTTTTTCTCATTGATAAATGTTCGTTTATGCCAGAAATATACAAGTTTTAATTTGAGTGACTCGCATTGCCCCAATCACATTTTTTTTTCATCGAAAAACTTCTTTAAATGTTCCTGCCTGGCTCTTACGGCGAGGGGTCGAGCGCGTGCGCGATCTCGCGGAGAAAGACAGAAAGAGTAGGCACGTGCGTCGTTTTTCCCGGCATCTCCTTCTCTCTCTCTCGTTTATTTACCGACGAGTGAGAGCTCGCCAGAGACGCGCAAGGTAGAGAGAAAGACCGGCGTATAGTTAATACGAAGTGGCCTGTTTCGACGCTCTCGATCCGCACCTGGACCGGCCTCCAGGGCGTCCAGGGCAGAATCGTGAAACGCCCGGCGTAATAATACCAGTCTGCGAGAGAAGAGCCACGAGCTACACGTACATATATAATAACTACAAAGAGACTCGAGAGGGGGATCGAGAGACAGATCGAAACGGTTTACAAGGGACTCGCGCGCTTACCAGCCAGTCTGTAAAACGCCACAAATGCCTGGATCGTATGTGAACGTATTCGATCGCATTAATGTTCCAAAACCTTAAATTTCATTGTCTTTTTCGTTATGAAAAATCCAAAGACGCTCAATATATGCCGACTTGAGCAATTAATTTAAATAATAAAATAAATATGATTTTATATTACTGAATCAATAATGAAAATATTCTTATTATTATCAATGACATGATTTTTATACTAATTAAATTAAAAAAAAAAAAAAAAAAACTCCACTATGAATTATCGTCGCGTTAGTAAAATATTTTGATCGTCAATGGCCAAGGTGATAGATACAAAGCAAAGCCGCGGGTAAGCGCTTTATTAGGAGTGTTTAGGTTACAGAGTGCATTCTCGGATTTGCTCATGTATAACTTGCTTATACTACTGTGGCCCGATCACGCGTCGGTCATCACGTACATATATTCATACCAGGCTTCTATATACGTATCGTCGTTGTTCGATCGCAACGTCGCAAAGATCGCGCGCGCAGCGCTACGCAGTAGCAGGAACGAGCAACAAGCAACGATGAAGAGGGCGAGAGAGAGGTCGTGGTGGCAATGGTTGGTGATGGCAACGGAGAGCCGGTAAGCAGCATTGTCCAAGCACGAGGTAAAGAGGAAAAAAAATAAGAGAGACAGAGAACGGAAGAATAAGCAAAAAGAGAACGACTAGGTGAGAGAGGGCGAGAGAGAGAGAGAGAACGAGAACAAGAGTGAGAACCGAGACGTGTATGTATATAGTATAAATACAAACTCTCGGGTTTGTATATCGAACAAGAAGGAGATTCAAGAGAAGTTCCGAACGGCGGCTACGGCCTCGCGTGCATCGCCACAAAACAGAGAGCGAAAGAGAGAGAGAGAGAGAGAGAGAATGGGTTATAAAGAACGCGACAGAGAGACAGAGAGTCAAAACGCAAAGGGAGCCTTTCCCTCTGCCGTTCCTCTGCTGGACTTGCAGGCTCCACCCACACGCCACCGACGCGTAGTTACATACACGTAGGCTTGTCTGTATAGGTTAGGTATTTGTCGTCGCGTCGTCGTTGCGTGTCGTCGCTGCCGCCACCGCCAACGACTGTGTAACCACACATACAGCAACACAGCCTGGCTATATACATATATATATGTATATATAGAAGTCGCCTTCGAAAGTCGAGAGCACGCACAATCTGGCAACAGTGGCTCCGCTATAACCGATATTGTGGCCGTGGATTGAATGGAGGGGAACTAGCTCAGGTCAAAGCTCCCCACCACTGGGCGAAACCGACGAGGCTCGACAACCCCTCGGGTCTCGTCCTCGTCGACCCCGCAACTCTTTCTCACTCGATATCTCTTTCTCCCTCTATACTTCCTCCTCCCCCTCTGTCTGTCTGTCGCTCTCTCTCTCTCTCTCTTTCTCTTTCTCATGGTTGTGCTTGTACTATATAAGCATATCTTTCTCCCTGATAGTTACTTTTGTATGTACATACTTGCATCTCCCTCTTACCTTGCGGAACTACCATCTTCTCTCTCTCTCTCTCTCCTCTCTCTCTCTTTCTTTCGCACGGGTGCTCTTGTACTATACTCGACTCATTCTCCTCATTCTATCCCCACCATGATTCACGCGCAATTCTGACGGCGCGTCTCTTTCCCCTTCCTCTCTCCTGGTCGTGCTAGCCGTCATGTATACATACTATTTGTAGTATAGTACGTGTGCAGTAGTGTAGTAGCTGTGATAGGATATATATAGTTTAATATGAGATATAATAGACGCCCCGCATTCGGCACTGTGTAGCGGCATACTATACATAAATACTCGGCACATAATATATATGTATATTTGTATATACAGTATGTACCCCGCCAGCGCTCCCTTCGCCGCCGACCGGACAGACCGTCCCCCTCTCATCTTCTGTTAACTCTCTTGTCCTCCCTCACCCAACCACGTGCATCATATAGTTACGGCTCCACACATAATACTCCTGTGTGAGCTTACTCTCTTTCTCTCTCATTCTGCCGTGTATAACTATACCCGACGTTCACAGGCTTGCGAGAGGGACTAGAGGGGAGTTGAGGTCTCTCGGGCAAACTCGGCTCTCCTCGTCGACGGCTTCGACGCGCCACCAGCTTGCTCGCGGTGTGTTGGAGTATGATCTGGACAGCTGTCACTGGTATTGGTGTTCCTATATTAGTGTATGTGCGCTCCTTGCTCGCGCGTGCGTATCACTGTCGTACCATGTGTCGCGAGAGGGAGCGGTATAAGCATATATCCATGTAGGAGAGAAAGAAAAGAAAATCGTCCGCCAAGTTCCAGGGCTCCCCACCATAGACCCACCAAGATCACTCTTCGGAGGAGAAGCGTGGTACGATCGAGGTACGCGAGAGTGTACTACAGCGACAACGAAGCTACGCTTCGACATTTCGACTCCCGACGAAACGAGTCGGTAGAACAGGGCAGATATATACGCATATTATAGGGAGCGAGAGAGAGAGCGAAAAGGGGAAGGGAAGAAGAGAGCGACACACAGTGGGAAGAATCTCTCGACCGCCGCCGCCGCCCCCACCGCACTAACACTGTCGGTGCTCATGCACACAACTGCTACGCTCTCTGTTGGCTCAAACAGCCTCTCACTCGACAGTATTACTTTCAGACGTTTAGCGCGCTCGCGCTCACCGGCGGCCCTTCTATATGCTTGACGCCAATGTCTATGACGCGCTGTTGCTCCTGCTGCCATCACACGGAACACATTGGCTCTTTTAGGGTAGCATTTTAAGTATAATATAATTCTATAACTACAGGTTTGTCCAAAGTTGTTGGGTTAAGAATTTTTTGCAACTTTGTTTCTATTTCAAAGGAGTGTGAAATAACAATCGTTTGTCATCGATGAAAAATTAGCGTGACAACGGCTCTTCCCGAGTTGTGGTCAATTGCAAGGCTCACACGGCTATGGCCGTACAATAACGAGAGCTATGCTTGCTCACTTACTCTCAAAACTCTACACTTCATAATAATCTATATCTATATTATATATATGCGCATACTTAGTCCCTGCCTTATAACTCTGTAATATAGTACTTTCGACAAACTTCCCCGTCATCTCCTTAACGTTGGAACGCGCGAGCGGCTTTTCACGCTGCAAAATGTGACGAACCAGAGCGAATGCGCGCGCTCCCGCTACTTTACCGGATATAAATAAAGTTTCTCAACGGTGAGTAGGAGAGCGAGAGAAGAACTTGTAGCCGTGTGAGTAAGAGAGAAAAGCGGGTGAGTGAGTGAAGCAAGTCGGGCGAGTAAGCGAAATATCGCACGAGGGGCGGGAGACAAAGACAAAATGAGAAAAAGAGCGGCGCTAGAGGTCGTACGGCGACTGGTGCGGGGCAGTGTCGGGGGGAGAGACACGACGTACCGCCGCCGCTGCTACTTCTGCTTGCCGCCACCGCCACCGCCACCGCCACCGCGCTGGTGTGCCGCGCTCTCTATGTAGTGTGCCTGCCCCTCTCTCTGTACGCCTCTGACTGCCGCTAGTCGGAACATTCATCGCGTTATACGCGCGGCCACCGAGAGAGACGCGCGCGTGCCCTCCGTGAGCACAGTAGGTTGTGTTGCGAGAGAGCGCATCTCGTAAACACGTTTTTGACGTTTCATCCTGAATACCTTCTCTCAACCGGAAATAAAAATACAATATTGTGCTCTATGCTTGATCGCGCTTTTTTTCTCTTGCAGATCAACAAATGCACCATTGTGTCTGTTTTTAATGATAAAAAACAGGAAAATAAATAAACAAAGTTGTAGAAAATTTGGAGGCTTGTATCATTTTCACGCGGAGAGAGTTTGCGTTGTAAATACAGCCGGTGAGTGTACGTGGAACGTACGATCGTTGAGCAATTGTACTGTATAGTATAGATATATATATACACAGTAAAACGTTAAACTGCTTAGGGAGAGGATAAAACCTTCAAATAATTCCGACCACTTTTTTTCACACTCGTTCACCGTGTGATACATCGCGATGAGAATAATGAACGAGGTGGCAAATTTGAAGATAAAGCAAAGCTAATGTTTCTTCGATCTTAGTGATGTGCTAAACGTGTCGTGGATTTGAAACAAAACAAAAAGCTCGCGCTTTTTCCACTACGACAATTTTGTTGGTTTTTTTTTTCGTTACTTTTTTTTTTCTCTCTTGTGAAGTGTCTTGTGTTCGAATCAACGATTGTAACATTGGATTACTCGAGGTCGAAAAATTTGCTTCGTGAGAACCGAGAAAAAGGAGTCACGAGAGAAACGGAGGATTATTATGATCGAGCCAGACGAGTGAGAGACGTGAGTAGTGTTGAATTTTTTTTTTTTTTTTTTTTTTTTTAGTGTATCGATATTTTATTGGCGCTTTTTCTTATTTTTGATCTTTCAATAATTAAAGACACGTTTGATGTTGAAAATAATGCAAAAAATTATTTTTCGTCATAAAAATGATTCTTTACGTGGTGTGACGATAATTTTTTTTTCTTTTCGTGCGATAATTCGTACGTGCCGCGTCTGCGTAGCTATACAGTACAACTATATTTATATGTTTATGCGTGTGCCTCCGCTATACGAGACGCGCTCAGCTGACATTTTTGTTATTGAAACATTCACATTGCAACTTGACCCAAACTTGGAGCAAATGTTCACACACCACAACGATGAGAAGAAAGTTTTGCACAGTAAATGAAACTCTCCAACGATTTCCATTCTCTCATTTCTCTCGATAATTCACGAGGCCTGTTTACTTGACGCCTTGCTTTGGCATAACTCGTACGCTCGATACGAGTATTCTTTTGATTTTTTTTTCCTTTTCATCTTCTTTTAATATGGATATTGGGTCGTTGAAAAAAAATCATTTAGAAATTGTAGAGAGTTGTAGGAGGAAAAATGGATAATTGTAAATTACATAATTTTTTTTTTTAAACTGGGTTTTTTTTTAAATTTATTTTTATATTTGTATATAATTAGAAAAAAAAAACATCAATACATTATTGAATTTTTTTGCAAACTCAGTCTGAAAAATAGAATATCATTTTCGGCATTGCTTCTGTATCGAATTAATATTCCCTATATACGTTATAACCCTATTTGTACGCTTATATATATATATATATATATATAAAGCATAGCCAAAATTAGTATATCGATGAATTATTTCGGGTGCAGATACAGAAATTTTGTTGTATTAAAGAAAAAAACTCAATTGTAACATCATTTTCTACCTTTGCTAAATAATTTATAATAATTTCGGTATAATTTTCGAAAATTCAACCGAAATTATCTTGACAATTATTCATTAATATTTATTGGTATTTTTAATTTTTACATGGGTCAATTTTTTTTTTAAATTAATCACGAACATTTTGTAAAATTTTCACACCAATTGACAATGAGCAAAGAAATTTTATTATTTGTCGATGGCGAGATACTCGCACAGGCTCAGGTAAGAGGAGCGGCAATTGGCCCCCTCGACGTTCGAAAGTAGCGGGTCTCTGTTCAGGTACGACCGTTTATCCGCTTCTACAACGGGGAGAGGAGCATTCTCTCTCTCTCTCTCTTTTGTGTTCCTTGAAACATCAGATAGAGAGAGAGAGAGAGAGAGAGAGAGAGAGAGAGAGAGAGAACGCGCTTTCACAGCGTGTGACTTGGCTGTCACTACCGTTGACGAATCTTATACGAATTATTTTCTCTCCATTTTTACCCAAAGAGCCTTCCGTTGAAACAAACATCAGCGCCACTATATAAATTTTTGTAGCATAATCATTATTTTTTTTTTTTTTTTTGAGACGTGATCAAAATTTAAATAAATAATTTACTTATCACTTCATTTCCTGAAATAATTTTCTGGTAGGCCCAAAAAAGAGCTTGAAACAAATTTTTTATCTGAATTATTGGTAAAAAGATTATTTTTTTCGATGGGATTTTTAGTCGGCACGAAACTAAAATTTAATTGAAATTCATTGATAATTAATCTTTCTTTGTAATAATTTAATTTTTGTTATCTACTAAAATAAACTTGGGAATTCGGCCATGTGACGAAAATTAACGCTGATAACTTCGAAGAAAGGGCGAGAGAGAAAAACCCGCGAAAATAAGAGCCTACAATATCAGTACGAAAGTTTAATTCGAATTAATGAATAATTGACTATTTTTTTTTTTTATGAATTTAGTTTTTTGTCCGTATGAAATATTTAAACTCGGCTATTTTATTTTGAAATAACCGCGAACGGAAAACTGATGCTCAAAAACATCGAAGAAAGGGGGGAGAGAAAAAAAAATGTAAACCGAGGAAATCAGACAGAAAGTCACGTTCACCGCGTACATAATCTTGGGATCCGCACAGTAGGTCACAGCGCTACAGTTCTGTATATATACACAGCTACGTACAGTTTAGTGCGCAGACTCACCGTCGCGTGGCGCTTCAATGTTTTCCGTCTGCCTGGTGCGTTTGAATGAAGAAAAAAAAAAAAAAAGTAAAAGAATTGCAAAATTTCGCTCCGATTTCCTTGTATATCTTGCTGAATAAAGACTTGGAAAATATCAGTCGAAGTTTATCAGGCACAAGGCCTGTAAAGGATGCTGCGTAATGCGCATATATATATATATTTGGGGGGGACCAACGACAATCGATACGAGAACATGAATGTCTCGAGAGGCCCGTATAGTTCACAGATCAGATATACAAGAAATCTTCACTCGAACAATAACCCAGATGAATTTATCACGAATAATATACATTTTATTTTTAAACTCGACTAAAACGGTTAGAAAAATATAAAATTATTAAATGAAAGAAAATTTTACAAAATTACAAAAATATTATTTTCGTTATGAAAACTATCGGTATTAAATATTTGAAAAATTGTCTATAATTTAATACACAAAATATAATTATTTAACAAAAATCTAATTATGCTGAATTCTTAATGATAATTACTTAAAAGGTTATTATTTTTTTACGATTATTAATTGATTGGCTCTCATGTTTATGGATAGATTTTTGTTCTATCTACGAATTCATTTCTGAGCAGCGAGTATACCTACTGTAGTATTAATATCATGTATCCATCGCGTGACTCTCATTATACACCCGACTGAAGATCGATATTTTGGTAACAACGAACAAGAGACGGCATAAACGGGCGTTTTCCAATCCAACGTATGGCAAAACACGTTTTGCGCGACTCGCTGTTTCGTTGTATATGTATACCGAACGATTGAGAATCTCTGGGTGCTATAAAGAGTCAACACGAAATGCACAATCCAATTCCCAAGGGTATCGATATCGTTATCGACAGTTCGTAATCTCATTCTCGCGCTCGTGTCGTCCAACAAGCCGTTTTCTATCGTACTGGTAACTTACAAAGGGGACGTGAAACTATATAAAATGAACATTCGGTGAAAAATAAGGATAGTCCACACTCATAAATCCTTACACTCGGAGTTGGTAAATGTATGTGTTATATATATATCTATATATATCTATATATACATATATATATACTTATATATATACATATATATATATACTTATACATATATATATATACACATATATATATATATAATTGTCGAACTTTCACCTTACACGACATACTAAAAGTCTCTCTGTCTTGTTACGAATATTTTCAACGCAGTTTCCTTCAGGAATCTTCGACATTACAGTCAGGTCGAGCGAGTACTAAGTTTTTTTTACAATTGAATTTATTAAATTAGACCAATATTGATGGGTGAAGCCTCATTTTCTTTAATGAAAGATTATCGCGTCTGAATATTTTCTATATTGATCATTTTTTACAAAGTACAGAATTTTTTTCATAATATCATATATATCTCAATTTAACGGAAATTATGGTATTTTTTTCTGAACTTAGGGGTTGAATTAAAACTAGTATTTAACGAACAATACGCGCAATTATTTGTCAAAATGGAATAATTTTTAAGAAAACTATTCAAATAATTTTCACGAAAATTTATTTTTTAGTAATTGCCGAATATTTGACTAATTTTGCGAATATCATCGTTAATTATTTTTCATAATAAAATAGACTTTATTTAATCGATCTTTACTGCCGTTAGCATCAATTCCTTTTCGAGAATACTCGAAATTTTTTATTCTTCATTTTTTTCTTTCTATATTAAATATTTGATCACGTCAAATTTATTTCCGGCGCGAACTGGATCGATAAAGAGTTTTAATTAGATGAAATTGAGAGCTTCGCTCGGAGAACACTATCGAGAATAAAGATTCATTAAGATAAGCCCAATCGTTCGTAAGAAGCGTGAGATAATGATGTTGAAGAACGGGTGAGTTTCCAAACTCGTAACGATAAAACAATCTTTAGGTCTTTTTGTCGTCTTGTTTCTCTTTTGATGCCGAGCGTCCCACACATATACATATATGTATAAAAAACTACCGCCAGTAAAAAAAAGTCTCTCGATAACTTTTGTCTGGTCTAATCAAACATCGTTTAATTGTAACGTCATCCAATCTAAATGTCGGTAAATTAATACCATTTACTACCATTTTAAATCTTTTTTTATTTCATGCAATATGAGGGGAAAAAAATGATTAATTTACGTAAAATGGAATAAAATATTTTAGTTCATTTATGGTGGAGTGGGAAGAAAATTATCGAGTTGCCCTGACTCGAGTAGTTCGTTAAAACTATATATATATATATATATATACATACATGTTAGTTTTATGCATCACCTAGGACACCCCTTCGTTATCGCTTCACTGGACACAAACGTTGTATCGCGACAGTTGGTCAACGATGTAGTAATCCGATAACACGATATGTAGACGTCGATGATGACTTTTATAGTAAGACTTACACATCCGAGAAAACTCGGATGTCTAAGTCAATAGCAAAAGATATATGTAATAACACTCGAAAGTGTGATGAAGGAGGGTGTGTGTGTGTGTGTGTGCAAGAGGATGTTCGTAGTTGAGTTCATCGTCTATTAATTGCATCGAAGCATGTATTGCTCGGTCAATACTCATAAATACATGAATAAATGTATGAAATATTCAAGGACGAATCAATTCTTCGTCTTAGGAAAAATAAAAATGCAACCTGCACATTATCTTAGAGCGTAAAATACATTTTTTTAAAAATATTCACAATTTTATAATGTCATTGTAATCTTTATTCCACATTGATAAAAATTACATTCGTTTCAATTCAACTCATCTGACAAATTACACAAAAACAAAAAGACCTCAAAGATTTTTTTTCTGCTGAAATAAATTTTTATTCATTTTTATTATTAAAATGAAATTTATTTAAATCGTAAATCATGATTTTTCCATATGTGAGTGGTGGCACATCTGAAGAATGAGTAGAGAGACATTGACAAAGTCCCTGAGCAAGCAAACGTCTCGAGGACATTTTTCTACGTACATGCGTAAATTTTTTTTTGTTTCGAGAATTTCGCTGGTCAAGGGCAGCCTCTACTACTCCTTCTCCTTTCCCTCCTCGCATCTCCTTATTATCTTTCGTCTCAGTGTACACTACATAAGAACTTTTCTCGTCTACAAATGTATGCAAAGTCGTGTGTTGGATGTATTTACGTTATATATATATATATATATATATATATATATATATATATATATGACTTCAATGTGGAGGATGTTTGGAAAAGCTGTAAAATCATTCTGCTAATCCAAACACCGTTGTTACACTCATATACGACGTTATTGCGATTTCGATAACTTGACTATTTGTAATCGTAATCTTAACTGCAGCAAAAATCCCTTGTAAATGATTGAATTTGAATTAAAATAGTAATTATAATTTAATTAACAATTTTTTTAAATCACCAAAAACATATTTTCATTAATAATTTCCCTTAACTAAAAAATTTATTTCAAACGAAAATTCATTTCTATCGAATATTATTTATTTGAGAATAACGTTGAAAATGAACCAAGTACATATTAACGAATGAAAATAAATCTGTTCATCACTATGAACCGTAACGTCTATGCAATATATATGCCGTCACTTCGAATACCTCCAACTATTAACTTTTTCACATGTATGCCTGTTATTTCTCTACGTACTATATTGTGTACTGTGCCACTTTGTTCAAGGTGAGACATGATTCAATTTTTTATGAATGCTCGTCGGCATTGTATAATCATTTTAGATGCTAGATAATATTACAGTGTGTATTACAAATATGCTGTGCTATATTATTACTGTCTATTACAGCTTGTACTGCTGCTATGATAATTTATCAACACTTTTCCTCAATCCTGTCTACACCTCGTTGTCGTACGTTATATTGTCATTCGCTTATATGAAGGTTACTCGTCGATTATCCGTATGAGTAATAAATCAGCCATGATTCGATATTTATCATCGTTATCATCGTCGCCTCGCGTTTCGGCTCATGACGTAGGCGGAACAGGCAGTATGTTGAAAAAATAAATATTCCTCCTTAGCTGTAATACTATAAGAATGAATATTTTTGGTACCTCGGCATGGATTGCTAAATATTTAGCATCGATAACTTGAGTCAAAGGGACAGATTTGGCACGCGTCTCTTTCGTCATTGTGCACGTTTGGCGCATGCGTAAACTCTCTCTCGCATACACACAGTATCTTCCCTTCGAGCATAATCTTCCTAAACTTTTATTTTTTATTGATATTGACTCTCCGTTTAGTAAAAATTGTCGTATAAACGACAAATTTGTCATTAATACTGCCAACAGTTGTCATGAGTGCTGATTTTTTTTTTTTTCAATCTCGTAGCGATCGGTCGCGGCTCGTGCGCCAACGCGCGAGAGGGGCTCGTTTATGTTCTCGTTGGCGTGCTCTCGACCGCAGACCGCGCGCTGCCCTCCTGTCTCATACCAAAGGCGGGAGAGCGTTTATAATAGTGGCGGCGTTATGACGCCCGATGGTCACTCTTTCGTGTATAAGCGGTCGCGCCTGCACTACTATAGGATGTGTGTGGTACGCGTGTCGCTATCGCGGCTGTCGTGTGTCTCGACGCGAACTCTGTGATCTCGCGAGGTCGCGTCGCGCGCGCCGTTCTACCGGAATCCCTTCCCCTACTCCCACAACCGACTAATCCTCCCCCCCCCCCCATCCACCTCTCCCCACGCTGTAGTCGACGTTCTCTCTTCTCCTCATGCACCTTCGTGCACCGGTACACGATCACACGCTGCCACCCACTTGTCAGCGGGAGAGCAGCTCTCGCGGTATATCGCCCCGCGTTATGTATTTCTTCATCCGCGTTAGCCTTTGCGGCGGACCAGCACACACACAAATAAATCATTAATCGTTTAATGCCCGTAAAATTTTATCCTATTAACTCCCGATCTGTATTTTTTTTTTTTCTTTTTTACATATTTTTCGAAATAGAGTAGAAAGGCATACATATAAAAAATATCATCATATTCTTCGATCGATTGGCATGATAATAAAAAAAAATGCAAAGTCGAGGTTTTGGGGTACAGGAAATCCGAAAATCTAAAAAAAAAAGCGTTTCTCGTAGGTTTTCCAATATCCCACACGAAGTTGTTAAAAACGGAAAAATCAAGGTCTTAGAGCAGGTCTAAAGTTATGTAGAATGTTGCAATTATTTCGTATGTTCGTAAAATTATAACGTCTCATGCTTACACCACACCTTTGTTTTTTTTTTTAACCCTAAAATTACATAAATTGGAACAAACTAAGAACTTTCCAAAATACCCGCCACTTAATATAGAACGGGATTTATGTAACGGGCCCCAAGAGGGAGCGTGTAAATACAAGAGCGTTTGTACGGGAAAGTTTCCGGATTCGAACGACGATGCCGATGACGCGATCGCCCCTCTCTTGTTTCTGTTGATTGCCCCTTGCCGTTTTGCTACTTGCAACAGTTGAGCAGCACAAAATATTTGCTCTCTGGTATTGCCGCGTTTTGCTCTCTGCCATGGCGTTGCTTCCGTGATTTCTTCATCGACCAATCACCGAGGCAGGCAAGGCACAAACGATATATAGAAAACCACCACCGAAACAACTTTCTCCCGAATCTGCTGCATGACGAAGTTCTGCTTTCTGTATCGTCGGATTTATCTGCCCTATTGTATTTCCTTTATACATTAAAAAATAGTTGAGACCGGGGCAAAGTGGTACATTACGAAAAAAAAAAAGATAATTTAAATTTTCCAACGCCATCAATAAGTCATTTTGTTGATTTAATGATAAAAATAATAGAATGGCAAAACTGAACTTTAATCTAAAAATTATTCTATTTCAATGTTTTATTGCTTTTCCGCTGTTACATTTTATCCCATATTTCGCTAGGCCTGCTATGCTGTGGAATACTTTAATTCTGTATTTTTATAATATATCGCATGCCACGAGAGATCGTCGAAGAACTCGTACCAATTGTAACCCGGCCTCACAATTCTCGGGGTGGTGGCGGTGGCGGGGGGGGGGGGGGGGGGGGGGCGGAGAATACGTAACGACGAGGAAATACGAGTCCGATGTCAGAGAGTCTGCATAACAGAAAAAGTCACGTGTGATTCAAGATGTTATATGCCTGAGGCGACAGCGCCGGAAATTATATATATATATATATATATATATATATATGTATCGAATAAGTTTATATGCGCAGTGCGCTGGATTACAGAGAAAAAAAAAAGAATAGGCATACAATTTCTTTTAAATGTTTTTTCAAAGCGTATTACGAAAAGAGGAAATACAAGAATATTCCGTGATCGCAATTGTCGACTGTCGTAATATATTTCATTTTTTTCGTTTTGTTTTCATCCCGACGTACTCGATCAGTATTATTATAGCAGTATTGTTCCCCCCACATTCGTATGTATATATATATATATATATATATATATGTATATATATATTGAAACAGAACGATTTTTCATTACGCAACACGGTTTTGTACACATACCACATTATGCAAATGACTCGATTCCGTTGCATAATCTGTTTGTTACTTTATTCAATTTTTTTTTGTTTCGTCTTCTTTTCTCATTGATTTATTTTTTCTTCGACGAATTGCCCTCTTGTCTTGCCCCCTCCTCCTCGATCGTCTAACAAAATGAGTGAGACTGTTATATATGACTTCCGGTCTTTCCACTGATGTATCTTAATGGATGCCTTGATTGGTCAATTTTAGTTAAAAAAAAAAAAACAAACTTATGAAAATGTGCAATTTTCATTCATTCAATTCAGTGTTAAATGGCACCCGTTGATTTATCGACATATTTTTATTTTCTATGCAACATTTGTATGAGTACAAAAGTGGTTTGCAATTTATTTACATTTCTAAAACTGGCACGATTCACAATTAATTACTTTAAATATTATCTTTATATTGTATATTTTAATTAAAATGAGATAAAAATTCAATGAAACTTTTTACAAAGTTAAATTTTTGTCCACGTGACTTTTACACGACGTCGTAATTTTAAGTGAAATATCGCAAATTGATTTCCGTCAATATCGTAAAACTTGTTTAAGTTTCGCTTATTCGCATATAAACGACACTTTATTAATTTTCAAACCGGATATCGATATATGTTTACGGATTCTATATGTCACGCCAGAAATTCCTCATGATCATTTTCTTCTCTTCGAAATTGAAAAAAAAAAAACAAAAAAAAATTCTCAACTCATGCATACTAAACTATGTGACTCCGAGACCGGCAGTCAAGCAGATGTTATTTCCGTTCCTCTCGTTGGTCCGCAACTTTTAGGTATACTTACCAAGGCTTAAAACCGCGGTGAGAGCGCGGCCAACACAGTCCTGGCACACGGACCCGTGTGCAACACGTGTTGCGTACTACAGGAATTTGGATATTTCGGGCGCGCATGCGCGAGACACCCCCCTTTATGATATTTCTCCTCTTCCACTCGGTTTTCTTACTCCTCGGCTTCGTCAACCGCTCAAAGAGGGAATCGAGGGGTTGTGATATTTTTGTGATCCTTGCTCGTACATTTTTCTCGAGGGATGCTGGAATGGACAAAGAGGGAGAGAAAGAGAGAGAGAGAGAGAAGATTGTGAAAGTATTAAGTTATTTTCGTAAATTTTCGTCTCGTTCCGAATTTAGTATCGTTACATTTATAGCCACACAGCGAATCATTTTCAATTTAAATATATTCACACACACACATCATGAAAATGTACGATGTCGTGACAAGCATATTTGTTCACCTTTTGGACTTGCACGATATCCTGGATGGGTAATTCGAAAAAAAAAAAAAAAGATTGAGTAAAAACTCGTTTTTCACTCTTTACCTCGTTCAATTAATTCAACGACGTCGAGAGTTCTCGTGTCGAGGAGAGGGCTCAGCGTGATTATATCACGTTCATTGAAAACTTCATCGCGTCTTTCATCCTCGATGCGCCGATTATGTCAAATGTATTTAGTATCTCTCCACTTAATATTATGACGGCTAAGCCGACATTAATAAAGATAAGCTATCACTGATCGAACTTGCGTATGATATTTGATAAGAATTCTATTTTCTGCTAGAAACTATGAAATATAATATTGAATAAAAAAATTTCTTAATATAATATGAATTATATATTATTTATTGGTTTTATGAATTATATTATTACAATATTGCTCTATAATTCTTTAATTAATGATAATTTTTATTTTCATTGATTAATTATTGATAATTGAATTATACAAAAAACACATATTCTACTAATATTGTTAGTCATGAAAATGGCAAATATTTGTTTATTTTCAATTTGCATTCCTCCAAATTTCGAAACATTTCGACACTGGTCCATCAAATCTTTCATCCCTTCCCAAAAATCTATTAAATATATCCAATATATATTTCTCATAATCTCGTTTTACGCGTGCCAAAATCAACGTCACTTTTCGTCATCTCGATATGTGATATATAAGAGAGAATTGAGCAAAAGTTTGTTCTCATAGCCGGTACAATATGTCGTGTCGTCGAAAATAATTTACAGTTTCTCTTTCTCTCTTCATCTCACACACACACACTTGTATAAAGCGTGACTCTCTCTCTCTCTTTTTCTCTTTCTCTCTCGGCATCTCCCTTTGTCGTGCTCTCACCCGAGAGTAGTGCCCTCTATACGAGTTGACGAAATATTGACATCCGAGAATAGAAAACCTCGGCGGCCCGGGGGCCTCTCTGGCACAAACTAAAACGAAGGGAGAAACTAAAGAGAAGGACAGAGAACGCGAGAGAATATATATAATTCTCCCTTATATATATATATATATATGTTATATATATGTTATGTTATGTTATATATATATATATATATATATATATATATATATATATATATATATAATCCATGTAAAAGAGAGTGCGATAGAGAGTTATATATACTTATACTCTATATCTACATATATATTCATATTTACACACTATACTGTAATGCCACGACGATATATGCGTTCAACAGTAGAGTTGGTTGGCTCACAGACTCGAAAGAGTGAGATAGATGGCATAAAACATCGTAAAAAATGAGCTGGAGTGTGTCGCGTGAGGGAGAACAACGACCAAGGTTGGGTCAGTTGAGTTGCATTCAGTACGATATTAACAGGGGGAGAAAACTAGAAAGAACGCGAGGGAAAGAGAGACGAAAATAGGGTGAGAATGAAAGAAATAATAGGATAGAGGGGTGTAGTCCCGATCCTTCTGCTGCTGATGGTGGTGGTGGTGGTGCTGCTGCTGCTGCTGTGTAAGATGACGTCAACCACCAAAATCCCACACCCAGTCTACCGATATCGAATTTTATACTCCACACGTACGAGGAAAGCCTTTGTCCTCAATATTTACTCTTTCATCCCTACCCCCCCCTTCTCTTTCTCTTTCTTTCTTTCTCTCTTTCCTTCCTTCTCGACAGCTTTCTGTCCTATCCCTATTACAGATTTGTTTGCGTTTCAATCGCTCCGAGTCCCCTCGATCGTATATGTACAACGTACGCATGTAGACCTTGAAAAAGCCATGTTATGTGTAGATGAGGGCTAAAAAAGCAACGAATCTCGTAATATTGAGCGTATTTATAGCATCGATTAAACAGCCGGCTAATTAAACAGAGCGATAAGTAAGAAGATTAAATACCGTTTCTCGTACTCTTTATCGTTATTCTCGGAAAATCGATTTCAAGGCTATCAACTCTCTTCACATTTGTAACTTTTAGTGCTTCTAATGAGACGATTAAAAAAATGTATGCATATTTTTTTGTTTTTTCAAAGTATTTCGTTAAAAGAAGAAAAAAATTGGTCTCACTGGAATGGATCTCTCAGGAATGAAAAAAAAAAAAAAGTTGATTTCAAATGACCATAACTTAACTTTCGTTTCAACGATATAGAACCTTAATGATGGTTTTAAAAAGCTCAAATGTACACTTACAGATTAGACTTTTCTCATCTTGACGGCACATTAAAAATCATGAATACTCGAATGAAAAGAAGAAATCGATGGTAGTGACTCGAAAAATCGATTAAAAAATTACCAAATATGGCCCAACGAACCAAGTACGTTTCTTCAAAGGATTACAAAGAATATTAGCACAAACTCTGGATTGAACGTAACAATCAAAGTGGTTTTTGCGGTAGGCATTTTTCTGCTGCTTCAAATGCTTGCCAAGTATCTGGCAAACCTCGACCATCTATCTCACAGGAAAGCCCGCCCTCGTTGGACTCTCGACCCTTGGAAGTCTCTTCGATCGATCGCTTCTCTCTTCTCTCTCTCCCTCTCTCTTTCTCTTTGTTCTCTTCGTCTTTTCTCCCTAAATATAAAGATATACTGGACTACAGAGAGGATGCTTTTTTTTCTTCATTCGTAAATATTCCGAGAACCATTGCGTGTTCGGCCTTACGATATATATTGATATATATAACTACAGTATAATATGTATACTATAATACACAGTCACTATACTAAACAGTACACGTAAAAAAAAAAATATATATATATATATATATATATATATATACGACGTACATGCACACAAATACAAGCACTATTGTGTGCATACACAATGCTCGGGCTTGTATGTGTGAGTTCGTCTGGATTTGTGCACAGTAGCGTGTAGCAGAGTTCAGTAGGCATACATTCTAAAAGGGCGAAGAGGGGAAATAGTGGGAAGGGTGAAGGGTGGGGGAGAACTTCGATATGCTGCACGTTGTGTGAATAGCGAGCACGTGCATTTCCCACAGAAAAGCAATGGGGCTCTCTTTTGCCAAAGAGTCTGTAGAGCTGCCAAAGACCCCGCAGCTGGGTTGGGTGAAGGGAGAGAGCCCGTTCGCGCTCTGCTCTGCTGTATATATATATATATATATATATACACGCCTATGGGTGTGTATATGCTCGCTCTGACGCCCGTCTAGCTTTTTAGTATAATATAGCGGGGGCAACAGCGTTTAAAACCAAAGGTTCGAGAGCAGACCGAACGGACGATCGTCAAAAAAAACGGCAACGATGCGATGATATTCCTTTCGTTAAAAAATAAAAAAAGAAACAACCTCGAGGGATACACATTCGTTTTGCTTTCTTCTCAGTTTTTGTCCTTCAGCTTTTTTTTAACATCCTCCGATCGCTTTTTTATCTCTACACTTTTTCATCAATGATGTACGATTATTGGGCGACAATGAGAGCATGTTTGGAGGATAACCGGGGCAAAATGAAACACTACATAAATTTCGAATGAAAAAATTCAAATAAAGTTTTTCAATATTCATAGTAATTGCCAAAGTATTTTGTACATTCCATATCGTTGAATTGACAAAATATACGTGTGAGGAATTTATTTTGTTTGAGAAAAATAGTCAACTTGTGATTTTTATTTTGCCAAAATAATATTTTTTTCTCCACTGTTCTATTTTGCCCCGGTTCACTCTGCATGAACGTATTTTGTTTTTTTTTTTTTTTTTAAATGCGAACCAATGCAATTTTTCAAATTTACAATATTATTTATCGAATTTTTACGCTCTGTGTGTTTCAGAACTCCTGTGGGACTGGTGTGAAAACAATTTTTTCGTAACACAACGAAGGACCCCCGGGGTCGTTGAGGAAGAGAAAGAAAGAAAGAAGAAAGAAGAAAAAAAAACGTGGAAGAAGAAAGTTTCGCGATAATCGTACAAACTTTCGACGTATCGTAAAATCGTATCGTGGTCCACCACCCCGTTTAGGGGCTGGTGTTTAAGAGTTTAGTGCCGCGGCGATGGTGGCAGCTGCCACCGCTACGGCCACCGCCACTGCCTGTGTGGTGGCCATGCAGGACCGCCAGGACATTCCCACGCAGTTCAATCAGGTAAATTTTCACGAAAAAATAAATATTAGACCAATTGTGAGAAAGTGTGAGAAAAAAAAACAAAAATTTACTTTTATTCGACGAAAAGTTTCAAAGATTAAAATTGAATAAGTATAATTGAAAACTATCCAAACTTTCCATTAAAAAAAAAAAATCATGAATGCTTGACCAATTCAATGATAAATAATAACAAAAATGATAAATATTAAAAAAAAAACAGATGCAGAGCCAGCATGGAATAAGCCATCAGTCATACAATACTGGTGGTTACGCTCAAAGAAGTCCCATGACGGGAATGGGTCCAGTCGGTATGAGTAATTACAACGGTATGGGAACGATGGGCCCGTCCGTACATTCGATAAATTCCATGAATTCGATGAACATGCATCCCATGGCTATGGGAGGTATGAACGGTATGAGTGGCATGAACGGTATGACGCCCATTAATTCAATCAACAACATGGGCAACATGGCGATGAACAATATGATGGGAGGGAACAACATGCAGATTAATAAAATGAGCATGCAGGTTAGTATTTCGAGCTTTTTCCACAATACATATACAATTACAATATTATCATTACTAGCTTATAAAATTAATTTAAAAAAAAAAACATTTTTATGATTACAAATGGCTGTCAGTGCCCTGAAAATTTTCTCATTGCCTAACAGACCATCCATCGTTAATAGACAATTATCTCGATTTTTTATCATCAAGAAAATTTCTCTCTTTCTATTGAAAAAAAAAAAACAGCAAGCCCAGGCGCAACAGGCCTATCCAAGGAGATTGGCTCCGTATCCTAATCCGGCGATGCACATGGTCCAAAAACGACAGCATCAGCAGCAACAACAACAACAACAGCAACAGCAACAGCAGCAGCAGCAGCAACAACAACAGCAGCAGCAACAACAACAACAACAGCAGCAACAACAACAACAAATACCTTACGCCGGACCGAATCCAGCCGCAATGCAACCTGGTTTCAGCAACATGCCCGCGAGCCAATATCCCAACAATTATCCAGGCTCGAGGGCTAATTTTCAACCCCAGTATCAGCCAATGCAGCCGATGAATCCAGCGGCAACGGGTTTTGGCCCTGGTGCGATGATACGAGCCACGAATATGCGACAAACAACTCCCGTTTACAATTCAACTCCATCGCAAAATGGCCAATATGGTTATGGATCAAGCGTTAGTGGTGTGCCAGTTAGTATGGGACCGACAAACGCTGGTAACCAATTTGTCGGGCATCCGGCGAATCCTGGCTATGTTGGAAATGCCACCGCTTATCCCGCCAATGGCCAGTATCAGCAGGAAGTGGCCAACATGAGGACAACGGGACCGGCAAATATGAATTATCAGCACAGTCCGATACCTGGAAATCCAACCCCACCGCTCACTCCAGCGACGAGTATGCCACCTTACATCAGCCCGAATCCTGACATAAAGCCGAATTTCAGTGAAATCAAGACACCGGTCAATATTCAAAGTAAGTAGTAGATAACAATTTTTAAGATACAGATGAAAACTTTTATTCATCGATAAAATTGGATTGGGGGAGACGATTTTTATAGACGATTTTTAAATAAATATTTTGCCACGAGAATTTATTATTCTTATTGATTCGATTCGATAATTTGACTAATACATCGTTAAATTGTCCCTAAATACTATTTTGAGCAACATTTAAATATTTTTTTATGCTTCGTACAGTGTCTTATCAAGGGACTAAAAAAATATATCAAATCTCATTTCATCAAAGAACTCCAATTCGATCCCCTCGATTAAAAAACTCATATTTGGATGAATTCTTATCGATGCATTTTTTTTTTTTTTTTTGTTTTATTACCGAATTTACAGAAGATGACGAATTGAGATTGACATTCCCTGTCAGGGATGGCATAATACTTCCACCCTTCCGACTACAGCACAATTTGGCAGTGAGCAATCACGTATTTCAACTAAAATCGACGGTTCATCAGACGCTTATGTGGCGTTCGGATCTTGAGCTACAGTTGAAGTGTTTTCATCACGAGGATCGACAGATGAACACAAATTGGCCAGTGAGCGTCCAAGTTTCGGTCAATGCAACGCCTCTCGTTATTGATAGGGGCGAGAATAAATCTTCGCACAAACCTCTTTATCTCAAAGATGTTTGTCAGTCTGGTAGAAATACCATTCAAATTACCGTTTCGGCCTGCTGTTGTGTGAGTATAAACGTGCAACAAAAAAAAACAAAATTATAGCGGGTAGTTACAAAAAATTGAGGTTTTAAAATATTTGTTTTGTTTTGTTTTTTTTTTTTTTTTCGTACAGTCGCATCTCTTTGTGCTACAATTAGTCCACAGACCGAGCGTGCGAAGCGTTCTTCAAGGTTTGTTGAGAAAAAGATTGCTCACTGCGGAGCATTGCATAACAAAAATAAAGCGAAACTTCAGCAATACGATGTCGAATAATGGAATGCAGAATGAGAAAGATGTCGTCGAGCAAACAGCACTAAAGGTAAGAAAAATTCAAGATCAATTTTGAGGAAAAATTTTCGTTTTAATTTATGCTCAACTTTAATTTTCTGAATGCACTACTCTTGCAGGTATCTCTAAAATGTCCAATCACATTTAAACGTATTACACTACCGGCGAGAGGTCACGATTGCAAGCATATACAGTGCTTCGATCTCGAGTCTTATCTGCAGCTTAATTGCGAGCGTGGTTCCTGGAGATGCCCAGTTTGCACGTGAGTTTATTTTTTTTTTTTTTTCAGGAATATTCAACAACGATAAAAAAAAATTATATATTTCAAATTGTATATTTGTATTTTCGTTTAATCGTATGCCAACTTTCTATTGGTAGTAAATATTACCAAATTTCAATTTTTTCAATAGTATAAATATTTTTTGATTACTTTTCCGTTCTTTTTGTAAACGTCAAATTTCAACGGTTTTTTTTTTTTTTTTTTTTTTTTTTTTAATTTCAAACAGTAAACCTGCACAACTTGAGGGTCTCGAGGTCGATCAATACATGTGGAGTATTCTCAATACTACGGTAAACACAGCCGATGTTGAGGAAGTAACGATAGATCCCGCGGCCAATTGGAAAGCTGCGAAAAACTTGACGAGCATCAAATCCGAGGAGGAGAGCAACGATTGCAAGAGAATGACAAAGGCAATGTCACCGGGTAGCATGAATATGCCAACGATGAATAATTGGGACATGAATCAAGCAATGAGTCCTTACATGGCACCTGATATGAATAGCATTGTAAGCGGTTCGATGATGAATAATTCGACAACCTCGAATTATTCAAATAACAGCGTTAATCATAGAAATTCATCGGGCAATGGTAGTTATGACATTAACGCCGGTACGACAACAACGACAACGTCTACGACGAGTACAGGAAGTAATGAATATGCCAATGGGGCCGGCCCTCTCTCGCACTTGAGTGAATCAGTCAATTCTCTCGATCCATTAAATGCCATGGAAAAATCACTAAACGATCAGGTACGTGTAATTCGTATTTCCCAATTTTTAAAATTTAACAATTGTGTTTAAAAATTGGTATTTCAAATTTCTTTCAAAATAAAAACTCACACTGAAATATGAGAACATTTTATTCAGCAGATTATTATTATTATTGCATTTTTACTTAATAAACTCGAAGCTTTTATTAATTTGAAATATGGTTAATTTTGTATCTTATTTACGATGCACGAAAAAATCGCATTGAGTCTAATTTTTCAATGTTTGTAAATTTTAAAAGTTCATCAGTTGGATTCGTTCGATTCAAGTGCACTGGTTTAACAATGGAATTTAAAAAATATTATCTTTTTCGCAATTGTTGCAGATGCCACATACGCCTCATACACCACACACGCCTCACACGCCTCACACACCTGGCGGTGGTAACAGCGGTCCTCCGAGTGTACCACCGGCATCCCAAGAATCCAATGGTAATCACAACACATCCGGAAACACGAATACAAACATCAACAACGACAGTGCGGACATACCGTCGGACTTGAATTTCGATCCGGCAGCCGTCATCGATGGCGAGGGAACCGGGCAAGAAGCTCTAAACGTGAGTATCAAAATTATTTTTAACAAAATCCAATTATTGATAATTGATTTTAAGAATTTTTTAAAAAAATTCTCACAATTTTTGCTAAATGAATAAATTTTTATCAATCTCGATTCTTTTTATTCCAGCTATTGCCGGACAACGTCGTCGATCCAATGGAACTTCTCTCGTATCTCGATCCTCCAGACTTGAACACACCACCGAGCAGCGGGGCAAGCAGTGGTAATCCATCTTCGAGCGACGATATATTAGCACTTTTTGAGTAAACAAAAAAAAACAGCGAAAATATTGTCTCATATTTCCCAAGTCTTCGTTAGGAGAGGATTCAAACACACAAACAAAAAAAAGAAGAAAAAGAACAGACATATAATCAAAGTGAAAATAATTATCTGCGAGTGGTGTGGGAGAGGCAGAGAGAGAGAGAAACGACGACCGTGAAAAGGTCAGTGGTAAATCCCGCAGTTCAACATGTTCCTAATTTTAGCGAGGATTCTTGTATATTATTTTTAAAAAACAGTTGGGAGTTTTTGCGATTAAGGAGAAAAGATTCGTGAGATAATTGAGAGAAAGATAGATAATCCTAATATAGGACAAAGTTTGAGAGTGTGCGAGAGTGAGAGAGAGAGAGGAAGAGAGAGAGTTACATGTTAGTGACATGTTATGAAGGATCGGGGTCACTGTGGGTGCTCCCACCTAAACAAAATGGTACAAACAATCTTAGCTCTAATAGTAATTATTCCTAAAGACGAAAGACGGGGCATAATGAAGATTAAAAAAAAAAACTAGATTTAGAAAGAATGGGCCTCTTAATCGTATAGCGCGAATTACACGAATATATTTCGTGTTTAGTGCTTTCTCTCTTCTTGTTTTTTTTCTTCAACTTCTCCCTTCTTTTTTTGCTTATAAAGACTGCACCGCAATGGACCAGATTTTTACACAATCAGCTGAATGTAAAAAGAAGAAAAAATAATGCGTTTTATGCGATAATCGGCGATTTGTGGTTGTCACCCAAAACTGCTGCAATGGTCATATCTTTTACCCAAGCTGAAAATCTTTCAAGTCTTGTTTATACACTCTAACTATGTGAAATTCCCGTGTGCTATGTCCTTTATCCGAGATGAAGAAAAAAAAAACGAGCAACAAATAATCGCGTGAAAACAAACGGTCTACACATACATTCGAGAGGCTATTAAACGAACCTACAGTGCGCGACAAAACTTGTACAGCATATTTTACTTTTCTTTTCATTTCATTGTTTCTTTACTTTTCGTTCTCCCTTCTTTTTGTTTTTGTAAATAAGTTTAAGTCGATCATAGATCATAGGGATACTTCAACTGTTGTAAATCAACGTGCTTATTGATGGATATAGCGCATACGGTGTTCCTTTCCTTTTTAGTCGAGACAGAGAGAGAGAGAGAGAGAGAGAGAGAGATATGTGAAAAACCTCACAAGTAACGACCACAATTGAATATAAGATGATCACAAGGGAGTTCGGTAGGGGACGGGGTACATTACAAAAACAAAAATCAAATTTTCGAATGTGAAATAGTCATTTTTCGCGAGTGATTTAACTCCAGAGAACTGCATCAAAGGATTTACCTTTTTTTTCGTAGTTGACGATTATCGAATTGTTTCAGTATATCGTCATTATAATTTTCCATGTTAACGCGAGGAGAGACAGCATGAGGGGACAATTAAAATAATGAGTAAAAAAAAATAGAACCAATTGAAACAGTATTAACGCCCGTAAGGATGGCAAAAATAAAAAAATTCTGTCGAGATCCATTAATGATTTTTCGGGTAGAGCCTAATTTTTTTTTTGACAATGACCATTCTGCAGGCTGAATGAAAAAGATTCCGAAAAAAGTTGAACTAGCTGATTGCTCGTTTCAATCCTTCTATTCTCTAGCTATTCGTCGGGATAAAATCAGCTCCAAGGAGGATATAAAAATTATGGAGAATTTTTTTATGCTCAGATCCAAATATCTCGATAAATAAAATGATTCATTTGTAATTGAATCAGCAAGAACAGAGATCACAAAATGACACCGCGAATTGTTCCAACTTTTAATTTTTATTATTTATTTGAAATAAACCTCGGATTAGTTTGGGAAGAAAGTGAGAAAATGAAAAATAGCCCAACGAAAACAAGCTACTCGATGAGAAAAGGAGGGTTATCACGGAATCGGCGGTAGTGCCTATCTGACCCTCCCTCTTAAACAGAATCAATACTTTACTGCCAGACCGAGAGGCACCGCCCACGACTCTTCTGGCTTATTGTGTACTAGTTATTACATTTGTATCTTTCGTGATTATAAACAACAACAAACAAAATGAGGAGATATACTTGAAGTGATTCACGTAGATTATACAAATTTTGTATGAAAAAAAAGTAATCGAAAATTAACAAAAAAAAAAAAAAAACAAGAAAGAATGATGAAACAAACAAAACAAGAAAATAAACAAAAGTGTATTTATATTCTGATGCGTTGGTGAAATAGCGCACGAGGCAGAATTCGATGCGGTCAAGTTTCTATTCATAATAATTGCATTATATATATATATATATATATATACATATATATACATATATATACATTATTGCGGCTAGATTTTTAATATTACGCTTAGACACTTAAGGGCAAGATGAAGAAACGATTGTATATTATTTGTATATATGAAAAATAGAATAATAATATAAGCAAAGTGGCAGATACTTATTGGCCAGTTATAATGGTATAAAAACAAAAGAAACAACAACAACATCAACAAAAAATGTGGACTATCTTAATTATTTCACAGAACCAAAATATATGGGATTATGTATATATGAATAAACATAACTTATCCTATATAATTAATCACGTGTACACAAAGAAAATAACGCGAGCAACGCACTAGACGATCATTGACGAACTCCAGTCTTTGACTACTGTGTCCGTCTCGTTGGATTTAAGTAGTAATATTACTTATCTATTACCGACCTAACTACCTTAAAAAGAAAGAAGAAGCAAAAACAATACAAAGTTTATTCAAACTATAAGCTTTACATAAGTTCGCCAAGAAGTAGCAAAAGCGCCAATTCGCTTCGCGAGATAAGAGTCTATATTAGGCAATAAAATATCGCCACTACTTACTCACATACCCAACAAATCTACATAATATTATTCTAAATGAGATTAAATACAACGTCCTAACGTCCCTTGGTTTACGAGAGTCGTTGAGTTTCACTATTACATCTGGAAATGAGTGATGTGCGTGAAATTTCATTTGCATATATTTGTAAAAAAAAAAAAAAAAACAATAACAAAAACACCAAAACAAAAGAGAAAATCAAACATAATCAGTAAACGCGGTAATGACATTAAGAATTTAAATGGCAACTGGATTAACGAATTATTCAATCAATAATATTCGAGTACAGCGAAGGGACAATTGGCAAAAGAATAATATATATGTCGTTGTCGAATAATGAAGAAAAAAAATCCACTCCTAATAGACCTCGTTGATGCTACATAAATTAGGAATTTATCTCTACATACCCTAATCTATCTTTAGGTAGACTGTAATTTCAGACTTAACTCTGCATCGATGTTTACGGACAATTGACAAAAATTCCACCGTAGAAACCTTTTTTTGAGAGGCTGATAAATCCGAAGAGATGGAGAGTAAAAGGAAAATAGATAATATTTCATCCCAACAGAGTGGAGTAGTCAAACAAACAAAAAATGATATTGGTTGCCTAGATTCAAATGAGAGAAGACAAATTTTAATATCCCAACAAAGACCAGTTTGTAATATTTAAGCCAAAAAAAAAAAAAAGAAAACACCACGATGATTTCCGATAACGATTAGAGAAGGAAGGAAACAAACATTGAGTAATAAACAAAATCTGAAAATATATATATATATAATTTTTTTTTTTTTCATTCTTCACAATATCCTCCATCCTCTTCATCGACTGAATAAGATAAACGTATCGGTCCTCCCAACGCCATCTTAATCTATACCTATATATATTTTTCATCAATGCCAATCTAGCAATCTTGCGTGCGGCCAATTGGTAAGTCTACCTTAAGGTCGTTTTTATAATCGTCACTTGAGTGTTTCTTTTCCCTAAGTTCGATTAATGGCCTTTTAACGTAGCAAAGTTTCCTTTATTTTTCGATTTCAAGAGGTGAGGCCCGACTAGATGTTTCTGTTTTTTTCTTCCTGATACGTGACGAAAGTGAACATGTGACTCGGACTGTTTAGTTCGTCTTTTTCAGCAAGAAACAAGCATTAAAGGAATAAACTCTATGAACACGGGCTTCGTTGATTAGATTCTGAGGTAGCAATCGTAAAGAACGAGTCAATAAATCAGCACAGGGCTTGTATAAATTATTCAAATATATTTTTAAACAAATGTCAGATATACAGTTTAGGTATTTACACAGAATTCTGACTCACTCCCATGCGAATACACACTTCCACAGCACTGCACTTATTTTAATTATGTTTTATATGTATGTATATAACATACATATACACACACACACACATATATATATATATATATATATATATATATATATATATATATATATATGAATTGCATCGCGATACAGGGGTTACACGACGTGAATTTAAGAAATTCTGGACGACGATCTCGTCGTTTCTCCAGGCTTGTAATTGAAAGGAAAAAAAAATAACCAATGAAGTTTGCTTGATATTTTTTTACCTTTAAATTTCGTTCAACTCTTCATTTTCGCCCACAAGAGTCGTTAAAAAGAACAAAAACCTAACGATTCACGCGCTTTACGTTTCTGGGGCATAAACGACTCTACCGGTGGTGCAAAAACCTGATCGTTTTAATGACAAAATCGTATCGCGCATTTTATATTTACAATATTTATTATGATTCTCGCCCCGGTTGATTATCATCTGAAATTGCGATGTGGCGAAAAAAAAAAAAAAACAAACACACGTCCATCTTTGGAAAGTCTCGAGGGAACGCTTTTTGATGCAACCTTTTGGTAATTCGCTCGTTCAACGATGTGAATTCTTGAGGCAAAAGTTCGGCGAGTTGATGCAGAGAGAGAGAGAGAGAGAGAGAGAGGAAGTGGAGCTTCTTTCTGTTTCGGCATTTTCACCACTCAAAAATCACTGGGGAGATGTGTAAAATGTTTTTTGAGCAAGTGAGAGATTCGTTGATCGACTATGGCGTGACCCTCGAACGTAATAAATGAACGAATTTGAAGCAATAACAGCATTATTAATTGTGATGAAGCTACGTAGTTGGCGATGACCAAAAAAATGGCCTGTATCGCGGAGCATTCAGTCATTGATGAATTTTCGTCATCAATTGAAGTGAAACTTAAATTGAAACGGCGAGCCCTGAAATTGGTGATTGAAATCATGGAAGTTATTGTTTGGGCCCCATTGATGCTTTCCAGATTCAGGATCGAGAGGATCCTCACCACGATCGAATCTTGCTCTCTTTTCCTGGTCCGTCAAAACCTCCTTTGCTGCAGCTATGTCGATAAACTTTTTCTCCGCCCGTTTTTTCGCACTTTCCTCTGGGAAATTGTCCGGATGCCATTTTTGTGCCTCTTTTCTGTACGCTTTAACAATCTCCTTTTTCGTCGCTGTTCTCGGCACATGAAGAATCTTGTAATAATCTCGCGTCTCTGAGGTTTTCTGCCGCTGCTGAGCCTTTTGGAGAAGGTCCTTTGCTCTTTGCAAAGTTTCATTTATCTCTATTGCGTCTTTGATCACTCTTATCGCTGTCGATGAAATATCGAACAAAAAACATTAAAATGAGATTTTCAGGTTTTAATTGCGGTAAAAAAACAGTCGATTAGTGAATTGTTGATTTTTTCCGTACTTTCGCTTCAATTAATGCACAATTATAGCTTTCACACGAAAGATTTTTTTTTTTTTTTTTATTAAACTGAGACATTGCATAGCTGCATAATTTGTGTTAAGACTTAACAAAAATTATATTTCTCATTTTCTTTATTTTTTTCAATTCAATCAAAAACTGAGAGTCTACAGTAAATTGTTTGAAAAAAGGTACATTACCGTCGTCAAACATTTCCGCAGCAAGATAAGCTTCTGCACTGTCGCATAGAACGTCGGGTTCGCGACGAATTTGCAGTGCCTCCTGACAGTGTTTCACAGCGAGTGCGGGATCGGGATCATTGATTAAGTATTTGCACAGTAAGTGATGAGCCAAAAAACGTACGTTGTCGTGTTTTTTTTCATAAGACAAAACTTGATTAGCTGCGTTAATGCAACTTTCCGAGTCTTGGCTCTCTCCGGCTGTTTTTGCATCGTTCAAGCTTCTTGCGACTTTTTTCACCTTCTTGTAAAATGGGAAGCATTCGCTGTGCTCGGGATCCAGCCTGAGACATTCGCGAATTTCCCTAAGAAAAGAAAAAAAATGAATTTTATGCGGTTATTAAGGAATACGTGGCTTTTCCTTTTTTTCTCGGAAAACGGTTTTTTAGTTAATGACGCCACCACCAGTGGCGGTAAAGACACCAACGTGTGAGCCTCTAGCGATGGTCTCAACAACTACAAGTGTCTAGTGAGAAAAAAGCGATACATCAACAAATTACCAATGCGATCCTAACGATCAAATAAATATATTTTTTTCTTATATTAATAATATATCCATACTGACGGTATATGACTAAATTCCATTTTATGAGTACCATTTTTGTAGTTCAACAGCACTTCTTTCGGTAATTTGCGTTACCAATAATATTGGAGTAAAAAAAATGTGTAAAAGGACTGTGAATGCAAATATTGCTTGATTTTTACTCACTTCAACGAGTCTTCGACGTGTCCGACACGATATAGCATAACCGACAGTTTGTAAAAACCCTGGGTATTGTCTGCGAGTAATTTGGTCGTTGACCGAATGTCCGAAATTGCGCTCATGAATTCGCCCATTGATGCGAAAACCTCGGCTCGTAATTCTCGCAGATACGGTGACCATGGACAAACTTCGATTAAATGATTCAACAGATCAATCGCTTCCTGGAGGCTTTCCCCTTGTACGAGAGATTCGACTAGATGAAGCGACTCTCTGGTTGGTTCAATCAACGAAAGAATGTTTAGCGCTTCGTTGTGTTGAGGATCCATGGCGAGCTAATTCATGGAGATGGTACGGTGAATTACAACTTGCAACGTTTGTGAAAAAAAGAAAGAATTACGAATTTTTTCAACGTACCACATCGCTTGCATCTCTCTTGGCTTCATCGAATTGTGCCTGTTTGAGCAATACGCTTCCTCGACTCACACGAGCAGCCGTAAAATCAGGCTTGAGCTCCAGAACCTTGTCCAGATCACTTAGGGCCAATTTGGCCTTACCCAGAGCGAGATAGACGGTACCACGTTTGTAATAAGTCAGGTAATTGTTGCAATCACCATCTAGAAGGGTAAATAATATTATTTATTCATTTACAATTTTTTTCTGATGAGAACGAGTTTAGGCTACCTTTCTTAACGGTAACCTTAAGGGTTTTCGTAAAGGGTTAAATACACGATCTTGTAGGAAAAGAAAAAATATTTAGTCTTAGGGTTTGTTT
This sequence comes from Dyspetes luteomarginatus, assembly GCA_963669185.1. Classification (NCBI taxonomy): domain Eukaryota; kingdom Metazoa; phylum Arthropoda; class Insecta; order Hymenoptera; family Ichneumonidae; genus Dyspetes; species Dyspetes luteomarginatus. The sequence continues at coordinate 19,730,126 of OY769905.1, read as the reverse complement.
TATGTCATTGGGGCTTAAAATTGTTGAATTTTGTTTTATTGCTTCATAGAAAAGTGAGCAATGGCTTATTATCTGTAATTATGGCTGTTGCTGATATCTAATCTGATTGTTTTAATTGTTTCACGAGCATAAAAGGCAGAAGCCAACAGCTGTAAAGGAATTTAAAGCTGCTGGCTTTCCTGCAAGATACTATGCTTTCCTCGCTATATACATAATCATTTATTTACACGGTTAAAAATAATCTCGTAAAATTGAGAAATTTTTGTCAGGACAAAAAGATTTGATAAATTTTACAAAATGTTTTAGTACCTTCAACAAATGCACTGATTATTACTTTTGGAAACTATGGTAAAAAAAACATATTGGTAAATAACTAAATTAATTGTAATTTTAGTCAATTTTATTTATACATGACCATCAGGATTAGAAAATCATGAATGTACCCAATTTCTCGTGAATTACCAGGAGTACAAAATTCAGTAAATTCATTAATATTTTGCAAATAGTACAATATGTGAGACTGATAATGTACAAATTTTAACATTTAATTTATAAAAAATAAAGTAAATAATGACTAATTAATTTTATTGTTATTGTGCCTAATTTTCTGTTACTTTAATCAATTTACCAAATTCATTGTTCAATTTCATGATAGCATTTTCTTATATACTTTACGAACATTATCAAATTCTAGGAAAAATCAATTTTTCTTCAATTTTATCGAAATTAGACAAATATTATTTTAATCTTTTTGGCAATCACCCCAGAACGAGTAAACAAATAAATAGATAAATAAAATCATTGTACTCACCAACTGCAGCATGATAATGAGTAAGAGCATCCTGCAATTGTCCTTTAGCAAGAAATTGTTTACCGAGTTCTAAATGCCTATCGATCTCAGACTGCGAGACACCCCCGACAACTGCAACAGAAAAATATCGTCCGATTTCAACACGATATTAATCAGTATTATTCTGTGCGCTCATTCTCGAAAAAAAAAAAAAAACGACCAATAGGTTATGTTTAAAAAATAATAATAACTTACCGTCCAACGACCGATACAACAAAACAATCAATATTCCAAAGTGATACATGATGAGACGCAAGTAGAAGAAATAACTCGCGTCTTCGATCTATTTTCTAGCAGTGAAAAAAAATATATATACACCACGATCTTTTCGGAAAGAGGCGCCTATCTCTCCGATATCACAAAACTCGTTGTCGACACCGCCATTGCGATCGTGGTCTCACACGATTGGTCCAACGCATTCTTACGCTGGTGTGTGTTTTCCCCACCTACGTTAGACACATATAAAGCTATAATATCCCGAGTACGTGTGTGTACCTCGTGTTTCGTGGCCGCACGTTTTCGTAACATATGCAAGCAAGAATGACGTATTATATGTATGACAATCATCGAACGGAAATTTGAGCTGCTTGAGTATGAGTAGGTACGTGTCGAATGAATACTCAGCGACTTTGTGTCTCGTTGTAATCCAATCTGTCAGAGTTTAGTCGAATAATAATCTCTGTTACTACGGTCTTATCGTCCACAATATCAACGAATTCAGATTCGTTGACAATACTTAATATAATTTGTTACAATGGAGTTGTTATTTTGAAGGTTATTTTAAAAAACCTTGCCAGTTTTCGTAATTGCCTGCGAAGATAAACAGTTGTAATCTTTGATAAAAAAATTCTTATTAGTGATTTAGTGTTGAGCGAATTGTGTAAATAATTTACATGTTAATCTTCATTATAATGTACAAAGTTCCACTCCCCTCCCTCGTCTCGTTCTACTCACGAAAATATATCGATATTGATCATCATCGTTTATTAAAATCATACATACATTTTTCACGAAGTTACAAAAACACAATTTTTTTTTGTTCATCCTGAAACTTCCATAACGATTAAAAACTAATAAAAAAAAAAATGAAAAAAAAGAAGATCACAGAATAATGTTTTCGACAAATCACACATATTCTCATGCAATGATGTAGATTTTATGCATGTCCTTTATCGATATTAATACGAGTATTTAAGAAATTTGATGAGATTTTTTCCACACAAAAATAAATGAAAAAAAAAAAAATCGTTCAATATTCCCGGGGTAATGGTGTCAAGAGAATATTCATATATATGTTGATGTATCTTTTCAGTTACTGATCATCCCCATAGGTCGTCAAATCAACGGTCAATACTTTGCTCTGCAAACACTCACCGACCTGCAAAATAAAGATAATTGTGTAAACAATTCGATCTAATTTTTCCACTTTATTTCTACAATAATCATCGTTAACCCTTTTGCAACGTCAGTCTGCTCTGTCGGAGCGCCGCCACTGAACGAGATTCCACGCCAAAAGTGTACACATTTCGCATGGCCAGTCTTCGGCGTTTGGGTTTACTTCTTACACCTGAACAACGGCGCCTTGACATGCTTTTGTATGTACACTTTTTCGCGTGGATGCCGTATATATCCGACGCTCGTACGCACGGATCGTCGCGTGGATACCGCATATATTCGACGCTCGTAATGAAAGGCTTAAAGGCTGAAATTGATAAAATTATTAAATTATACTAACTTCGGGACAAATTCCAATCACCGAATCAGCATGAGAGAAAAATTCATCCTTCAGAGAGATAATGATCGTCTGCAACGAGCCTGTTTTTTCGCGTATATAATTAGCCACTTTGCCGATATTTGTATTGTCGAGAGACGCATCAACCTCGTCAAGAACGAAAAATGGAGCTGGATGAAAACTATAGAGCAAAGAAGCAAACAAATCTATTTACGCGAATTGACTTTGAAAAGAAGATTGAAAATTTCGCAACTTCATTTGTACCGATGAATTGCGAATAAAAGTGCAAGTGCAGCAACAGTCTTCTCTCCTCCAGAAAGATTGCATATTAATTGAAATCGCTTTCCAGGAGCTACGCAATTATAGTTGATGCCCTCTAGATAAGGCTCTTCGGGATTTTCCGGCTGGAGGAATGCTTGAGCGGACTGATTTTTTGTCAAATCCTGTGCAAAATTTTTCACAAATTAAAAATTTACGAAATTTAATTGAACATTATATTTGAGTAGAAATTCGACAGAATAGCGTGGCCTGGTAAATATTACTTTGTAAATATTATCAATTTCTCTTGACACGTGTTCGAAGCAAGGCATGAATTTGTTGTATCGTTCTTTGTGCACTCGATCAAATTGCATCCTGATTTGTTTGGTCCTTTTACGGGATTTCTCAAACGCCTCGTGTGTCTCTTGGAACTTTTCTTTGGCCAGAGATAATTTTTCCATGGCCTGTGTAACGAAATTTTTTTGAGTAAACATTGATTAACCGAAGAGGAATAATAAAACTTTAATCATAAGTCTTCGTTATGTATATACCTTCATATTGGGAGTGTGAATCCTCTCGAGGATAACTCGCAAATCGTTGATCACTCTGTTGAGATTGTCGATGGTAATTTTAAAATCATCTTCCTCGAGTTCTCTCAGGTGGTTCGACAACGGCCCATAGTTTATTCTTATCTGACTGTCACGTTCGTATTGTTGCTCAGTCGTATTGCCATTTATGTCATTCGATGTACCAACTTCGTTTGATACATGTTCTATATTGCCTTGAAGCATTGGAATCTCAATATCTTCCATCTAGCAGATGATGATAAAATGAAACATGAAACAATATTTTTGCCAATAACTTTTTACGTTGTCTCCCATAGAAAGTTGGTACAATACGTATTTTCAAACTTTGCAATAGTTCAGCGAGTATGACTGTTTCTTGTATAATAGGAGAAAATCGTGAAAACGATTTTTTTAATTTTCCCAAATGAAAAGCGCCATACAGCAAGAATATTGAGATATCTCATTGAATTAATACTGTAATTATTACCTACATTGTGCAATTAACGTTATTTTCTCTCCACATATTTTAGAAAGGGAAAAGGCAAAATTGTAAAACTTTGCATAGAAAAGTGATAGCCATAAAGGAAGTGAAAAAAACTTTGAAGTCGCGAAGATGGCACTTGCCAAGAACATATGAGAATTTGTAGGTCTAACTCATCCCCATAGGTGTAACTTTATCGTAGAAATGAAGTTTGGGTGCAAAAAAACTTTCAAATCAGTTAAAAAAAAAGATTGAATGGCAAACCTTGCAATGAATAAGAGTAGCGCGTCTCTCGATATTCTGCCGTTCGATCTTTATCTCAATTGTATTGATCTTTTGCTGCAAATTTTGAATCTGTTTCGATATAGCCCCAACTTCACGTCTCCATCTTCCGACTGATTCCTCCTTTTGGTCAACTTCTTTTCTCTTCGTGTTTCTCGCCAACTCGAGGTCTTTCATTTGAATCGCGTCCTTGTCGATTTCCGCCTTCAGCTCAGTTTCCACTTGTCTCGCCAGTTTTAAATTCTCCTCAGCTTCCACAACGACGCGCCTCCATCTCGAAACATTGCCTGGTCATCAGAGGTAAAATGGTAAAATGTTGTGTTTTAATTTTTCTATCACAATTTCCCCCTCATTTTCGTTTACCAAACGTACTTTGAGTGTCTCGCTGCTCCTCAAATTCCAATTGATTGTAAATACGATTGCACTGGTTTTCAAACTCCATGCGCTTCTTGGCTCGTTCTTGTTGCAATCTATCGACATACAAGAGAGCTCCCACGTTCCGAATTTCTTTATGAATAATATACTCGAGTATGTAATTTTACATACTGTAATTCTCGTTCTTCGTAGTGGCGAATGTTTGAAACCCCGATCTGCTGACAAAAACTGACAAATACATCGTCCTCAACGTTGTTAACTTTCTCTTTAATGATTTGTATATCTCGCCCTCTTTCCTCTATCGTATTTTCGATTTCTGCGATAATTGGCTGAAAAAAATCCCCATTACAAAACTGCAAGTTTCTTCGAGCCAGCGAAATTAGAAAAAAATATTGAATTACTCCTTCCAATCATTGCTTACCCCCAACTTCCTAAGTTCACTCTGCAGCTCTTCCATTTCAGCGTCCAGCACCGAAATTTGCTTTTTCTGAAGAAAACAAAGCAAAATTATTCAATCTTTGAGAATTATCGAGTATTCATTGAATTATGAAAAATCAAATAAATTTGCTTGCGGTTTCGGCCAAATCGCTCATGTTGTATTTCAATCGAGTTTCCAGACCTCGTATCTCTGACTCGATCGTATTGAGGTCGGATTCTTTGCGTGATTTCATTAACAGATCTCTCATTTCTTCGGTCAATTTTTCCTGAAATAATGACAAATGATTCAATAAAAAAAAATCATGTACCTTTGAATGATAAATTCTTCGATTGCAATTTCAAGCTCTCACTTTTAGCGATTTTAGTTGCGTCATTTGTTTCTCGTCCCATTTCTTGGCTCTTTTTGCAAGATCCAAACTACCGCCAGAAATGATACCCCCTTTCTGATAGTAAGTTCCATCCAACGCGATACACTGAAATGAAAATACAAATTTCTTTCACGTTTTTCTTCATAAAAAAAAAGCTTTGTGAGCGATAAATATTATTTTTCATAAAATATAAATTTTTCAATATTTAAAAATTATCAATGGTGCATATGTGCGACAATGCAACGTTTACTGCTCATTCACGCACATCGTATCTCGTTTGTTTATCCATATCGTAAGCAACTCTGCTCGCATCTTCAGGAGTTTCGCATACGAGTATATTTCTCGTTGCAAAAAGAAACGCACAATCAATTTCTTTGGGCCAAAATTTCAGCACATCATACAGCAATTTAACATTCGCCGGATTCTTAATATCTCTAAGACGTTCCTTCAGGGGTCTCGGTTGAATGTAATCAAGGGGCAAAAATGTCTCAGCCTCGATATATTGCTCTTTCAAATATTGAACGCATTGCCTGGCTGTATGTACGCTATCGACGACGATCGCTTCCATGTACATGCCGAGAACCTTCGTCACAGCGACGTTGTATCGTTTGTGTATCGGTTCGCACATGTTGTACATACGATCGTACTGCAAAACAGATTTGATAGCGTTGAGAATTTCATTACACAGTGTGGAGATTTGAAGCTATAAAATATAGAAATTGTCAAATGCCGATTTGAGGAAGTATAACGTTATCTATATATATATATGATTAATATTGTATTATATATTGATATTAATATATTACATAAATCATTTAAATAATGAGTTGTTGTGTTTTTTTCTCGATAATCCTTAATATCCCTTTCTCAATATCTATGTAATAAAATGGCAAATAAAATTGATCCCCTGTTCATTTATACCAAACTTACCACACCGGGGAAAAGTCGTTTAAAATTTTCAACAACTTCCCCTTTTTTCCTGACTCTCGCCAATTCGTGCTTGTCGACACTGGCATCGCCCAATTGTACACTGACGCACTCGAGTTCCCGTTGAAGATTCTGTATTTTTTCTTTGGATGTGCCAACGACCGATTGCAGATCATCTCGAGCTTTCATCTTATCGGCGAGTGCGGCTTCGGTTGTGTTTATATACTCAATCAACTTATCGACGCGTTTCAAGGTCTCGTCTCTCATGTGACGCTTTTGTTTCATACTATTCTCAATCTCAGTTCTTCTTCTGACCTGATTCTCGAGTCTGTCTTGATCAGATTTTTCTTCACGATTTTTTGAATCGAGAAGTTGTATGTAAGCTGTAGATTGTTTGCTCGTCTCCTCCTTCAAACGATTGTATTCATGTATTTGTTCTTCTTCGAGTTTAACGTCGATTATTTGAGTTTGTGACAGACTGGACATGCTATCCTCGTAAGAAGCTTTAATCTTTTCAACTTTGCACAATTCCTTCTGAAGCTCATCAATATCTTTCATGTGCATCTCGTCGGCATTTGACGCCTGCCTCAATGATTTTTTACCAGATTCAACCTTTTTTTGCATGTATGCTATTCGCTCCTTTGCCTTTATAAATGTCGGCTTTTTCTTTCCAATCTCCACCTCTACCTCTCTCATATTTTGCTCAATTTTCGCTAATTCACGTCCCAATTTTCCCGATTCTTTTTTCTTATCTCTCAACGTTTCAACCGCATTATTTTTTTTTGTCTCGATCTCAGTCAACTCATCCCGAATCTTTGTCTGTTCGTTTTCCAATTTCTCAATCGTTTTTTCATCATGATACAAACGAAATAGTTGCAACTCGGCAAGTTTCTCGATGTATTTTTCCTTTAAACGCTGATATTGCTCGGCTTCTTTCATCTCCCGAGTAGCTTCTGTTCTCTCTGCAGACATTCCTCTCTTTTTCTGATAGAAACATTGAAATTCTTCCTCTGCTCGTGTCATCTCCGCACGAAGCCTATCGTATTCCACTTTTAATGAGCCAGAGCCACTGATTTCCTCAAACAGATATGTCAACTCGTGGGGCTTTTTTGTCGCTATGGAATCAATGGCACCTTGAAAAACAAGGAAATTCTTGGCTTTCACGTTAATACCGAGCTCCTCGAGGTCTCTCATGTACACCTGAGTAGTCACTTGCTCGCCATTTATACAGTGTTCCGATGCTGAGCCTTCTATTGTCCGCATGAAGCTTTTCTCACTTCCATCTTTTAACTCAAAAATGGCTGTTACATGTGCCCTGAAAAAAACCATTTAAAAATTCCTATATATTATATTTTTTTCTTCTTTCTATCATATACATGAATTCTCATTCATTTGGTCAACGCCAATGACCATTTTTCAAAAATCTCCCCAAAATCAATGAGACATTCAATAAAAATCCTTTCATCAAGAGTAAACTACTCAATAATAGTTTGTAAAAAAAAATCAATAACAATCAAATATTGTACTAAATTGAGAAACTTTTGTAGAACTTTTCGCACATTTTATCAGCCAATATAAGACTATTTTGTACTCTTCTATTATTATAAAATTTCCTTCACTTAGAAACCAATTTTACCTTAGAAAAACTGACCAAGTGTTATAAAATTCAAATTATATGACTAATTTTCATACATTTGATACAAATTATCACAATGAAGAGTCTTGACAAATATTACAACTTCAATTTCTTACTAAATGGTCCTACTAGGTAAATCCTGCAAAATCTCATGAAAAATTGATTTCAATTAGAACCTTTTATAAGGTGCAAAAAACTATATACAATTCATAAAACGAACGAAAATTCCGATCCTCATGATCTTTTTTCAGTCTCACAGAGCTTTAGTGTGACCAATCAAATATAATTAATGGAACGTATTGAATTGGATAATGTAAAATATCTATATACCTTCGTGCTACTGGCTTGCCCACCGACACACCATGAATGAGATCACTCAAACGCTTGACACGCAGCCTGCTGGTCTTTTCACCCATAACAAAACTTATGGCATCCATGAAATTGGATTTTCCTGTCGAATTACGTAAAAATACAATTAAATTAAACGTCAAATAATTTTGTTAATAAGGTAAGAACTTTTGTGGAGAGACGAGACAAATTTCACACACCGGATCCATTAGGTCCAACAACAGCCGTGAAAGACTTGAGAGGACCGATAGTAATTTTTCCGCTATAAGACTTGAAATTTTCCACTTCGATAAACTTGAGAAACGCCGTCATCTTTGTTAGCCTCTGTCACGATGACGTTTACTTAATATCAAATGCTAATAAGACGTAATTGTCGCATGAGATATCATTAAACCTTACACGAGGCATAAAAAATGAAACAAAACAAAACACGTCGATCTGCATATGTATATGTCAATATTATGATTCCCCGATCTTTCAAAGTCGAACCATTTCCGACTACTTTTCGAGATCTTAGTGACCTCTGTCGGGCTCGCTAGGTACTACATACGTATGTGGCTATATATATTTGATATCAATTTGTTGCAACTATTCACTGTGGCTTTCACTATTAGAATCACAAAATAAAGTAATAAATACCAATTTAATCATTTTACATTTTATATTATTTTTTAATAACTTAATTTCCTTTTATTGAATGCTATTTCTAGCTCATGTACGAGCATACCAGCGATTAACAGCGGCCTCTGAGAGTCCCGGTCCGCATTCCGGATGCACACGTATATATGCGATTATTTATCGATATTTCTCCTCGTGTTTTTCATTATTAGCGCAACAAAATAAAGCAATATTCATATATTTTATCGTCTTTAATTCTATCTCATCTTTTATTTTGTGATTATTCTTTACTTAATATATATATTGATAATTCCTTAGTCCGTTGTTCCGGGAATCCCATCAGTTCTTAGAAAACTATATTAGTTAGGCATATATACATATAGCATTATTTCCAAATTGACCGTTACAACGGGTTTAGAAGGCAGCCGAAAGTTGTTGTGGATGGGTGAGGAGTGAGCTCGAAGTTTAGCATAAAACGGGATATCATTGTAAAACGTTTTGTTGCATTTGCTGAATTTTTGTCCCACGTTTTGAACGAAGATTAAAAACACGATTAAGCATGGTAATTCTTCGAGAAATAGTTTTGGAGAACTTCAAAACCTTCAGGGGCGTTCATCATGTCAGCTTTGTCGGGAAATTGACTGCTGTAGTAGGGCCCAATGGAGCTGGTAAATTAATAATGAATCATTATATATACAATTCATACATTCCAACAACGAAGATTGAGGTCATCTTCGTTGATTCCAATAAAATAATCGCTCGATTCGCAAAATTATAAAAAAATGTTCTGCTAGAGGGCGTGTGTCTGCTCATGTCCCTCTAGTGGAACATTCAAATAGTCTTTCTTGCAGTTTGTACTTTGATCCTTATTTTCAAATTTGGCATACGATTAGAGCAGCAAACCCCTCTGTGTTTGTTGTCATTTTCTTCAGAATTACTTTAGCATTCTATGGGAATGGGAATTTTTAATTTTTCGGAAGTCTGCTTATGCACCGACCAAGCTAAAAATTTTTTTACCCAAATAGTTTAGATGACATGAACTTTTCGTATCAAATGTAGCCAAAGTTTATACAAAGGTACAAATACTATGAAAAAAATGCACTTTCCAATACATGAATTTTCAATAAACTGATGTAAAAAAGTTTTCGTCAGGCATCAATATAATTTGTTCTTTAAATAAACCATCAGGAGAAACCGATAATTAAAAAGATCACTTATTCATTAAAGAGGCTTTGTGGACGATAGAAAATTGCATGGAAGCATTTTGCAGGCTTTTTTTTATCTTTTTTTTTCAGGAAAATCTAACTTTGTTGATGCTATCAGCTTTGTCATGGGATCAAAACCCACCGAATTGCGAGTATCGAGAACAGAGGAGCTCATTACCTTTGGTCAGAGAGAAAGACTGTAATAAACAAAATATTTTTTTTACCTGGCACTATTAAAATTTGGAAATTTCAAATTGTAATGATTATTTTTTTTCAGAATGAGGGTTGGTGTCGTTCTCCAGTCAGCAGATGGAGTTGAAAGTCGTTTTGAGCGTTCGGTCGTTAATTCCCGTTCTGTGAATTACATAAACGATCATGTATGAATCATTAAGCTTTTACAGAATCTTTTTAAACCTCAATCTGATAATTGACGAAAAATAATTTTGATTCGAGCAGGTGGTTACTCTTCACGTGTATGTCGAAGAACTTAAAAAATTGAATCTCAATGCCAGTGTGAAGAATTTCTTGGTTTTCCAAGATTCCATCGAGACCATTATGATGAAAAAGCCAAATGAGAGAACCGCGATTTTTGAAGAAATTAGTGGATCCAAAGAATTCAAACTGGATTATGATAGGTAATATATTATATTTGTATATTTTCTTAATTTTCCAATGATCACAAATTAGCAGCATTCGATGAAAATTGTTGCTATAAAAGTATTCCATTAATTAAATGATTAATCAATGCCTTTTTTTTAGATTAAAAGCTAAAGTACTGGGATACGAGCAGGAATGTCAGCACCTGCAAAAGGCCAAAAGGTCCATCGCGAAAGAGATAAAGAATATCGAACGTTGCCGAGAAAATGCTGAAGAATATGCAAAATTGTTGAAAGAAAGAGTATGTAAAAATTATGCATTTGCAAAGGCAGTGACTTTGCAACTACAAACTTTGTCTGAATAGTCTTTTCTTTACTGTGCCAAACATTATAGGATGCCTCCCATCTACATTCAATGCTCTTCGATCTGTATCATCTTAAGCGAAGGATCGATGATTTAAGCGCGAAGGAAGAAGAACTGAAAGAAAAGATTGACGTATTAGTGAGAAACAAACGTTCCAAAGAGGTAACGTTGAAAAAGATTATTGATGAGTGTGAGAAACACACACTGGAATTTTCACAAATCGAGGCCGCTGTGAGATCGAAAGAATTGGAAGTGATTGAGGTAATGGCCAATCTCGTGAAAATAAGAGCAAGAAAACAGTATGTCGAGAATCGAGTAAAGTCTTGTGGTCAATCTCTGGAATCTGCAAAAAATGCCCATCAAACTCGTGAATTGACCATACGTGAACTCGAAGATGCATTGGAAACAGAACAGCAGAGGAAAGATGAATATATTCGAGAGAACTCGGCAACATTGGGAAGAGATGTTCAACTTTCCGAGACAGAAGTAATTATAATTTTTTAATACTCAAAACTTATTATAAATTAATAATTTTATTGATAAATAATTCATCGTCAAATTCATATTCGCGCTGAATTTATTTTTACAATTAGCAAAATACGTTTAAAATTTTTAAATACGATTTTTTTTCATTATTTCGTTCAGATCGAAGAGTACGAGCACCTGAAAATTGCCGCGTGTTCCGCATGCGCCGGAGATAATCAACGTTTGTTTATTCTTGACCGTGAATGTAAGGCTCTTCAGGATATTTTCGAGAACGAAAGTACAAGAAGAAACGAAAAAGTAATAGCGATTGAGCAAAAACGTCGTTTGCGAGATTCCACGATAAAACAGATAGAAAAATTGAAAGATTCCGCGAGAACATTGGAGGCCAAGTTGGACATGGAACGTGCATCTTACCGCGAATTAACTTCAAAGTTCGAGTCATCCAAGAGAGAGGAGGAAAATTTGAAAGATGAAATTGATAAAATCAACGAACAGATCGGCGATTCTGAAGCCGATGCGAAAGAGCTCAGGAAAATTGAAATAAAAAGAGAGACAGTTAATAAATTAAGACTTCAGTTCACCGGCGTAGTGAGTCTCTAAAAATTTAAACTTTGGATGTAATTTCTGAAATCCTTTTTTTTTTATATATAAAATATTCATCTATTATCATTATTGCAATTTTTCAACCAGCATGATCGTTTGGGTGAATTGTGCCGGTCAATTCACGATCGGTATAACGTCGCCGTGATCAAAGTCCTTCGTAAAAACGCTGAGGCAATAGTCGTGGAAACAACGAGAATTGCCGTGCAATGTATTCGATATCTTAAAGACAATCGCATGGGTGTTGAGACATTTTTGCCTCTTGATCACATCCAGGAGTGTCGACTGATGGAGAACCTTCGGTAAGATCCTCACACGCTTAGTCTAATAAGTTAACTGCCGCTAAGTTCCAAATTCGATTTTTGGTTAGTTGAAATTGTACATCTGGTGTACACACTTCGGTTAAAATAAAATTCTACTTCCGGTTGGTCAAATTTGTCGAAAGATAGTTCAACGAGTGCAAAATAATAAAAATTCAATTTCAAAGAAAGATAAGAGAAGGCAATCTTTTAACTTATCGAAAGTTCCACTTCAACTTGAAAGAGCATCAATGATATAGAATAATTATTTTTTCTCTTTGGCACAGAGACATCAGAGATCCTCCAAACGTGAAGGTCGTCTTCGATGTAATTCATTTTCCAGCTCACATTGCAAAAGCCGTTTTCTATGCGACACAAAATACTTTGGTATGCGAGACTCCTGACGATGCGGCAAAACTCGCTTGGGGGATGATAAATCGACACGACGTAATTCTCAAAAAATTGTGACTATATCGATAAATCTTTGTGGCAAATGAGAATAATACCCTTTTTCTTGCAGTGTGTCTCACTCGATGGATGTTATTATAGTAAATCTGGTATAATATCCGGTGGAAATCTCGAACTTACCAGGAAGGCTAAAATATTGAATTCCCAAAGGAGAGAATCGGTAAAGGTTGAAAAGGTATTGACTGTTGCGAGTTTAGCCAGTTATACTATTCAAGCTTTGCACCAAAATATTTTTCCTCATTACTTGGACTTTTCACTCAACAGGAAAATTTGACTAAAAAGTTACGTGAAATTCTAAAAACGATGCCAAGGGAATCCGATTTTCCTCTTCTCGCTGTAACGATCAAGAGTCTCGACAGTCGATTAAAATTCATCAAAAGCGATGAAATCAATGGCGTAGGTTCTTTTCTTACTATTCTCGCTAATGTCTTTACTATAGCTCGTGGTAAAAATTCGATGGAAACGTTTTTACAGCACAAGGAAGTGGCAAGAATCGAAAAAGAGTTGAAACCCCTCGAGAAAGAACTGGAAAACATAGAGGTGAGCACTTGGTATTAAAAATAATAAAAATACTTGTACCAATGACATTTTTCAATAATCTCTTTTAGAAAATTTGGACGAAGGCAAAGTCGGATATGGATAACACGTTAAAAGGCACGAATGATTTGAAATCGAACATTGACACAAAAGAGAATGAAATATTTGCCGATTTTTGCAAGAGCATAAGAGTCCAAAGTATCCGTGACTACGAAAATGGAAAAAAGTATATTCAAAAGATGTGGAAACATTTAACGTAATAATACCATTGATAGGAGCTTCAATAGTGATAAGAGAATTTTATAATTTTGCAGATCCTTCGATAAAATAATAAACGAATTTGATAATCACATCGGTCGTATCCAGGATCAATTGACGTTTGAAAGTTATCGTGATACTAAAAGTACGTATATTTTTTTTATAAGAAAGTCGTAGACATGAATTTAATTTGTCAGGAAAATTTGAATAGTATAACAAATTTTTATTAAAAAAAAACAAACAAACCAACAGGCATTTTCGAGCGATGGGAAAAAAATCTCAACAGGACAAAGAACGAGCTAGGCTCGATACTTGAACAAGAGAAACTCCAAGAATCATTATTGATCGAAATGACAAAACAATTCGATGCAATGCAGTCCCAGTGTCATCAAATAAATAGTTCTGTTTCCGTGCAGAAAAATGAAATGTTTTTTCTAAGAGACGAAATTGCTGTCATGGCAAGAAAGCACAAATCACTCATCAACGAGCTGTATCAAATTCAGAATACGATAGAGAAATATAAGTCTAAGATTCGGGCAATTCTGATGGAAGCCAAGGTTTGTTGAACCGATGATATTGAACAGATGTGACTATCAACAGGACAAATCGAACGAGAAAATTTGAAATTTTTACGTTCACAAATAATTTATTTTTACTCGTTTCTTTTTTTTCATGCAGTACAGCAATATTCAAACAATCTAGAGAATGAAAATGAGAAAATTTCCGAGATTTTATATGAAAAAACTCTATATGTATATTATAACTCTATATCTATGACTAAATATATAATATAAATATATATATATATATCTATATATATATACTGTAACTGATTGTTGGTAATTGTCATCAAGACTTTTCCTCATCTCTTTATAGTTGCTTACCAACTCATTTGTACAATTTTATCCTTACAGGTTGTATATTGTTTTGATTTCATGGTGAACGAATGAAAAATAAAATAAGACTGAATTTTTTTCCAGATGAGAGGTTTTCACATTGTACCAACGAATCATAGAGAGTCCAATCCCTCTCAGGTCAGCGAAGTATCCAGCAGCAGTCCCACACTCACTTCAGCGTCTGAGACGAACGAGCTCGAGGCATTTATGGAAATAAACTTTTTGGAATTATCAGAAAAATCGCGAAAGTTGGAAGGCACAGAGATTGACAAAGAGCGCAACAGACTCCGAGAGATTGTCGCTGATTTAACGGCTCAAATGGATACTACAGTGGATCCAAATATCAGAACATTGCAACAATTGACATTGGCAAAGGACAAATTGTTAGAGACGAATCAAAAGCTCAACGAGATTCTTCACATTTTAAACACAACGAGGGCATCTTTTGAACTTGTGCAGGATCAACGACGCACGAAATTCATGAAATTTTTTGATCACGTGACGGAACAAGTCGATGCTATTTACAAGGTGAGTCTAATCACACACGTGGAGATTGAAAATTAAAAAATGTCTTAACTGTTGGTTTTTTTTTTTGTCTGCAGAAATTGATGAGAAATCCAGCGGCGCAAGCGTATCTTTTGCCAGAGAATCCTGAAGAGCCGTATTTGGGAGGTATCAGATACGACTGCGTCGTACCCGGAAAAAGATATCAAATCAGTGATAATCTGTCTGGGGGTGAAAAAACTGTCGCAGCTTTACCTCTGTTATTTGCTATGCAAAAGTACGTAAAATTTTTGGTCTTCTTTTTAAAAAATCGATTGAAGACAAAAAAAAGCTCGCTCAATCATATGTCATGCGCGCTGAATTTATTGTTTCGCTTTAGCGTTGATGGATCATCGCCTGGTTTTCAAGTTTTGGACGAGATCGACGCTGCTCTGGACCACAAAAATACTGCACACGTTATGAAATATATCCAAGAGAACAGGGAGACTCAACAGTCGATCGTGATTACTCACAAAAAAGAATTTTACACCGGAGCGGATGTTCTCTTCGGGATTGATCGCAGGGTTAGTTTTTTATTTATTTATATTTTTAATTATTTTTACGACGGTAATGTAATTGGAAACAATAGGTGAAATAATATTTTTCTGTAGGTAGAAGGCTCATCGGTCGAGAGTAAAATCTTAACGTTCGACCTGCGTGGCTATCTCCGTTGATAAGGACAGTTATAGTTATACGATGCACGACAAGAGATATTGTCGAGGCTAATCACCCAAATCATTGAAATTCCGGGGATTTTTTAAAAGTCTATTGACCAATACGTACTCTGTTACGTGTTTTATTTTTTTAAATATTTTTTCATGTTTTATTTATGGAGATTTTACGGGGGGGATAAGGCGTGTAAGAAATCATTGAATATCCTTGTTTTTTTTTTAATTAATTTAATATATGCAGATTATAAATAATAAACATGATTTATGATCCTTCGAATATAATCGTTTGGTTTTTCATTTTCGTACCTAAATTCCATCTTTACCTCCCAGTTACGGCGCGCTCAGTTATCGGAAATATGCAATTTGTAGTTTCTTTTTGTCAAGCTCGGTATTTCATCCAAGTGAAGACACCAGATTTGCCTCAATTGAAGACGAAAATTTTGAACCCTGTTGTCTCATATTTAGTGAGATTTTTTTCTCTTTAAACTAGAAAATTAGAAAATTAGATTTAAATTAGAAAATTATTATGAAAGAAAAAATTGCCGACAGGTATAAAACTATATTAGTGTATACAAGGAGTACATAGTACATCATAGTACAAGATAATTTTTTGATCAAGCTTCATCGTTAATAGAGCAGTATAGAGCTACTGGATTTTTCTTTTTTCGACACTTGTCCTATTTTGTAAGAATCCATGTGACGATCATAACAGAGGATACGTATAATTATTGTCGAATTCTCAAAGGCAAACAACAACTGAATTACATTTTTGAGATAATCATGAAACTGGAGAGGGAGCCTCCTTATTTTTAACAGATTTTCAGGGGCATGGCGCGAGATTGAATCAAATTTTATGTTTTATGGTTTGCATATGAAATTCAGATCCAGTATGAGCTTAATTTTTCTGTCTACAAAATTTAGAATAATCTTCATCCATGAAATATTAAAATCCACTACTATGCGGTTATAGTTAATTCTTGGTCTCGCGTTCTCGTGAAAAAGAAAAAGACGTGAATAAATCCCAACCCCTATGCGTATAGGGAGATGATCACTCTTCGGTGGGTCAGGAAAAATTTTCCATAAAGGATTTGATAACGAATCAGGAGATCCTCATACAAAGTCAAGAATGCTCTGGACACCATGATTGATTATGTATTTCCGTTAATGAATAATCGATTTGATAATCGATAAATTAGAATTATTCAAACTTTAAGAAAGTTGTTTCAAAATGGTCGATTCATCGTCGCTTACTCATGATTCAAGCTGTTGATTAAAATCACGATAAATAATGAGAGATTATTATAAGCTCGAAATAAGGTCCAAACCAATCGAAATACCAAACAAATTGTCCCATTTTTCGATTGATTCCGAATCCGTTTTTCTCGAGGACATTTGAATGATCAGATTCATTGAGGAAATCATGAACCAACATAATCGGAAGTACGAGTATGTCTCTCTGAAGGATACACAGGATTAATGCTGATGTTTAATTCATTAATCGTTCACTTTGTCAGTTAAATCTCGTTTTATTCCAATTTCTAATTCAATTGCGTTATTTGCTTGTTTTGATTTAAACGATAACAATAATAACAATAATAATAATAATAATAATAATAAAGTTCCTCGATGCCTTATTACAGAGCACCGATCGGTGGATCCTGCCATTTAAACTCTTCTTGGCATGTTACGTAAACGACCCAGTAAAAGATATTTAGCAGACCGAAAGAAGCCGGAAATACGACTCTGGCAACTCGATCTATGTAGGAAACGCTGTTTATGTGTCTCTCGATTCGTTCACCATGCCTTCTGCATCCACCTGCGGCTTCTCTTTCTCTTCTTCGCCTATACGGAAATGAAACGGATTTAACGTATATACATAGCATATATATATATGTGAGATGAGAATGCGGTGCAAGGAAATATATCCTAGCCGGAAGTTACTTACCTGAAAGCGTCATCGCCAGCGAGACAATACAAAAACTGTCGCCACTTTGGCAGACGTAGTTCCGTTTGCGTTTGTCTCTCCATTGTCGATGGTTTGCACGTGACCGCAGCAGATATCGTGAATCTCGTGCTCATTCCCAAAGTCGTGGAATCAGGCTGAAATGAATTCCCAAATAGACTTATTACGAGGGAATAATATTAGTAATAATGATAATGACGATAATAATAGTAATAATAATAATAATAGTCACAATAATATACTAATTTTGACAATAGAAAAAGAGTAGCTGGCTACATAGTAGTGTGTCTGCTATAAAATAAGCATCGCAGTAGTAAAACCCTATTAAAGTCAGACAAATCCAATTTTGTCATTCTTCGCAAAATTTGGAGCATTTTTTTCTTTTTTTTTCGAGCTAACCGCGTTAATAAATTAGAGAGATAAGGAATTATACACGCTGTGCAGAATTCAAATTTTGTATAAATTTCAGCTTTGCTCGTATATCGAGCGTACACACTCGGGTGAAATGCATCCAAGTGTGTATCACGAGAGAATTTAACACGCCGACGGCATATATATATATATATATATATAGATATGGAAATATACGAGAAACACACTCGCATGAACATTGCTCACATTATAAACCGCGCAGAGGACTGAGCCACGTCTTCTGGACGAAGTACCGAGCGATGAGGTTTCCGGATGGACGGTCTGGGGACTACGTGCATTGATAGGGCTCAAGGACTCATTATACTGGTTATCCTGTTTGTTGTCAATCAGCACGATGTCTTCCCAATCTTCCCATTCACCCTCTTCCATTGGTATCTCACCGCTACCGACCTATAAGCAATTAAATTTAATACGCTCGTTGAATATCGACTATTTTGGCCATTGTATACATATATATTTGAAATCCTAATGAAGGGTATATATATATATATATACTGTTGGAAATATATTAAACGTAATATACTTGCCATATGTATTGATCGCTAAATCTTGTACATTTTTATTTAAGAATATATTGTTATACTTTTGCCAAGAATAATCTCGCCCCCCCCGCCCCTAAAAGTTACCGCTCGAGTTGAATAACCAACCATTTGATTTTGGGATGGCTCTGTCAATTCCAGATAATAATTGTTTTTCCAAATACAGGTAATTCGTCACGTGTCTTTTTGTTTTCAAATATTACTTAAAAATCAAAAAATAAAACTATTAGCACACATATGTAAGTGAGACTGAAGGTCTAAAATCGCCTGGTCGTACTTTTGAAATATATATAAAAAATAATTACTCGAGTATTTAAAATAATTGATACATACACGTGTATGCATAAAAATCTCGATAACAAATTAAAAGGTACCAGAGCGTGTTCAAAGGAAAAATGATATCTATGAACTTTTGCTATTTACCTTGGTGAAGTAATGAACACCAGCGAATTCGAGTAGGGTGGCGATGCAGTAGCCAAAACTCATCAGTAAAAACCAGTCGAGTGCTGTGGCATATCGGACTTTCGGCAGGTCAGTTCTCGAGTCCAGGCTTATCGTCGACAGAGTCAGCACAGTGGTGATACCTTTCGAGTGATAAAGAAAAAAGAAATGAAACAAAAATGTAAAATAAGCATGAAAAAAAAATATATATATATATATATATATAGTAGGAGAGATAGATCGCGCGTGCTCGACCGTCTCTCGTCGTGTTCTCTATCCATAAATTTTTGATGCCTCTAAAATGTAGGATATGTGCAGCCGTGTGTATATTTCAAACAAAAAAAGAAGAAAAAAAAAACACTCGTTTAGGGTGGCATCATGCCAGTTACCTAGACCCACTCTGTCGCTGGTTGCTTCTCGATGTATCCAGAACGAGACCCAACTCAGTACGACTATCAGGACGCAGGGTACATAAACCTACAAGCATTAAAATGACTTTTGAATCTAAAAATAATATTAACATAAGAATAGTAATGTAATTGTATAATGATAATAATTATTATTTTGAAATCGCAGGTATATATGAATTCTTATTAAATTATTCATTTTTGTCTTTTTCAGTTTCTTGTTTTTCTTGCTCGCCTGTATGAGAAAATATCCAGTGTTGCGCTGAAGATTGAACGAAACCTGAAGAACCGAGAATTCACCCTCACGTCTAACGAACGTGAGATTTCTGTATGGCGAGCCCATAAGATCAAATTGCGAAAGTGCCATGCCAGGCTCAAAATTTACCGATGAGCCTTCCTGCCACTCGTAAACCAACTGCCTGGATGTGTAAGCGTCTGAAATTTGCGAGGTTTCATTTTTTTTCTCCTTTTTTATGAATCGCGAATCTCGTGCCTATAAACTGCTATATATATATACTAAGGGAACACTGTGATGAGATGGTCCACGGAATATATGCCTGAACACATTTATGTGATTTTACATTTACCAGCCAAAGCCCAGCTGTTGCAAAGCCCAAAGAGCATGCAATAGTACAGAGAGTTGAATAAAAAAAAAAATTGTGTGCATGCATCTTTGAAAATTGAACTAATATTTTGCATACGACCTCGGAATTTCGAATTGAGAATTTTTGGTATCTACGAGATAACGAAATAAATTCTTGCTTAAGTAATGAAAAGTGATAGAGAACGTAAAATTGGAGGAAAAATTATTGTAACACATTTTTTCATTGCACACATGGGCATTCGGAAGGAAAAATATCAATGAGAATTAACGAAATAGATATCAATTTATTCTTTATGAAAATTAAAATTTATTGTAATAGAATACAATTGGTGCAATTTTTCACTATAAAATTATTCGTAATTCGGATGGACTTGAATTTGTTCAATGTCCATCCATGTTTAATATATCGTTGGCAATTTTTTCATGCACAAAAAGCGATGAAGAAGACATGCAATGAATTGTTTCTGTGATGATATTTGGGAAATTGCGATAAATATTTTATAAAATTGAATGGTATTCATTTTTTGTTACTTAATTAATTTAATTATGACGAGGTGTAATTTTCTTGACTGGTGATTAAAACGGTCATTCATTTTTTTCTTTTGTAGAGTGCATTAAGAATTCGGGAAAACCAAATACTCATCGAATGTACTTTTTAATTCAGTACAAGATAAAAATTTGCTTATTTTGCGAACACCTTCGATAAATATATGAAAGATTTTTTTTTTGGGGGGAGGGGTGATTGGGGTTTTTTACATCGCCTTAGAGGAAAAAGTTTTTCTTTTTGGGACAAATTTCTTGAGCCTCAGAAATTTCTCAGATACTTCATGAGCGATTTATGCATGCGAGTATGGGAAATAAAAAAAAAGCGATAAGCGACGAATAGAGAAAACAGGGAACTCGGTACTTCCACGTACAGCTCCCAAGGATCAGCGGACAGGATTGCCGATCCATCGGGAAGTTCCTCAGCTCCATCGGGCACTTCGCCTTTATAGTGAGTCTGCATTGCGAGATGTATAAGGATTTTTCTTTCAAAAGCTAATCAAATAATTGACCGATCTGTATACAGTTGACGCTCCCGTAACCATCGTATGAACAATGGAACGATATTGTACAAAAAAAAGACCTCCAATTATCATATTTCACATTGATAATTTGAACTTTGATATTCGACGCATAAAATAAAAATATAAGCGAAAATTATTAGCGGATATATTCTTGTTTTATAAAATATAAATAAAATATATTTACTATATATATTTCTGCAATGAAAAGTTATATATTTTTATATGTAAATTTTGTCGATGAAAATTGACATGTATATATCGAGAAAAAAAGTTTAGTTGAATTTTATTTGAATTTCGGGCTACTAATTTTTCAGTTGATTGCAAATAAATTATATGTTTGACTTAACTCAATCTTCTATTTAATTGATTGCGTTAGATATATATAAATAAGGTTAATTTAGGTGTATCAAATATATTCGTTCAGTTGAAACAAACAAATAATTTATTTGGAATCAATTAAATTAATTAAAAGATTTGAAATATACACATTTTAATTAATTTCAACTAAATTGTTTTGCTGGCTGTGCAGGATGGAGAATAATGATGAGTAACGAGAATTCGTCGGTTACGAGAGCATTGGCTGTACACTGAGAAGAAATATTTTTCGATCGACCGAATCTAAATTTATGAGCCTTGAGACAAATTATTCTTTATAGTTAACTGAAAATTTCAGGAGTTGCATAAAGTTTTCGGTTTACTGAGCCGAATAACTGTTAAAGATACCGAAAAATTGGTCAAACTAAGAAAAATATTTGTTTCAAGTCCCGCAAACGCAGATTTAGTAAATCCAACGCCATTAATTTCTTTTCATTTTATTATTTTTTCGTTTTGTTGAATGATACATTCTAGAATGCGAGATATCGTAGAAAAATTCTGTATAAAATTTAAAAGGCTCTCCACATCGAGTGAGATTAATAAATAATAATTTTAATTGTGGAGAAAGAGAATTAGATGAAATAGTAAAAAGTCATTGATATAGACTTATCTAAATTATTCGTGTTTATCGAATATTTATCAAAACTTACCTCATCGAGTACAGTATATCACCATCTTGTGATATTCTGAGAAGCTTGTTAGGTACCGTTATCGTATGAACGTAACTGTGCTTTCCATTGTAGAAATAAGTGTCAGGTCGCCATATTCGCTCCAGCATTTTTATGCTAAGACTCAACGATTTTATAGGACCGAGAAAACTTAGACGAGAGTCACGCCAAGATTGTCGGAAATAACAGTCCATCGAGTAGTCCTGCGAGAAAATTTTACTGTCCTGTTTAGCGGGACTTTTATTTTTAATTTGGATCTCGAGATAGCTAAAAAATACTCTCGTTGGGTTTCCGGCTGTGCGGAACAATCAATCAGGAGAAAACTTTTTTTGTTTAATTTGCCGCTCACGTATCGTCTTCTCTGTGACAATTCATACTGACTTCTTAGGGTTTTTTCTCCTTTTTAAGATCACCAACGTCGATCAAATTTGCAAGATATTATTAGAATATTGGAAAAGCAATATTTGATTTTCTTCTTCGAAAAAGTTAATCCTGGGATTATTTGCTAAAGAATTTTTCAGCGAATGTAAGCAAAAGTACAATCAAGTGTGTTTCCTCTGCAATCGTCGTCTTATTTAATTTGTAGTTTTTAAATTTTCGTGCCAACTTATTATCACAAATCGTCGGTGAATTGATCGTAAAGTAATTTAAAAAAAAAAGGTTTCCCTGTACAAAATTCCGATAGTCTTAAGTAGAGATAAAGACTCACCATGTCGAGTTCCGAAACTGGGCCCATACTTCTTATCAAAATATTTGTCTTCACGATCGTTGGAGTGCCTGAAACAATTTATCAAAATCAAAATCTATAAAAATCGCATTAAAAAAAAAAAACGCCGAAAAAAATGAATATAAAAAAGCGTTGTTAAAATAATAAAATGATGGATTGTCGAATTAATTGAATGTTCGTAATTGTGGTTGAAGGATTGGGTGAACGAGTCTATCTGTCAAGCTGCAGACACTTCGTCAATGTATATGGACAATGCTTCGAGTGTATATCGTGTCGATAGATAGTAGCAGAGTCAGATATTGTACTGTGGAAAATGCTGAAGCTTCTGTCTACGATTTTTCAAACTAAAAAAAAAAAGAACAAAAAAAAAAGTCCATCGTACAAGTTGCGACAGAACGTGTGTCCACGAGAGCCTCATCCTTCTCGTCAGATTGAAACAAACGAAACGCTCGTATACATACGAGACCAGAACACGAAGAATCCGAGCGATGGTAGTTTTTTTCTTCGTTTGGCTGTGATCCAACTTATTGTTAGCTATAGTACCTCATAAATCCTGAGCCTCTAATAACCATATCGAGCTTTTCGGGGAAGGTATTCCCTCATATATATATATATATATATATATATATCGTATATTTTTTACATGCCCAGATTATATATATATAATCTGGGCATGCAAAAAATCTAAAGGATTGAAAAAAAAAAGATGGTAATAATTGAAAAGAAGGATTCTCTCTCTGAAAGGAAATGATAGGCAAGATAAAAGCACAAACTCAAAAAAAAAAAAAAAAAATTGGCAGATGTCGTATTTTTTTATTCCGATCTATGCATCCCATAAATGATGAGTTTTCAGTTCATACGAATCATATAGGGTGAATTTCTATTCATATATGTTTCGTACATATATGTGTGAAAGCTCTTCTTTACCATCGCAGCAGACCTAAATTTTCGTGCGAATAACATTGTAAAACTATCAAACCAAATAAATGGAAATTTTAGTGTATAATCCAGTTAGTAGTATCCTATAAGGTGATATTCATAGAATTGTGAAAATCAAAAAAAAAAATTACAGTTTGCATTACCACCAGTTAACTGTAAAATAAAAATGGATTTACTGACCTTCAAAGCTAGTTATGCAAAAATCCTTTATGTCACCCTATGCAGTAATAAAAAACTTACACACTGAGTACTTGTACATTTTTGTAGGTGCAAATCTTCTGTCTCCCGGGCGTATTACCGCAGAGCGAAAGAGAGAGAGAGAGCGAGAGAAACAGAGAGAGGGAGAGAGAGAAAGCGAGACCGCTGCAGTAGGCCATGTCTTTAGTCATTTTCATTTGATATGAAAAGTCAAGGTGTTTTAGGTATCCAAAATAATGCAGAGTCAGACTTTCTTTGTGCTTTACATGAATTGCGAAAATCGCAAGATAATTGAATAACTATCGTCGATCAAATATTTTGCAATGATAGGTTAATTATTTATTTTACAAAGATGATAATGATTAAAAATAATATGAATTAAATATAGTAGATTAGCTTATTTCTAAGAATAATGACAATACTTTTAATTAATTTAGATTTCAGGGGTTATGATGCAATAGTGGCTAAAATAATATAAATTGTAAATCATAGAAACTTTGTTCAAATTGAATAATACGAATTTTCAAGCTGCGATATCTTTGCAATCGTTATCCCTATTGAGTTTTGATAGGGGGGTTTTGGAAAGGTCGCGAGTAGACTTAAAGAATGGCGCTAGTTTCATCCAAATATACCAATTATTTCTATTCCTTGAGGCACTTTAAAAATCCGCGAAATCAGAAGCAAAGGGAAAAAATCGCTCGTTCAATATGAAATTTTTTGAAAAATATTTAAAAAAATGGCAGCTCAACCGGGCCGGTTGACAAATACCACATGAGAGCCCGTTGAAAAATCTACTTTACGGGGGCCGGTTGAAAAGTCTACTTTACGAGGGCCGGATGAAAAGTCTACTTAACGAGGGCCGGTTAAAAAATCTATTTTACGAGAGCCGGTTGAAAAGTCTACTTTACGAGGGCCGGTTGAAAAGTCTACTTTACGAGGGCCGGTTCAAAAATCTACATTACGAGGGCCGGTTGAAAAATTGACTTTACGAGGGCCGGTTGAAAAATTGACTTTACGAGGGCCGGTTGAAAAATTGACTTTACGAGGGCCGGTCGGAAAATCTACCTTACGCGGGTTGGTTGAAAAATCTACCTTGCAAGGGCCGGTTGAAAAATTTACCTTACGAGGGCCGGTTAAAAAATTTACCTTACGAGGGCCGGTTGAAAATTTGACTTCACGAGGGCCGGTTGACAAATCTGCCTTACGAGGGCCGGTTGAAAAATCTACCTTATGAGGGCCGGTTGAAAAATTTACCTTACGAGGGCCGGTTGAAAAATTTACCTTACGAGGGCCGGTTGAAAAATTTACTTTACGAGGGCCGGTTGAAAAATCGACTTTACGAGGGCCGGTTGAAAAGTCTACTTTACGAGGGCCGGTTCAAAAATCTACATTACGAGGGCCGGTTGAAAAATTGACTTTACGAGGGCCGGTCAGAAAATCGACCTTACGAGGGCTGGTTGAAAAATCGACCTTGCAAGGGCCGGTTGAAAAATCTACCTTACGAGGGTTGGTTGAATAATCTACCTTGCAAGGGCCGGTTGAAAAATCTGCCTTACGAGGGCCGGTTGAAAAATCTACCTTATGAGGGCCGGTTGAAAAATTGACTTTACGAGGGCCGGTTGAAAAATTTACTTTACGAGGGCCGGTCGGAAAATCTACCTTACGAGGGCTGGTTGAAAAATCTACCTTACAAGGGCCGGTTGAAAAATTTACTTTACGAGGGCCGGTTGAAAAATTGACTTTACGAGGGCCGGTTGAAAAATTGACTTTACGAGGGCCGGTTGAAAAATTGACTTTACGAGGGCCGGTTGAAAATCTACCTTACGAGGGCCGGTTGAAAAGTCTACTTTACGAGGGCCGGTTCAAAAATCTGCCTTACGAGGGCCGGTTGAAAAATCTACCTTATGAGGGCCGGTTGAAAAATTTACCTTACGAGGGCCGGTTGAAAAATTTACTTTACGAGGGTCGGTTGAAAAATCTACCTTACGAGGGCCGGTTGAAAAATCTACCTCACAAGGGCCGGTTGAAAAATTTACTTTACGAGGGCCGGTTGAAAAATTGACTTTACGAGGGCCGGTTGAAAAATTGACTTTACGAGGGCCGGTTGAAAAATTGACTTTACGAGGGCCGGTTGAAAAATTGACTTTACGAGGGCCGGTTGAAAATTTTACTTTACGAGGGCCGGTCGGAAAATCTACCTTACGAGGGCTGGTTGAAAAATCTACCTTGCAAGGGCCGGTTGAAAAATCTACCTTACGAGGGCCGGTTGAAAATCTACCTTACGAGGGCCGGTTGAAAATTTACCTTACGAGGGCCGGTTGAAAAATCTAACTTACGAGGGCCGGTTGGAAAATCTGCCTTACGAGGGCCGGTTAAAAAATTTACCTTACGAGGGCCGGTTAAAAAATTTACCTTACGAGGGCCGGTTGAAAATTTGACTTCACGAGGGCCGGTTGACAAATCTGCCTTACGAGGGCCGGTTGAAAAATTTACTTTACGAGGGCCGGTTGAATAATCGAGTTTACGCGGGCCGGTTGAAAAATCTACCTTACGAGGGTTTGTTAAAAAATCTACCTTGCAAGGGCCGGTTGAAAAATCTACCTTACGAGGGCCGGTTGAAAAATCTACCTTATGAGGGCCGGTTGAAAAATTTACCTTACGAAGGCCGGTTGAAAAATTGACTTTACGAGGGCCGGTTGAAAAATTGACTTTACGAGGGCCGGTTGAAAAATTTACTTTACGAGGGCCGGTCGGAAAATCTACCTTACGAGGGCCGGTTGAAAAATCTACCTTATGAGGGCCGGTTGAAAAATTTACCTTACGAGGGCCGGTTGAAAAATTTACCTTACGAGGGCCGGTTGAAAAATTTACTTTACGAGGGCCGGTTGAAAAATCGACTTTACGAGGGCCGGTTGAAAAATCTACCTTACGAGGGTTGGTTAAAAAATCTACCTTGCAAGGGCCGGTTGAAAAATCTACCTTACGAGGGCCGGTTGAAAATCTACCTTACGAGGGCCGGTTGAAAAGTCTACTTTACGAGAGCCGGTTCAAAAATCTACCTTACGAGGGCCGGTTGAAAAATTGACTTTACGAGGGCCGGTTCAAAAATTGACTTTACGAGGGCCGGTCAGAAAATCGACCTTACGAGGGCTGGTTGAAAAATCGACCTTGCAAGGGCCGGTTGAAAAATCTACCTTACGAGGGTTAGTTGAAAAATCTACCTTGCAAGGGCCGGTTGAAAAATCTGCCTTACGAGGGCCGGTTGA
This sequence comes from Dyspetes luteomarginatus, assembly GCA_963669185.1. Classification (NCBI taxonomy): domain Eukaryota; kingdom Metazoa; phylum Arthropoda; class Insecta; order Hymenoptera; family Ichneumonidae; genus Dyspetes; species Dyspetes luteomarginatus. Next base: position 19,702,698 of record OY769905.1, on the reverse strand, counting down.
AAAATCTACCTTATGAGGGCCGGTTGAAAAATTGACTTTACGAGGGCCGGTTGAAAAATTGACTTTACGAGGGCCGGTTGAAAAATTTACTTTACGAGGGCCGGTTGAAAAATTTATTTTACGAGGGCCGGTTGAAAAATTGACTTTACGAGGGCCGGTTGAAAATCTACCTTACGAGGGTTGGTTAAAAAGTCTACTTTACGAGGGCCGGTTCAAAAATCTGCCTTACGAGGGCCGGTTGAAAAATCTACCTTATGAGGGCCGGTTGAAAAATTTACCTTACGAGGGCCGGTTGAAAAATTTACTTTACGAGGGCCGGTTGAAAAATCTACCTTACGAGGGCCGGTTAAAAAATCTACCTTACGAGGGCCGGTTGAAAAATTTACTTTACGAGGGCCGGTCAGAAAATCTGCCTTACGAGGGCCGGTTGAAAAATCTACCTTATGAGGGCCGGTTGAAAAATTTACCTTACGAGGGCCGGTTAAAAAATTTACCTTACGAGGGCCGGTTGAAAATTTGACTTCACGAGGGCCGGTTGACAAATCTGCCTTACGAGGGCCGGTTAAAAAATTTACTTTACGAGGGCCGGTTGAATAATCGAGTTTACGCGGGCCGGTTGAAAAATCTACCTTACGAGGGTTTGTTAAAAAATCTACCTTGCAAGGGCCGGTTGAAAAATCTACCTTACGAGGGCCGGTTGAAAAATCTACCTTATGAGGGCCGGTTGAAAAATTGACTTTACGAGGGCCGGTTGAAAAATTTACTTTACGAGGGCCGGTCGGAAAATCTACCTTACGAGGGCCGGTTGAAAAATCTACCTCATGAGGGCCGGTTGAAAAATTTACCTTACGAGGGCCGGTTGAAAAATTTACTTTACGAGGGCCGGTTGAAAAATCGACTTTACGAGGGCCGGTTGAAAAATCTACCTTACGAGGGTTGGTTAAAAAATCTACCTTGCAAGGGCCGGTTGAAAAATCTACCTTACGAGGGCCGGTTGAAAATCTACCTTACGAGGGCCGGTTGAAAAGTCTACTTTACGAGAGCCGGTTCAAAAATCTACCTTACGAGGGCCGGTTGAAAAATTGACTTTACGAGGGCCGGTTCAAAAATTGACTTTACGAGGGCCGGTCAGAAAATCGACCTTACGAGGGCTGGTTGAAAAATCGACCTTGCAAGGGCCGGTTGAAAAATCTACCTTACGAGGGTTAGTTGAAAAATCTACCTTGCAAGGGCCGGTTGAAAAATCTGCCTTACGAGGGCCGGTTGAAAAATCTACCTTATGAGGGCCGGTTGAAAAATTGACTTTACGAGGGCCGGTTGAAAAATTGACTTTACGAGGGCCGGTTGAAAAATTTACTTTACGAGGGCCGGTTGAAAAATTTATTTTACGAGGGCCGGTTGAAAAATTGACTTTACGAGGGCCGGTTGAAAATCTACCTTACGAGGGTTGGTTAAAAAATCTACCTTGCAAGGGCCGGTTGAAAAATTGACTTTACGAGGGCCGGTTGAAAAGTCTACTTTACGAGGGCCGGTTGAAAAGTCTACTTTACGAGGGACGGTTGAAAAATCTGCCTTACGAGGGCCGGTTGAAAAATCTACCTTATGAGGGCCGGTTGAAAAATTTACCTTACGAGGGCCGGTTGAAAAATTTACCTTACGAGGGCCGGTTGAAAAATTTACTTTACGAGGGCCGGTTGAAAAATCGACTTTACGAGGGCCGGTTGAAAAATCTACCTTACGAGGGTTGGTTAAAAAATCTACCTTGCAAGGGCCGGTTGAAAAATCTACCTTATGAGGGCCGGTTGAAAAATTGACTTTACGAGGGCCGGTTGAAAAATTGACTTTACGAGGGCCGGTTGAAAAATTGACTTTACGAGGGCCGGTTGAAAATCTACCTTACGAGGGTTGGTTAAAAAATCTACCTTGCAAGGGCCGGTTGAAAAATTGACTTTACGAGGGCCGGTTGAAAAGTCTACTTTACGAGGGCCGGTTGAAAAGTCTACTTTACGAGGGCCGGTTCAAAAATCTGCCTTACGAGGGCCGGTTGAAAAATCTACCTTATGAGGGCCGGTTGAAAAATTTACCTTACGAGGGCCGGTTGAAAAATTTACTTTACGAGGGCCGGTTGAAAAATCTACCTTATGAGGGCCGGTTGAAAAATTTACCTTACGAGGGCCGGTTGAAAAATTTACTTTACGAGGGCCGGTTGAAAAATCTACCTTACGAGGGCCGGTTAAAAAATCTACCTTACGAGGGCCGGTTGAAAAATTTACTTTACGAGGGCCGGTCAGAAAATCTGCCTTACGAGGGCCGGTTGAAAAATCTACCTTATGAGGGCCGGTTGAAAAATTTACCTTACGAGGGCCGGTTGAAAAATTGACTTTACGAGGGCCGGTTGAAAAATTGACTTTACGAGGGCCGGTTGAAAAATTGACTTTACGAGGGCCGGTTGAAAAATTGACTTTACGAGGGCCGGTTGAAAATTTTACTTTACGAGGGCCGGTTGAAAATTTTACTTTACGCGGGTTGGTTGAAAAATCTGCCTTACGAGGGCCGGTTGAAAAATCTACCTTATGAGGGCCGGTTGAAAAATTTACCTTACGAGGGCCGGTTGAAAAATTTACTTTACGAGGGCCGGTTGAAAAATCTACCTTACGAGGGCCGGTTAAAAAATCTACCTTACGAGGGCCGGTTGAAAAATTTATTTTACGAGGGCCGGTTGAAAAATTGACTTTACGAGGGCCGGTTGAAAATCTACCTTACGAGGGTTGGTTAAAAAATCTACCTTGCAAGGGCCGGTTGAAAAATTGACTTTACGAGGGCCGGTTGAAAAATTGACTTTACGAGGGCCGGTTGAAAAATTGACTTTACGAGGGCCGGTTGAAAAATTGACTTTACGAGGGCCGGTTGAAAAATTGACTTTACGAGGGCCGGTTGAAAAATTGACTTTACGAGGGCCGGTTGAAAAATTGACTTTACGAGGGCCGGTTGAAAAATTGACTTTACGAGGGCCGGTTGAAAAATTGACTTTACGAGGGCCGGTTGAAAAATTGACTTTACGAGGGCCGGTTGAAAAATTGACTTTACGAGGGCCGGTTGAAAAATTGACTTTACGAGGGCCGGTTGAAAAATTTACTTTACGAGGGCCGGTTGAAAAATTTATTTTACGAGGGCCGGTTGAAAAATTGACTTTACGAGGGCCGGTTGAAAATCTACCTTACGAGGGTTGGTTAAAAAATCTACCTTGCAAGGGCCGGTTGAAAAATTGACTTTACGAGGGCCGGTTGAAAAATTTACTTTACGAGGGCCGGTTGAAAAGTCTACTTTACGAGGGCCGGTTGAAAAGTCTACTTTACGAGGGCCGGTTCAAAAATCTACATTACGAGGGCCGGTTGAAAAATTGACTTTACGAGGGCCGGTTGAAAAATTGACTTTACGAGGGCCGGTCGGAAAATCTACCTTACGCGGGTTGGTTGAAAAATCTACCTTGTAAGGGCCGGTTGAAAAATCTACCTTACGAGGGCCGGTTGAAAATCTACCTTACGAGGGCCGGTTGAAAATTTACCTTACGAGGGCCGGTTGAAAAATCTAACTTACGAGGGCCGGTTGAAAAGTCTACTTTACGAGGGCCGGTTGAAAAATTTATTTTACGAGGGCCGGTTGAAAAATTGACTTTACGAGGGCCGGTTGAAAATCTACCTTACGAGGGTTGGTTAAAAAATCTACCTTGCAAGGGCCGGTTCAAAAATTGACTTTACGAGGGCCGGTCAGAAAATCGACCTTACGAGGGCTGGTTGAAAAATCGACCTTGCAAGGGCCGGTTGAAAAATCTACCTTACGAGGGTTAGTTGAAAAATCTACCTTGCAAGGGCCGGTTGAAAAATCTGCCTTACGAGGGCCGGTTGAAAAATCTACCTTATGAGGGCCGGTTGAAAAATTGACTTTACGAGGGCCGGTTGAAAAATTGACTTTACGAGGGCCGGTTGAAAAATTTACTTTACGAGGGCCGGTTGAAAAATTTATTTTACGAGGGCCGGTTGAAAAATTGACTTTACGAGGGCCGGTTGAAAATCTACCTTACGAGGGTTGGTTAAAAAATCTACCTTGCAAGGGCCGGTTGAAAAATTGACTTTACGAGGGCCGGTTGAAAAGTCTACTTTACGAGGGCCGGATGAAAAGTCTACTTTACGAGGGACGGTTGAAAAATCTGCCTTACGAGGGCCGGTTGAAAAATCTACCTTATGAGGGCCGGTTGAAAAATTTACCTTACGAGGGCCGGTTGAAAAATTTACCTTACGAGGGCCGGTTGAAAAATTTACTTTACGAGGGCCGGTTGAAAAATCGACTTTACGAGGGCCGGTTGAAAAATCTACCTTACGAGGGTTGGTTAAAAAATCTACCTTGCAAGGGCCGGTTGAAAAATCTACCTTATGAGGGCCGGTTGAAAAATTGACTTTACGAGGGCCGGTTGAAAAATTGACTTTACGAGGGCCGGTTGAAAAATTGACTTTACGAGGGCCGGTTGAAAATCTACCTTACGAGGGTTGGTTAAAAAATCTACCTTGCAAGGGCCGGTTGAAAAATTGACTTTACGAGGGCCGGTTGAAAAGTCTACTTTACGAGGGCCGGTTGAAAAGTCTACTTTACGAGGGCCGGTTCAAAAATCTGCCTTACGAGGGCCGGTTGAAAAATCTACCTTATGAGGGCCGGTTGAAAAATTTACCTTACGAGGGCCGGTTGAAAAATTTACTTTACGAGGGCCGGTTGAAAAATCTACCTTACGAGGGCCGGTTAAAAAATCTACCTTACGAGGGTTAGTTGAAAAATCTACCTTGCAAGGGCCGGTTGAAAAATCTGCCTTACGAGGGCCGGTTGAAAAATCTACCTTATGAGGGCCGGTTGAAAAATTGACTTTACGAGGGCCGGTTGAAAAATTGACTTTACGAGGGCCGGTTGAAAAATTTACTTTACGAGGGCCGGTTGAAAAATTTATTTTACGAGGGCCGGTTGAAAAATTGACTTTACGAGGGCCGGTTGAAAAGTCTACTTTACGAGGGCCGGTTGAAAAGTCTACTTTACGAGGGCCGGTTCAAAAATCTGCCTTACGAGGGCCGGTTGAAAAATCTACCTTATGAGGGCCGGTTGAAAAATTTACCTTACGAGGGCCGGTTGAAAAATTTACTTTACGAGGGCCGGTTGAAAAATCTACCTTACGAGGGCCGGTTAAAAAATCTACCTTACGAGGGCCGGTTGAAAAATTTACTTTACGAGGGCCGGTCAGAAAATCTGCCTTACGAGGGCCGGTTGAAAAATCTACCTTATGAGGGCCGGTTGAAAAATTTACCTTACGAGGGCCGGTTGAAAAATCTATTTTACGAGGGCCGGTTAAAAAATTGACCTTACGAGGGCCGGTTGAAAAGTTTACCTTACGAGGGCCGGTTGAAAAATCTACCTTACGAGGGCCGGTTGAAAAATGTACTTTACGAGGGCCGGTTGAAAAATTTACCTTACGAGGGCCGGTTGAAAAGTTTACCTTACGAGGGCCGGTTGAAAAATCTACCTTACGAGGGCCGGTTGAAAAGTTTACCTTACGAGGGCCGGTTGAAAAATCTACCTTACGAGGGCCGGTTGAAAAATGTACTTTACGAGGGCCGGTTGAAAAATCTACCTTACGAGGGCCGGTTGAAAAATCTACCTTACGAGGGCCGGTTGAAAAATTTACCTTACGAGTGCCGGTTGAAAAATTTACCTTACGAGGGCCGGTTGAAAAATCTACTGTACGAGCGCCGGTTGAAAAATCTACTTTACGAAGGCCGGTTGAAAAATCTACTTCACGAGGGGCGGTTGAAAAATCTACTTTACGAGGGCAGGTTGGAAAAATACTACACGAGAGCCGAAAAATTTGCCAAAGTCGCTCGCCCAATTCGAAAAATCTTGAAAAAATATTTTTAAAAATGCCACCTCAACGCATCCAGCGGCATTTTCAAGCTTGAACTCTTGGGATTAAAAAAAAAAGAAAAAATCCGCTATCTCTTAAGGGGGCATATTCCCCCTTATATATATACATATATTTATTTCTGGGAATTGAGAAACATTGTAAAGAAAGACAAAAGTCGAAGATCGCGAATGGTTTGTCTGTCGAATCGCCGATGGCGTATAGTGCTATCTAATGGTGGCGCGCGCCGCACGGATGGTAATTCGTTGCGCGTACCCCGTTCACTACTATGCCGACGCCATCGGAGTTCGCCAAAACCTTTCACATCCTCTTAAATTTATATTTGGCAGTGAGAATGATAAAAAAAAAAAAGGAATTGAAAAAATAGAACAATTATTGAGCAATTCGCTGATTGAGTACCCATCGAAGCGTTCACTCTTGATCGCGGACGCGTGCTCTTCGAGCCCTATAAAAATTGAATCACGTGTCACGTGTATTCCACTCATGTGTGCGATCTGGCGATCATTGAATTCCCAAATTATTTTTGTAATCCCGAGAATGAATTGATCGAGTGCTTGCGGGGAGTTTATGTGGGGAAAGGATTAATGATGCTGTCGTCGCAGGTGTCATGGCCGCTTAATGCGTCGAGAATTGAAACTTTCAAAATAATAAAAAAATACGAAAATAAGTTTTCTTGGACGATAAATTAGTTTTAAAATCTCAGGTCGAATTAAAAAAATTATACAGATTTAAAAAAAATCGAATGAAGCGAACTATCAAGGTATACAAATTATTATTTTTTTCAGGATAAAAAATTGAAGAATTTCATGCAATTTGCAGGGTGCTTACCTTGGCCGTGAGTCGGTAGTTGGCTGTTTTCGTAATTCATCAGAAGATTCTCGAGAACCATCGTGATGTTTTTGGAGACGACGTCGTTAACAGTGGTCCTGGTGATTCTCGTCCCGGGTAAAAGAAGAATGGCTGACGACGTCGGCGGGATTGATGGAATTGAATTTTCGATCGATCGATTGTTACGAATGACTAGGGAGGCCATGGGCCACATGGATCTCGAGCGAACCGAATGGTTGCGGCCCCAGCACATCCCAAAAGCCACGAAGAGAGCCAATCTGATAATCAATCGAATAGGTAATATTTGTGTGACGAATCATCTAACTAAATCGTTGGGGAGTCTTTAGTTTTTCCGTCAGATCGGAAAAACCATTTCCGATCGGCTAGAGAAAAGTGTACGTTAATGTGTCGTATAAAGTTAGCCGCAATATCTTTAGGTTTATCGTATTTAGTTTCATATTAGCTCAATTAATCCAGAATTGTTTGGTGGAGTTAAGAATTGTGCAATTAAAACGTATGATACTTCATAATCGGCCTCCGATAATGGAAAACATACAAAACAACGGATAGGTGCAGCCTTCGATCCGTTATTTATATAATCTGAAATTAACAACTAGACAATTGTCCTATTTTCTCAGCTAATTTTATTCTATCCCGTCTCAATTAGATAATACCTATTTGCCGATGATTAATGATCTAATTAGAATGGGTAGATGAGAATCATTCATTGCAAGAGATAAAACCATTACATATTGCACCCGGCGATTGTGCAGAGAGTGCCGTGAGAGGTCTCTTATCGGGAACGAATGCAGATGCCTATAGAAGCAGATCTCCTATCCTTGACTTGAAGAAGAGCATTCGAAGGAACCAGTTTAGTAATCGCCCCAGTTACGAAAGGCGCTGTAGTCGTGGTGAGAATTTGATCGCTCACGACGTCACTTCCAGTCTCGATGACGTCATTTCCGGTCACGATGACGTCACTTCCGGTTATATTTAATGTCACTTCCGGTCGAATTTGACGTCACTTCCGGTCGCGATGACGTCACTTCCGGTCGCTTTGAAGTCACTTTCGGCCGCGATGACATCACTTCCGGTTATACTGATGTCACTTCGGTCGCTCTGACAGCACTTTCGGTTACTCCGACGTCACTTCCGGTTGTTCAGACATCGCTTCCGGTCACTTTGACGGCACTTCCGGTTGTTCTGACATCACTTCCGGTCGCTTTGACGTCACTTCCGGTTGCTTTGACGCCACTTCCGGTCGCTTTGAAGTCACTTTTGGTCGCTTTGACGTCACTTCCGGTTGTTCTGACATCACTTCCGGTTACTCTGACGTCACTTCCGGTTGCTTTGACGCCACTTCCGGTCGCTTTGAAGTCACTTTTGGTCGCTTTGACGTCACTTCCGGTTGTTCTGACATCACTTCCGGTTACTCTGACGTCACTTCCGGTTATTCTGACGCACTTCGGTCGTTTTGACGTCACTTCCGGTTGTTCTGACGTCACTTCCGGTCGCTTTGACGTCACTGCCGGTCGCTTTGACGACACTTCCGGTTGTACTAACGTCAGTTCCGGTTACTCCGACGTTAGTTCCGGTTGTTCTGACGTCACTTCCGGTTACTCTGTCGTCACTTCCGGTTGTTCTGACGCGCTTCGGTCGCTTTGACGTCACTTCCGGTTATTCTGACGTCACTGCTGGTCGCTCTGACGTTAGTTCCGGTTGTTCTGACGTCACTTCCGGTTACTCTGTCGTCACTTCCGGTTGTTCTGACGCGCTTCGGTCGCTTTGACGTCACTTCCGGTTATTCTGACGTCACTTCTGGTCGCTCTGACGTCACTTCCGGTTACTCTGGCGTCTCTTCCGGTTGTTCTGACGCACTTCGGTCGCTTTGACGTCACTTCCGGTTGTTCTGACGTCACTTCTGGTCGCTCTGACGTTACTTCCGGTTGCAATGACGACACTTATGGTCGCTCTGACGTCACTTCCGGTCGCTATGAAGTCACTTCCGGTTGTTCTGACGTCATTGCAACCGGAAGTGACTTCTAGGCGACCGGAAATGTCGCGAGCTCGCCGGCAGATGGCGCCACCGCCGTGACGGGAAAGTTCAAATTTTTGCCTTGAAATTTTGCAGCTTCGCAAACTGGCCGACAGATGGCGCCACCGACGTGGCGAAAGTTCAAATTTTTGTCTTGAAATTTTAGAGCTTCGCAAATTTGCCGACAGGTGGCGCGACCGTCGTGGCGAGAAAATCTAAATTTTTGCCTTGAAATTTTGCAGCTTCACGATTTTGCCGATGGATGGCGCCACCGTCGTGACGGGAAAATTAAAAATTTTACAGCTTCGCAAACTTGCCGACAGGTGGCACGACCGTCGTGGCGAGAAAATCTAAATTTTTGCCTTGAAATTTTGCAGCTTCACGAATTTGCCGATGGATGGCGCCACCGTCGTGACGGGAAAATTAAAAAATTTACAGCTTCACAAACTTGCCGACAGGTGGCGCGACCGTCGTGGCGAGAAAATCTAAATTTTTGCCTTGAAATTTTGCAGCTTCACGAACTTGCCGATGGATGGCGCCACCGTCGTGACGGGAAAATTAAAAATTTTATAGCTTCACAAACTTGCCGACAGGTGGCGCGACCGTCGTGGCGAGAAAATCTAAATTTTTGCCTTGAAATTTTGCAGCTTCACGAACTTGCCGATGGATGGCGCCACCGTCGTGACGGGAAAATTAAAAATTTTACAGCTTCGCAAACTTGCCGACAGGTGGCGCGACCGTCGTGGCGAGAAAATTTAAATTTTCGCCTTAAAATTTTGCAGCTTCGCAAACTTGACTTTAGAGTGGCCGGAAGTGATGTCAGTACGACCGGAAGTGACGTCAGAGCGTCCGGAAGTGACGTTAGAGCGACCGGAAGAGACGTTAGAGTGACCGGAAGCAACGGTTGAGTGACCGGAAGCGACGTTTGAGTGGCCGGAAGTGACGCCAGTGCGACCGGAAGTGACGTTAGAGTGACCGGAAGCAACGGTTGAGTGACCGGAAGCGACGTTTGAGTGGCCGGAAGTGACGCCAGTGCGACCGGAAGTGACGTCAGAGCAACCGGAAGTGATGTCAGAGTGACCGGAAGTGACGTTAGAGCGACCGGAACTGATGTTAGAGTGACCGGAAGTGATGTCAGAGCAACCGGAAGTGACGTCAGAGTGACCGGAAGTAACGTCAGAGTGACCGGAAGTAACGTCAGAGTGACCGGAAGTGACGTCAGAGTGACCGGAAGTGATGTCAGAGTGACCGGAAGTGACGTTAGAGCGACCGGAACTGATGTTAGAGTGACCGGAAGTGATGTCAGAGCAACCGGAAGTGACGTCAGAGTGACCGGAAGTAACGTCAGAGTGACCGGAAGTAACGTCAGAGTGACCGGAAGTGACGTTAGAGCGACCGGAAGTGATGTTAGAGCGACCGGAAGTGACGTCAGTGCGACCGGAAGCGACGTTTGAGTGGCCGGAAGTGACGTCAGTGCGACCGGAAATGACGCCAGAGTGACCGGAAGTGACGTTAGAGCGACCGGAAGTGACGTTAGAGTGACCGGAAGCAACGGTTGAGTGACCGGAAGCGACGTTTGAGTGGCGGAAAGTGACGTCAGTGCGACCGGAAGTGATGTCAGAGCGACCGGAAGTGACGTCAGAGTGACCGGAAGTGACGTTAGAGCGACCGGAAGTGACGTTAGAGCGACCGGAAGTGACGTTAGATCGACCGGAAGTGACGTCAGAGTGACCGGAAGTGATGTTAGAGCGACCGGAAGTGACGTTAGAGTGACCGGAATCAACGGTGGAGTGACCGGAAGCGACGTTTGAGTGACCGGAAGTGACGTCCGAGCGACCGGAAGTGACGTCATTGCGTCCAGAAAAGACGTCAAAGCAACCGGAAGTCACGTCAGAACAACCGGAAGTGACGTCAGAACAACCGGAAGTGACATCAGAGCAGCCGGAAATGACGTCAGAACAACCGGAAGTGACGCGAAAGCGACCGGGAGTGACGTCATTGCGACCGCAAATGACGTCAACGCGACCGGAAGTGACGTCATCGTAACCGGAATTGACGTCATTGGGATTGGAAGTGACGTCATGAGCGATCAAGTTCTCATCACAATTACAGCGCCTTTTGTAACTGTGGCGATTACTAAACTGGTTCCTTCGAATACTCTCCTTCAAGGATAGGGAATCTGCTTCTATAGGCGTCTGCATTCGTTCCCGATAAGACACCTCTCACGGCACTCTCTGCACAATCGCCGGGTGCAATATGTAATGGTTTTATCTCTTGCAATGAATGATTCTCATCTACCCATTCTAATTAGATCATTAATCATCGGCAAATAGGTATTATCTAATTGAGACGGGATAGAATAAAATTAGCTGAGAAAATAGGACAATTGTCTAGCTGTTAATTTCAGATTATATAAATAACGATATTATATAAAGATCGAGGCCCGCACCTATCCGTTTTTTTGTATGTTTTCCATTATCGGAGGCCGATTATGAAGTATCATACGTTTTAATTGCGCAATCCTTAACTCTACCAAACAATTCTGGATTAATTAAGCTAATATGAAACTAAATACGATAAACCTAAAGATACTGCGGCTAACTTTAGACGACACATTAACATAGACTTTTCTCTAGCCGATCGGAAATGGTTTTGCTATGCCATGCAATGGCATAACCTATAAGACGAGCAATTTTTTATCATCTTATATTTGACATGTTCAATCCTAGACGCCATTCGTAGCTCTGTGAAAAAACTTTTTCAATGTTACGATATATGATCCATTACTACTTATATGCATAGACCTTCGAGAGCATGAAAATCTTTGTTCATATTTCACAAAGTCCTCGAACACGTCTGTTCAGCGAAGCTTTTGGACATCTCCATTTAGTATAGTAAGAAGATTCACAAATCCTTGTGCTATTTTATGGGTTATGGATATATACGTCGATGCATATATGCATATATAAATGTATATGTACGCGCGTGTGTGATGTGTATCAGTTTGAAAACTCATACGATAGTGAATTGGTCAGAGAGGTTAGCCAATATTCTGCATGACGAAGAAGAACTTCACAATGTTTGCCAGCTAGAGAAGTGGAGTGAAGCTATATACATATATATATATATATATATATATTTATATGTGTGTGTACAACTTCATACGATAGTAAGAAGAGGTATGCGAAGCATGCAGAAACATAGCCCGAGGACTCAACAACGGCCTCAGCCACTGGGATTCCTCGTCCTTCGAAATAGCGAACCTTCTCCTATGCTGACGTTATGAAATACCGTCGACCACATCAGATTCAAGCTTCGATGAGGAAAAAGACAAACCCTCAACTCACTTCATTGTTCCTCCGGCCATATTTCATAGTTGGAACAATTAATCTGTGTATTCCCTGCACTCTGTTAACTTTTATTCCATGCAAGGATTTAAAACTTTCTTATGACTCGATCCATTTTACACGAGCTGTGAAAAAAAAAAATCTTATTCTAAGAGTTCTTATATTGCCTGCTCGAGGGCGAATTTACGCAATCCCGCTATAAAGATGAATTTTATTCTGACGAAATATTTGACATTTCTTGAGTATCGAAACAAGAAATGTATGAATGAAAATTATCGAAATGATTGATTCATAAATATCTGAAATACGTTGTAGATTTCCGAATTCATTTGAGCATAATTTAATGAATCCTTCATTTTCTTCTATATTGATTATTACCAAAGACATTTTATTTATTTCTTAAGCATCTCAGTCTCTCATATATATATATATAATTTTAGTGTGCTGACAAGATTACCTCAATCGTTTCAATATGTTAAAATTAAGAATGAAAAGCTTTGCAAGAATTCGTTTTCTACCTTTTTGAATCCTTGCAGTAATTTCAGTGGAATAAAATTGAAAAAAATGACCAATGGTAAATTTCTTTATGGGTATACGTGTAAAATTTAATGAACAGTTCTCATTGAATTTCCTTTATGAGATTTCCCCTCTAATTTCCAACTAGATTTCTACCAAGACGACCAGAGTTCGACCAAGTTTCCTACCACATTTTCCACCACAGTCTCAAAACGATAGGCAAATCAGCCACAACGTTTGCGTCAACCTTAATTTATGCGCATCCTCAAGTCGAGCAGCCTTCCGCCCTACCGTGCATGGGTCAGTGTGGTGAATGTCTTCCATAAATTCACCACACCTACCCCTATCGAGTACATCATATATTCCACCATTACATCCTGATGTAAATTCTCATGAGACTTTGAATACCGAATTGACAAATCGGGGACATTCCGAGCGTGTTTTGCTGATGAGTATAGCTGTATATTAAATAGTAGGAAAATGTACTCAGCCCCTCATTTCTTCTCTTCTGTAAATCCACCACACTGAAAAGCCTATCTGATACATCGTATAATCCACTACTATGCCCTCTGGTGAAAATTCTCATAAGACTTTGAATACGGTATATTAAATAATAGGAAAATGTACTCAGCCCCTCATTTCTTCTCTTCTGTAAATCCACCACACTGAAGCCTCTCTGATACATCGTATAATCCACTACTATGCCCTCTGGTGAAAATTCTCATAAGACTTTGAATACGGTATATTAAATAATAGGAAAATGTACTCAGCCCCTCATTTCTTCTCTTCTGTAAATCCACCACACTGAAGCCTATCTGGTACATCGTATAATCCACTACTATGCCCTCTGGTGAAAATTCTCATGAGACTTTGAATATCAAATTGACAAATTGGGGACAATCCGGACGTGCTTTGCTGATGGGTATATTAAATATATATCAAATACGGTATATTAAATAATAGGAAAATGTACTCAGCCCCTCATTTCTTCTCTTCTGTAAATCCACCACACTGAAGCCTCTCTGATACATCGTATAATCCACTACTATGCCCTCTGGTGAAAATTCTCATAAGACTTTGAATACGGTATATTAAATAATAGGAAAATGTACTCAGCCCCTCATTTCTTCTCTTCTGTAAATCCACCACACTGAAAAGCCTATCTGATACATCGTATAATCCCCTACTATGCCCTCTGGTGAAAATTCTCATGAGACTTTGAATATCAAATTGACAAATCGGGGACAATCCGGACGTGCTTTGCTGATGGGTATATTAAATATATATCAAATACGGTATATTAAATAATAGGAAAATGTACTCAGCCCCTCATTTCTTCTCTTCTGTAAATCCACCACACTGAAAAGCCTATCTGATACATCGTATAATCCACTACTATGCCCTCTGGTGAAAATTCTCATGAGACTTTTGAATACCAAATCGTTGGATATTACGATAAATCCTCGAATTCAGATTGTCCTACAAGACGAATAGCCAAGAACCGGATATCCCCTGTCTTCTTCACTTCGTCTCTTTTGCCCCCTCATTTCTTCTCTTCTTGTTGAGCAGAGCGTCGGAAAGTCGTTCCGAGGAAAAGAAAAGAACGACATGAGTGAGAAAAAAAAATGGAGGACAAGAAGAAGAGAACGCGACTGGTGTGTTAAAAAGGAGCTAAGCATCCTTGGAACTAGTCACGTTGGTGGGCCGGGGTAAAATCTCAAGGGATGAGATGTACTCAACGAGGAATGTCACGCTCCTCACCGACGTGGCAACCGGCTTGGCTCGGTCCGCAAGAGCAAGACGGTGAATGGATAGTTAAAATATGTACACACACACACATATATATATATATATATATATATAATACGGAATATACAAATGTACACTTATATATATATATATATATATATAAACACACATGTGTATTTGATACATGCACATAGAGATAGGACGATGAGGAAGCAAAGAGAAGGAGAGCTCTCGTCATCCGCTGAGGCAGCAGGCGCTTGGCGTGAAAAGGCTTCACGTCACCGTTTTCGAGTGAACTTTCCGCCCGGTTACATCATACATTTTTTTCCCCCGATTATGTCTCTCGTTGCCTTCCCCCTTCTCTCTCGCTCTCTTTCTCTCTTATATTTCTTCGCACTTGTTCTTTCGCCTTCTTATCCCGGTCCGCTTTTATTCATAATCTCTCGTATGTGTATAACTCGTCCCACTGGCTCGCTCTGGTGTATGCGATTCTGAGATTGTATGGATTGGTGGAAACATCTTCAACGCGTATTATGGGCTTGAAAATCTATCATAAAATATTTGACGGTCTTTCCAATTGGAAAAACATTTTGTAACTATACGAGTGTAAAATAAGAACGGAGTTATTCAAGTCGAGTGATACAAAATTTATTAATTTATTGTCTTCCTCGAAATGTTTAAATTTTTTTATTTTATTTTTCATTATGATTTTTAATTTATTATATTTCTGCCCTTGACATTTTGTTTACTTGGTAAAATTACGATTCATTTCGCGATTACGATGATTAATTCATTTTGTGAAATTAGAGAGCACGTTTGAATTCGTAATACCGTTGCATATATTACAGTCCTCATGTTCCTTGACCTGCCTTACATTCCCTCTCTTCCCTTTCTTCCACGCGATAGCTGCATTATCTATATACTTTCCTTATAACTAACTATGTGAACGTTTGACATAAGAAGCTCAGATGCCACCACGTGATTCGATCGATTCTCTGATAGGCAATTTATGAAGCTTTGAAGCATCTTTAACAATCGATAATTAAATCCAACCAAAGAGATTGAATTCTCATTATTCGTGATTGCTTTTGATAATCTGCTTTTTATTCTTACTTTTTCCTACTCTCGTTTCTTCTCGTTGAAAACTCGACGGGGTGTCTCAAAAGTTATCTCAAGCATACTGAACTTTTTCCATCACGAAATAAGAGTATTTTGTCTGATTGCTCGAAACTGCTACGAATATTGTTCTTTGCGAGAAGGGTCGAGTGAAAAATTAAATGGGCTTGAAATTTAGTGTCTTTTGCAAATTCTCACGCAGGAGAAACTGGCGAGAGATATGCAAGTTGCATTTTTTGGAGCTTTTTCGTAGCGAATGACTGCGGTATAGCGATGGTCAACTAGATTTTGTTACAAAGAGGCAGAGAAAGAACGAGAGTACATGATTCTTCGTTTTTTAGGATTTGTAGCTGCGACTTAATCGTAAATAATAGATTATAAAATCATCCCCTAAGTCATCATTGAAATAATGAGACAACCCATTAGATTTATTCTGCCCAGATGAATACACGAGTGAATAATTAAGGGAAGATTCCTCATTTTTCGATATCTTAGCTGCGACTTAATCGTAAATAATAGATTAAAAAATCATTCCCTAAGTCATCATTGAAATAATGAGACAACCCATTAGATTTATTCTGCTGAGATGAATAAACGGGTGAATAATTAAGGGAAGATTCCTCATTTTTCGAAATCTTAGTTGCGACTTAATCATAAATAATAGATTAAAAAATTATTCCCTAAGTCATCATTGAAATAATGAGACAACCCATTAGATTTATTCTGCCCAGATGAATACACGAGTGAATAATTAAGGGAAGATTCCTCATTTTTTTTCAAATCTTAGCTGCGAGTTAATCGTAAATAATAAATTATAAAATCATCCCCTAAGTCATCATTGAAATAATGAGACAACCCATTAGATTTATTCTGCCCAGATAAATACACGAGTGAATAATTAAGGGAAGATTCCTCATTTTTTTTCAAATCTTAGCTGCGAGTTAATCGTAAATAATAAATTATAAAATCATCCCCTAAGTCATCATTGAAATAATGAGACAACCCATTAGATTTATTCTGCCCAGATAAATACACGAGTGAATAATTAAGGGAAGATTCCTCATTTTTCGATATCTTAGCTGCGACTTAATCGTAAATAATAGATTAAAAAATCATTCCCTAAGTCATCATTGAAATAATGAGACAACCCATTAGATTTATTCTGCTGAGATGAATAAACGGGTGAATAATTAAGGGAAGATTCCTCATTTTTCGAAATCTTAGTTGCGACTTAATCATAAATAATAGATTAAAAAATTATTCCCTAAGTCATCATTGAAATAATGAGACAACCCATTAGATTTATTCTGCCCAGATGAATACACGAGTGAATAATTAAGGGAAGATTCCTCATTTTTTTTCAAATCTTAGCTGCGAGTTAATCGTAAATAATAAATTATAAAATCATCCCCTAAGTCATCATTGAAATAATGAGACAATCCATTAGATTTATTCTGCTCAGATGAATAAACGGGTGAATAAGTAAGGGAAGATTCCTCATTTTTTTTCAAATCTTAGCTGCGACTTAATCGTAAATAATAGATTATAAAATCATCCCCTAAGTTATCATTGAAATAATGAGACAACCCATTAGATTTATTCTGCCCAGATGAATACACGAGGTCATGATTAAGAGAATTTTCGTAACGAGGATGAAAATTTTTATTCAAATTCGAAAAGTTTTATCGAAGATTATTAAACAAAAATACTCCGATATGGAAAAGTGCAGATCATGAATTACATGTTGTCGTTCGTAGATCAAACGTTCCTCACAGTTCCAATAAATTACAAACAGAGATTAAGCATGGGGTACGTGAATTTCTCTATTAAGTTCAAACTAACATGTTTCCGTTACGTCAGTAAAACTGTAAGTTCGTCGATGCGAACGTTTTATATATATATATATATATATAGTAATGACGAGAAACACTCCTCGGAAGAATAGAACTCACGATATAACATATATATAAAGCACACATGGATTGTAGAACTGCTGGCGAGGACTAGATTGATTTCTCCAACAATTTCGAACTCCTTACTCGTTGATTACTCGTCGATTTCCCCAAGAGCAGAAATCTCTCCCTCCCTACCTCTTTCGTAAATAATTGCAAGTTTGCTCATGGACGTTTACATGTATGTTACATATGTCTATATGTGTGATATTACATGTTTAATTGTATTTATATGGATCTTTCAATATACGTGAGAATTTTAATATTTACCTTGTCCTATATATACATGTAAGTGCTAATGTACGATATTTGTGTTATTCAAGTGCTATTCTCCAGTCAAGTGCAATTAAATGAGATAGAAATTAGCGACGTACCTAAAAAGTGTTTGCATTTAGCTATATATGTATAATGTGTGCAAATATATATATATGTATATATGCATGTTTTATGCAAGTTCTTAATATTTATATACGTCTGTCCTCTCCAATATAAATACGTAAATGCGCAACGTGGTAGCTTGAGATATTTGTGTTACTCAAGTGTTTTATTCTTCAGTTAAGCGGACGAGGCTCAAATATGGACGACGAAAGCTCAAGTGCGTGAAAAATAGCGGAAATGTACGAAAGCGAGAGAGAAAGTCTCACATTAAAAGCAATTAAATGAGATATAGAAATTGGCAATGTAGAGAAAAACAACCATTAAATGAACGCTTAAGAATCAGTCCTAGTGAATGAACACCCTTGCTAAAATCACTATATATATATATAGATATACGTTGCGTGCAAGTGTCATTTTTTTGCCCATTCACTGGTAAGGCTACCTAACAAAAAGAAATGTTAAAAATATCTTATTTTTCGTTAAATTATTTGAATAAAACAAAAGATTTTATTTTTTAAATTCCGAAAATTTTACGATAAATAACGGATTTCCGGCATGCCTGCTGACAAATGTTTGTCTCATAAAATACCACGGACAAACAACTCGAGGAAATTGTCCAATGAATTGGCTACTTCGGATTTTAACGCTGTACAGATAAGTTGAGAATTGTCGAGGAAGGAAAAAGCGAGACAGTGAAAGGTTCGAGTTTAATTGATTTCTGAAGTAATCGACAACTCGAAGTTTCGAGTGTCTTCGAGAGGCTCTTGTATATATTTGTACATCACTAAGGATTTCGCATAGGATGGATCGAGAAAGGCTGTCGTCATGACGGGTTAAAGTCGTGAGGAAAGTGCGAATTCGCACAGCATCGTATATATATAATGGAGTATAAAATAAAATACGTATAAAATTTTGGTAGTCGATCTAAAAAAAAGTGACATCGATTAAAAAAGTTAAGCTTGGATAATTGATACTTTTTTAAAGATTTATATTTTCATGAGATCTTCAATAAGTCGATTAATGATAAAATAAAATACGTATAAAATGCTGGCAGTCGATCTAAAAAAAAGTGGCATCGATTAAAAAAGTTAAGCTTGGATAATTGATACTTTTTTAAAGATTTATATTTTCATGAGATCTTCAATAAGTCGATTAATGATAAAATAAAATACCTATAAAATGCTGGCAGTCGTATTAAAAAAAAGTGACATCGATTAAAAAAGTTAAGCTTGGATAATTGATACTTTTTCAAAGAATTATATTTTCATGAGATCATCAATAAGTCGATTAATGATAAAATAAAATACATATAAAATGCTGGCAGTCGTATTAAAAAAAAGTGACATCGATTTAAGAAGTTAAGCTTGGATAATTGATACTTTTTCAAAGAATTATATTTTCATGAGATCTTCAATAAGTCGATCAATGATAAAATAAAATACGTATAAAATGCTGGCAGTCGTATTAAAAAAAAAGTGACATCGATTTAAAAAGTTAAGCTTGGATAATTGATACTTTTTCAAAGAATTATATTTTCATGAGATCTTCAATAAGTCGATTAATGATTAAACAACGCGAGAGGATTACCACCGAAATCGAAAACCACAAATATTTATTTATAGTTTCTCACAATACATACAAAAGCTCATAAAATATCGTAAAAAGTGAAAATTCATGAATTCGAGAATGAAAGAAAAAAACAATGAAACGCAAAACACAGGAAAACAAAAGAGAAAGATCAAAAGTTAAAACGTAATGGCCGGAAGTATCGCAAGGGTGGGAGAGAGAGAGAGAGAGAGAGAGAGAGAGACGACAGATGGGCAACTGCAATATTGCACTCAATTCCTCTCTGATATAACATTGCGCTATGCCATTTACCTATATATTGATGGGTATCGTTTGTCGCGTTCATCGAGGCGGAAATTTGCTTTTCGATATTAGCGCGCCCCGATAAGACCCAAAGACTAAAATGGCATTGGAATTAAATCCTGGAAAAATCCTGGAGCTTTTATTCGAAAAAATATAGCGAGGGAACGTCAACAGTTTCGTAGCTCATTAGCCCCGATCACAAACAGTTCTTCAATGTGGATGGAGAGCTGAACGCAAACTGATAGATGCTGGTCGAGAGAAAATCGTGATAACTTGGACTCTTGATGGAAAAAAAAAATAATAATATCATTTCAACCTTTTTTTCTTTATCCACGTAATACAACATCGCTCAAAGCTTTATTGCGAATGTCTCTCGTGAGCTTTCACGCATCGATGCATTGTTCTCCAATCATTTGCATACATGTTGTGGTTTGATTGGAATACACCGAGTGTCGTGATGGTGCCAATCGTGTATCAAATCGCCTCTATTTATATATACATATACATATATATATACATGCATATAAACAATATATATATATATATATATATATATATACACATGCATATAAACAATATATATATATATATATAGATCATGAATTTGTGATTCTGATTACTCGCTCCCGTCATGATTACAAAGGGAACCGCAAATGTTTCAATTCGTATACGGAAAGCCTTGATTCTATCAACTCTTTGTTACCAAAAATATATCCTATTATGATATGATGACAGTATCGTATAATTGGCAGAATTTAATTTCATCAAGAGTCGAATTGAAACGTATGTAAAAATGTGCAAAAATTCATAGTTCAACATTAAAAACATAAAAACTCACAAAGTATTATTTTAAAGCTTAAAATAGTATGCAGGAAACAAGCACAACGTGCAATCGCAACTTCATCTGGAAATCTTATAACGAATTTTCCACTAATTTTTTACTCAAATTGCAAAAAAATCCAACAAAATGATTTTTGTTAAATGTCTTCCAAAACTTTTTTTTATATCAACGTATATTTTTTATGTATTTTCTGAAAAATCGAAAAATGTTCGTCAAAAGTTCCCTAAATTGTATTTTCCCCTATAAACGTATTCTATAATTTCCCCGATTATTTGCCATCCGAGAGCCCACATAGAGCTTAATTAATATTTGATTTCCGTCGTTATTATATATATATATCTCACAATCAGAGATGAAGTTTCAATAACAATCAATGATTTGTATGTAAGCCGATATGACAATTTGCGTCGTTTGCGGTCAGCCCGAGGATACGGGGTTACGTTGATTTGGGGATAGAGCTTGGGTGAGTTTCCTTGTGTACCAGGATGGTGTCATGAGAGCGTTACAGCAGAGGGTATCCCAGAGGGCAGTGGAAGACCCGCGATGTTCCCAGAGATTCATGTCACTCTCCACTGTCACCGAGCTCACACCACATCTGGCTCGCTTCAACCCTTTGACTATCTGTCGTATTTTACCCTTTCTATACCGCTCACCCCCTCCCCCAAAACGTATATATGTATATATTCATGCATGTGTGTACGGTCAAGGCACCGAGTCGTGGCTGATTATTAATTACTCGAGGATAACCTTCTCTATATAACATTTGACGTATTATACGTTTAACTATTATAGAGACAACGCGTGGTTAATTACAATCTATATATATATGTATATATGCAAATTATCTGTGTCGCAAAACAATCGAAATTTGTTTGATAAACTTTTAATTTTAGCTCACACCACATCTGGCTCGCTTCAACCCTTTGACTATCTGTCGTATTTTTTCCTTTCTATACCATTCACCCCCTCCCCCAAAACGTATATATGTATATATTCATGCATGTGTGTACGGTCAAGGCACCGAGTGGTGGCTGATTATTAATTACTCGAGGATAACCTTCTCTATATAACATTTGACGTATTATACGTTTAACTATTATAGAGACAACGCGTGGTTAATTACAATCTATATATATATGTATATATGCAAATTATCTGTGTCGCAAAACAATCGAAATTTGTTTGATAAACTTTTAATTTTAGCTCACACCACATCTGGCTAGCTTCAACCCTTTGACTATCTGTCGTATTTTACCCTTTCTATACCACTCACCCCTTCCCCCAAAACGTATATATGTATATATTCATGTATGTGTGTACGGTCAAGGCACCGAGTGGTGACTGATTATTAATTACACGAGGATAACCTTCTCTATATAACATTTGACGTATTATACGTTTAACTATTATAGAGACAACGCGTGGTTAATTACAATATATATATATATATATATATATAGGCATATATCTATGCAAATTAACTGTGTCGTAAAAAAGAATCGAAATTTGTTTGACAAACTTTCAATTTCTCTCGCTGTCATGTAAATTACATTGTTTTCCCGAATTTTCTACAACAGATTTTCTTCAATGATTTGAAAAAAATTAATTTTCACTTAATTCAAGTAATTTTCGATTGAATTATCGTAATCAACGTAATTAGGTAGAAAGTCAAATTGATCCAAAAATTAGCTTGGTGATATTAAAATAAAAAAAATGATAAGTTTAATTTTTTCTAATGAAATTCTTTTGTGATTGAATTATTTGTGTGGTAATTATTTAAATTTATCGTTGTAATAATTAAAAATGAATTGAATTGTTTTTATTGACGAAGTAATTAATTGATTTTTTTATTTTTCGTACTCACATTAGTAACAGCGTTATTCTTGTCATTGTTTTTGTTGTTTTTTTGTTCTTCTTTATCTTCGTTGATGTATCTCCTGTCGTAAAATCGTCACCTTTAAATAAATTTTCAAGTATATATACGTAACACACCGGTACTCAGACGGAACGCGAGTCGACGTCGACGTCGTCGAACCATTGCGAAGCGTCAGAGAAGCCGCGTGGTCTCGCTTTCTCCCACCTCACCATCAGATCGTGCATTCACAATGCCAACCTTCTCTCCCTCTTCTTCTACCCTTCAACCGAGAAGCTTTCGTGGACCGCGCAACTAAACGCCGTTTGCGCAAGCTCCAAAATCACTTGGTACAACGACAATATATATATATATACAACGCACTTTTGCACGTCTGCATGTCATCTCGATGAGGTGGAACGTGTCCCGATCTTTTGACATATCGACTAAATGAATTATCGACATTTTTCTCAATTTTTGTTATTGTTTTTTTCTTCGTCAAAAAAATATTTTCAGAGTGTAAAAACAGATCCTTGAATCGTTTGACGTTTTTTGGAAAATGTAATTTTTTATTGCTCATCAATAAAATCGTCGGTTAAAATTTTTTAATTATGACAATTTGAATAAAAATTTAATTTTAATTCATCATCTGCATCAAGAGTTATTAATAATTAGTAGAAAAACAAAATTATAACTATTGCTTAAATAATGAAGATTAATTTAAAATAATTATTGTTTTACAATTTACTTTATTTCAGAATAATTGTTTTTTTTTTGTTGTCGCAATAATTTTTTTTTTTTTCATTCGTATTCTCATTTGAAAAGTGTTCATCTCTGTCGCGAGGAAGAATGACAACGAAACAAGCGAAGTATCATATTTTACATAATATTTCTTTACAGAGACTTCGACCCCAAAGTCTTGATAAAATCACAATTCTTGCTCCGTTTCCAACACATTATTAGGTTATCCCTCGTGAAATATTTAATACCGATGCACTATTCCAAAGGTATATGGGGAAGGGAGGTGGGAAGCCGGGTATTCCAAAGAGAGTAAAGAAGAAAGTCCTGGAAACGTGAGGAATTGGTTGGCTTTATATATATATATATATCTATATATAAAGAAAACCAATCTATATATATAGTTTGTTTGTTGCCTTCGGTAAAGGTTCGGTTCTCGTTCTGGCGAGGGATTTTCCGATGAGATTGAAGTGGCGTACCATATCCACGAGACGACCACCTTGGACGACAAAAGTACAGAGTCTGCATGAAAAACAAAAAAATAATGCCTTGACAAAGCATAGACCAGCGTCGAGAATTATTTAATCGAGCTTTTCTGCTCTGTTATATATGTATATATAATACTGGATAAATTTCTACCGGTGATTGTACTTCAAGCTATTGTGTATTGTAGAATCAAAAGTGAAAAATAAAATTGTTTGGTTGACAATCATTGCCAATTTTTTCAATAATTTTTCGCTAATTAAGACCCTTAATAAAAATTTGTGACTGAATTAGGACGAAGGTTGAAATGAAGAATCATTAAAAAATGACCATGAGGCCATGTCGATCATTATCGTAAAAAAAAACAAACGTTTACTTTTTATTTCTTCAATCATTAATAATTATTACGATAGAGTCTTTTTGTCTAATTTTTCGCCAATTTCTTCATTGTCGATCTTAATTTAGTGAAAATCGAGTGTAAAATCATTTTATTTTACATTTAATAAATAAAATTATGAGACAGGAATGCTAATTTAACGATAAAAATGGAAAAACTTACGAGATTGCAGAAGTTGCAGTAGTACAAACCCGTGTAGGTCAGACATATTTCTGAATCCGTCAGTTCTCCAATAGCGTTTAATAAAATATTACAATCTCGTATTTTGCATCTTGAGCTTGGAAATTTCGCTTAGTTAGAAATCTCGTTTCCATACTTAAATACCGCACAGTCATCAGAGAATCGAGTAAATAGTCGGAATGGATTGATTCCATTCGATCGCACGAGGGTCGAGTGGGTTGAATTCTCGATGTGAAGATGATGGACGAGAGATTGAAGACTACGAGCCGTTTCTTCATGACAAAAGTCCGAGATTATAACTTTGGATATTTTTATAAATTGAGAATAAATTTTTAATGAAAAATTAGTTTTTCACAATTGTTGAGTCTATTAGACAAGATGGATGCAAATGTGAAAGTAACGAATTCATAACGCGTTACTATCATTATATTTAAATACCTTATGATAACTTTATGATGCGACGAATAAAGTTTAAAAAAAAATGTAAACGAAAGTAAATAAATAATATCAAATAAATGAATAATTATTATCAATCAATAATAGATAGGAAAATTATGACTTTTATTCGTATTTTACAAAATATGTGTTTAGAGATTTTTTTTTTAGTACAATGCACACTGTATGTTGTGTAATATTGAATGATAACCCTTAACAACACTTCTAGTCCATCCATTATCAGAAGAAATCGTGGAGACTCGTCCGGAAATGACACAAAGTTCGTATATATAGAATAAAAGTATATATATAGCTCGATCGAAGAAACGCCATCTATTGGTTTATATTGCAGCACAGCTTGCTGCTCTTTCGCTTGATGACGATTTTGATGTCCCTCGTTCGCCAGGCGTTTTTTTTTTTTTTTTTTTGTGAATCGCAGAAGAAATCTCGACAGCAGCTGCTACAAGGGAGCATCTCTGCTATATTTTCAGACGTATAAATGAGGGAGTGTTCCAATTACGAAGACCGGAAGCTGGACACGAAAGATCGAGGGAGGACAGGAAACGAAATGGAAAACTCGATGAAATCACTGCTAATCTGGTGTCTCAGATTAATCGATCTAGTTAATTAACGAACCGATAAAATCCAACGTATGTATACGAAGGAGGTGAATCTCGTGGACTTCATATAAGAGGATTTGAAGGAAAATTTATTTTTTGATCATTTATATCCATACTTTCAATTCCAAAATGGATTTTTTATTTATTACTGGAGTGATCGGTGAGCGTTTAAAATGAAATTAATTGGGTAACAATAACAATAATAATAATAATGCCAGACTAAAATAGATACTAAATTTTCAAAACTTTCCTCCATTTATATTCATGACTTTGTGAAGAAAAAAAAAAAACCATTCTTGCAAAAAAATTGAAAAATCCTTGGTACAAAATACTATATAATAATTTCCACAATGCATGTGTACGACGTATGTACACGAGGGAGGTGAATCTCGTGGACTTCATATAAGAGGATTTGAAGGAAAATTTATTTTTTGATCATTTATATCCATACTTTCAATTCCAAAATGGATTTTTTATTTATTACTGGAGTGATCGGTGAGCGTTTAAAATGAAATTAATTGGGTAACAATAACAATAATAATAATAATGCCAGACTAAAATAGATACTAAATTTTCAAAACTTTCCTCCATTTATATTCATGACTTTGTGAAGAAAAAAAAAAAACCATTCTTGCAAAAAAATTGAAAAATCCTTGGTACAAAATACTATATAATAATTTCCACAATGCATGTGTACGACGTATGTACACGAGGGAGGTGAATCTCGTGGACTTCATATAAGGGGATTTGAAAGAAAATTTATTTTTTGATCATTTATATCCATACTTTCAATTCCAAAATGGAATTTTTATTTATTACTGGAGTGATCGGTGAGCGTTTAAAATTAAATTAATTGGGTAACAATAACAATAATAATAATAATGCCAGACTAAAATAGATACTAAATTTTCAAAACTTTCCTCCATTTATATCCATGACTTTGTGAAGAAAAAAACAAAATCCATTGTTGCTAAAAAATGGAAAAATCCTTGGTACAAAATACTAAATAATAATTTCCACAATGCATTATCGTCAAATTATTATTGCAAAATTGCTTTGATTGGGTTTTGGATTATTATAAAATCGAACAAAACAACACGATGATGGAACAAATGTTGATTGATGATTATTTTTTTTTTAGATAAAATAAATTTAGCGTAAAATAAATTTTTCATACGCATGAAAAATACAAATTCTCGTTTAACGTATCCGGTAGACATGCGCTTGTGGCGCAAAATCCTCGAGGAGAGATGATGAGGGTGGGAGACGAGGCGATATGTGATGGGGGTGCAAGTTTAGCTCTCGCGTAGAGACGATGATTTTTGGGTCGCGTCACATCGGCGTCACTCGTGACGACTCGGGCGATTCAGAGACGCTTGTGCAGCCATCGCGACTGCGCACAGTTTGCCTCTTTTACCAACCCCTCTGTACTCTGTGTAGAACCGTTTCCACTGAGAGTGAGAGGAAGAGAGGGGCGGGGGAGGGGGGGGGGAGAGCGAGAGAGAGAGACCAAGACATCGAATGGCGAGAGAACGGGCAAAGGGGTGGAAGGGCGATTGGCAAGAGGAAAAGCCGTGGATGCTATACAGAGGGGCTTCTACCCCTCTGTAGGGAGGGGGGGGGGGGAGGGGGGTTGGATATGTGTGAGAGAGAGAAAAAGCGAGAGGGAGAGATCACGAACGTAATCATCCTGGTTCTATCTCGCGAAAGGGATGCGACTCTCGAGCGAAGACGTTACTGTCAAAAATCCATCGGAGGTGCTGTACTCTCGTCGAGCTTGTGTTCTCCATTAAAATGGAAATAATACATTTCACCTATTTTACGTTATAACGAAACAACATTTATACACATAAAAAAAAAGTTATCGGCCTTAAAATGTGGGTATTATTTCAAATATATATATGCATATATGTACAGGACTATATATATATTGATATATATTGATAGATATATATATATATATATTTATTTATGTATATACACAGCATATATATTTTGCACCTAATTATCTTGTTCGGTGATATTACAAAAGTGTAAGTTTTGTGCATCAAGTGACACACGAAAAAGTGTTTTTTTTTTTTTTTTTCCAACATTGTCGTGAGGATGCTGCAAATGTCGTCGTCACGAGACTCGAGACGAACGAGTCGTACTTTTCTCGAGGCTGTTTCACGACGTAGAACAGTGAAAAAACATCGTTCGTCTCGTTTCGATACTACGAGACGAAACGACAAAAATATATTTGAGGGTTGAGGGTTGAGAGAGAGAGAGAAGGAGAGAGAGAGAGAGAGAGAGAGAGAGAGAGAGAGAAGGAGAGAGGGAGAGAGTGGTTAACAAGGATAAAAAGAAGAAACGAATGTTCGTCAATAAGAGCGAGACGAAGACTCGTTTGACAATCACGAATTATTGTGAAAATCACGAAATTTCGGTTGGAATTTATTCGATATACAATAGGTATGAAATATTCAATGCTTGAATGATTGAATGATTGATTAGCCGGCTGGCATTGGACGGTCTCTGAATTATCTCGGATGTAGAGAGAAATGAGTTAATCACTTATTGGTTTATCATCATTTGAATAATTATCGTTGAAATTTTATTAATCCAATTATACTTTTTTTTTTTCAAGGATGTACGTATATATATATATATTTATTTCGATTTTAATAACAATTGAATTGGGAAGTGATTTATTTTTCGACAAAATTTTTCGATTTATTGAATAATAAAAATAGTTTTTTCTTATTAAAACGTGAACGGATCTTTATTCGGTAAATTTTTCTCACAGTTGTTTCTCTCACGTAAATAGACGAAAAAAAAATGATAGAATAGATATTGACACTATTGCAGATGACATAATCGAGGAAATGATAAAAATCAAAGTTTTTGTGCACTTAAATGCAAAAAAAAAGAGTCGTTAAATTTTTATTTATTTTTTTTCTTGCGAAAAAATAATAAAAAATTTGATGTTCAGGCAGAAAAGTGAGATCGTGAGATGTCCAGAGGCGAGATCGGTACACGAAGGTCCATTGAGATGACGATCTTGAACGTTGCTCAGTGACGCAACGAAGACGACGAGAAAGGGACGAGAGTAAAAATTGCATTGGTAGTGGTGATTGCGGTGGCAGGATGTCGTCGTCACTCGCTGAATTTATACTGAAGATTCTACTTGTCCATCTGGGTCACCTCACCGCTTGGTAAGTACGAGGAGGAACATTATTTTCGTTTCCTTTTTTCTTTCAATTTTTTTATCAAAGAAAAAAAAAGATGAAAAAAAAAAATGAAATTGTACGATGTCACGTAAGCTCACACAGCTTTATCCTCTTATCAATTCTTGAAGAGCAACATTTTCGCGGAATGGAAATACGCGTGCGCTCACGATGCCTTTTTGCTCGAGAGAAATATGCGCGCGAGACTCCCGAGCATGTGCTCGCCTCACTGTGAATGAATATTTTTTTTTTTTTTTAAATCTAATCTGCTTTCATTTTATGCGGCTACTTAATAATTTAATCCGTCTAAAAAAGCCATTTCAAAATTCAAAAATTACGCTCATAGACACTCATGGATTTTTTTTTTAATGAGTTTGTGCGCGATGTCAGTGAAAGTCTTGAATGTGTGATTTCCGATTTACGCAAACGACTTTTTAGACAAGACTCATAAGAATTGAAAGCGCGAATTTAGCAATGATACTGCAGTATTTAGTTTGAACATTGTTTTTACTATTTTTTAACCACTGATTATTGGAACTTGCTAAAAAAAAAAGTCTTTTATTTATTACATTTCAAAAAATCAATATTAACTTCAATATATAATTAAGCCCATACGTTATTTGAATGCAATTTTAAAAAATAGCCGCTCAATATTTTTTAAAACGTAAACGTCACGATAATAATAGGCTAATCTGCTATCATTTTATGCGGCTACTTAATAATTTAATCCGTCTAAAAAAGCCATTTCAAAATTCAAAAATTACGCTCATAGACACTCATGGATTTTTTTTTTAATGAGTTTGTGCGCGATGTCAGTGAAAGTCTTGAATGTGTGATTTCCGATTTACGCAAACGACTTTTTAGACAAGACTCATAAGAATTGAAAGCGCGAATTTAGCAATGATAATGCAGTATTTAGTTTGAACATTGTTTTTACTATTTTTTAACCACTGATTATTGGAACTTACTAAAAAAAAAAGTCTTTTGTTTATTACATTTCAAAAAATCAATATTAACTTCAATATATACTTAAGCCCATACGTTATTTTAATGCAATTTTAAAAAATGGCCGCTCAATATTTTTTAAAACGTAAACGTCACGATAATAATAGGCTAATCTGCTATCATTTTATGCGGCTACTTAATAATTTAATCCGTCTAAAAAAGCCATTTCAAAATTCAAAAATTACGCTCATAGACACTCATGGATTATTTTTTTTATGAGTTTGTGCGCGATGTCAGTGAAAGTCTTGAATGTGTGATTTTCGATTTACGGAAACGACTTTTTAGACAAGACTCATAAGAATTGAAAGCGCGAATTTAGCAATGATACTGCAGTATTTAGTTTGAACATTGTTTTTACTATTTTTTAACCACTGATTATCGGAACTTACTAAAAAAAAAATCTTTTTTTTATTACATTTCAAAAAATCAATATTAACTTCAATATATAATTAAGCCCATCCCTTATTTTAATGCAATTTTAAAAAATGGCCGCTCAATATTTTTTTAAACATAAACGTCAGGATAATAATAGGTTAAAGGAGGAATAAAAATAATTTGAACCGGTTCAATCAGAGTGATAGAATTATCGAAAAAAACAAACAAAAAAATAAATATATTAACCGGCATAACCGAGTGACTAAACTAACTAAACTATAAGCATTGAATGAGTGTAGACCAGAGTCTCATTGAGACAGCGAATTATCGACTCACCCATTAATAATTGCATTTCCTTGAAACAATTAAAAGAACGTTGTAATGATCGTAAAACGTTCCACAGGTTAAATATTACGATTCACTTCACAATCGAGAAACTCAAAATTTTCATAATTCAAGAATTTTGATAATTTCTCCTGTAATAAATTTTGCCAATGATGCTTATCAAAAAAATCAGAAGGATGAGGGCTATTGACCAGCCAAGATTTGGATCGCCGGGGAATATACTTGGCGATGTTCGCTTACAGCAAGACATTTTTGTCTTTCTAAATCTTATTAGCCTCATTAATTTCGTCTTTTATCGCACTTTTGTCATTTTGTCCGGTAATTTGTGTCGAAAAATGTGAGCTTTGTAGAAAATTTTCGAGTAAATAAAAAGTTCTGTCATTTTTTACGGAAACAACTGAAAGTCTCTGGTATCGAAACTTTATCGAATTAATGGTAATAAAATTAATAATAATAATAATAATAATAATTGTTATTAATTTTATTACAATCAATCTAATTTTCAACGTGAATTCTTGATAATTGTCAAAGAAATCATATAATAAAAAATAGTAATAATAAGAATAAATAATTTTCTCACAGGGGTTATCTCGACTCTGGGGGTACCGCGATGTCGGATCGGCTCGAAAACGTTACCCAGACGATATCGCGTATCCTCGATGGCTACGATATCCGTCTGAGGCCGAATTTTGGTGGTGAGTATAGAAAAAAGCCTCAACGTTCATTATTATTAATAAAATAATAAAATTGACTGTGAGATATATAAAAATTTATCGAGAAGATCCAATTACTTAACGAGGTACTTATGACCAGAGATTTGTGGCCATTTCGTCAAATCGGGTCTTATTGTATCCTCCCAATTTTTCTCTCCCTCCCGAAACTTCGCAGGATCTCGTTATTTTTAACGAGAATTTTTTTTAAATTGGTGTCTCGTTGCATTATGCAAAGGTAAAAGAATCGCTGCAGGCCTCTTTTTCTTATATTCTTATCATCATTTTTAACGAAAGTTCCTTACTCAATGCCACGATGAGGTGTCCACTTAATATTTCGCAATCTTTTTCTGTCCAATTTTTTGTTTTTGTTTTGTTTTTTTTTTTTGTTGAACGACCACGTTCTCCCAATTAGATCGAGTCACACTCTCTCTGAAATAGTCCTCGCGCGATAAATGCATCATATAATTATACACCTTATTGGCATTATTGAATAAAAATAAATAAAAACAAAAATATTATTAATACAAGAGACAAAAAGATTTTTTAAATTTTATTTTCTCAATTTTCAATTGTTTATCCGTCAGTTTAATGAATGAAATCAACTATGAAGAATAATAATGAAGAAAAAACATGTTTTTTTTTTTTTTATTATATCGATCGATCGACGTAAAAGGCTCTTAATGAAATTTTCCACGATATTGAGCACGACAGGATTATCAAAAAAAGTTAAATTGAAAGGCTCATCTCGAGCGTTTTCCTCGATGAGGAAAAAATGCGTTTCCTGTTTGAAAATTATACTCTCATCGCTCCTGCCCGCTATGACAAAACGATGCAATTTTTTTTTTTTTTTTCCGTATTAATTTGTCTGGAAATTCGTAATTTAAAAAAAAAAAAATTTCATATTTATTTGTCTTTGAATTTTTTTTTTTAAGAAACAGGATGAATGGAACGTGACATAAAGATAAACGAAAATATCCAACAGTACTATGAAATGACGATGGAAAATTTATGGAAAGAAAAATGTCACCTGGATTATGGCAATCAAGGCAATCGATCAGTGAATTCGTCCCCTTTTTTGTTTTACTTTTTCCGGCTCTGTTGCAGGTGAACCATTGCGGGTCGGTATGGATCTCACGATCGCCAGTTTCGACGCAATATCGGAAGTAAATATGGTGAGTGTGCGTGTTTCATCTCGGGTTTCAAAAGAATTTCATCGAATAAAGAATTTTTTTTGTTCTCTCTCCAAGATCGACGATAAAAAAGCCCAATGGAATGTGAATTTATTTCCCGATACTGCGAGAGATTTCTTGTGCGAGTTCAAAAATTCGGTATACACACTCTTTGAGAAACGTATAAAGCTCGAAATCGTGATTTATTCAATGTGCTATATCGTCTTGCGTGCGAGAATGCTCGCGGAGCTTTTGCTTCCTTTTTCTATACCCACGTTGCTCGCATATAAATTCATACATGGCCGTTTTTTAAACTGGTGTGTGATATATATATATATATATATATATATAGTTACGTATCACACACGAGTTTAAAAAACGGCCATGTATGATATATATATATATATATATATATATATATATATATATATATCCGATATCCGTAAAGCTCACACATATCCAAAGTATTTGAAAAAGCTTTAGGTCGTCGTTTTCGTACGTCCTTTTCTTAAAGGACGATGAGAAAAGGAGACCAGCATATCGTCCTTACCACCCATCATCATTGAGCTACCAACACCGGGGGAAGAAGAAGAAGAAGAAGAAGAAAAGCCTGGAGGCTAAGGAAACTCTCGAAAATATTCGAGAGTTTACACATGCATGCTTACCCTCTCTCCTTTCATTCTCGACCTCGATCACGTTCTTTATTTATTTTTATTTTTATTTATTTATATTTTATTTTTTAAGAATACGATATGGAAACCCACCAATCATAGGACGAGAGCTCGTTCCCACATTCTATCGAAACATATTGAATGCATGGATCGCTAACTCGATTTTTAAATATTTTTTTATCAACGTAAATGCAAAAGTGTGTGAAACGAAAAATTAGTATAAGCTGTGATTGAATTTTTATTGCTCTAAAATATGTTCGTTTTCTTCTTTATATTTGGAAAAAAATCATCGAGTAGAAAATTAAAACGTTTTATACTTGGTGGAAAAAAAAATAAAAACAAATACATTTTTTTACTCCAACATGTAGGGAAGATCTCGTAAGGGCTGGACCATTCTGAAGATGTTGAAAAATTCAATCTTGTCATTTATTTATCATTGATATATTTATAAAAATTTACAGGACTACACGATAACGATGTACTTGAATCAGTACTGGAAGGACGAGAGATTGGCGTTTTCACACGAGGAAGAAGTTCTCACCCTTAGCGGTGATTTCGCCGAGAAGATTTGGGTCCCTGACACTTTTTTTGCTAACGACAAGAACAGGTGACAAAAACTATATGTGTAAAAAAAAAAATGCTTCATCATTGTAGAAAATCTAAAAATCCGCATGTCAGTAGAGATTAGAACTATTTAAATGGAAAACTATCCCAAAATAATTGAATGTAAGCAAACATATATTTATCTGTTTTTAAATAATTTATCGCTAAAAAAATATCACATGATAAATTAATAATTATTCCAAATTATTTTTAATTCTTCGAATGAATTGCCATCGAGAATAATTCTTCAATGAGACAATATCGAATAATATTTATCAAAAAATAAAATTAAAAAATGTTCGCGAGAAGTTTTCTTTTAAATTATTTTGTCAAAAAATATTATCCATATAAAAATTTGTATTTTATTGGAATAATGAATATTTTTTTAGTATTTGAGATGAAGAAGGGTTGAAATGTTTGAATTTTGATTTAAAGTTTTGCCTGTTAGCTGATAATGTGTCGTGTGTGTGTGTCTGTGTCGGGGAGGAGAGTGGGGGGGTGGGGGGTGGTCGTCACGAGGACAAAAAAGTCTTTTGACTTATCTCCGAAGGGAAAACGATCGATCGTGAAAGCTTAACCGAGAGAGATGAAGGCTCCACATATACGTGACGTATATATATGGATGTGGGTTAACAGGGGTTCATGCAAAATCTCTTTGAGGGAGAGCCCTTTTGCCAGTGCCGAGGCCTGTGCCCGTTCCTGAGATTCCTTCTCTCTTCATCTCGTCCCTAAAAAAGTTGATCTTGAGAGACTTTGAGCTATTTTTTTTACTATATATATATATATTTTTTTTTTTTTTCCACAAACGTTCCACAGGTTAAATATTACGATTCACTTCACAATCGAGAAACTCCAAATTTTCATAATTCAAGAATTTTGATAATTTCTTCTGTAATAAAGGGGAGGGGGGTGGGGGGTGGTCGTCACAAGGACAAAAAAGTCTTTTGACTTATCTTCGAAGGGAAAACGATCGATCGTGAAAGCTTTACCGAGAGAGATGAAGGCTCCACATATACGTGACGTATATATATGGATGTGGGTTAACAGGGGTTCATGC
Source organism: Dyspetes luteomarginatus (assembly GCA_963669185.1). Classification (NCBI taxonomy): domain Eukaryota; kingdom Metazoa; phylum Arthropoda; class Insecta; order Hymenoptera; family Ichneumonidae; genus Dyspetes; species Dyspetes luteomarginatus. Next base: position 19,668,262 of record OY769905.1, on the reverse strand, counting down.
AAAATCTCTTTGAGGGAGAGCCCTTTTACCAGTGCCGAGGCCTGTGCCCGTTCCTGAGATTCCTTCTCTCTTCGTCTCGTCCCTAAAAAAGTTGATCTTGAGAGACTTTGAGCTATTTTTTTTACTATATATATATATATATATATTTTTTTTTTGCAGCTTCCTTCATGACGTGACTGAGCGCAACAAACTTGTGAGATTGTCGGGCGATGGCTCGGTAACATATGGAATGCGATTCACGACGACACTGGCGTGCATGATGGATCTTCATTATTATCCCCTCGATTCGCAAAATTGTACCGTTGAGATCGAGAGTTGTGAGTAATTGAAATATCATTTAATTGCTTCTTAATGTTTAGAAATTTCATAATTTTTTTTTTTTTTTTTATAAATCTAATTATTAATTATCATTTTTTTAATTATTATTCATTTATATAATTTTTCATCCGATATACTTTATCTTTAATAGGGCCTTTAATAATCCTCTGTCTAAAAAAATTACCGTAATGGCTTTAGTTTAATAAAACTAGTGGCATTCCTCTTATTTTTGGGACAGAGGCTGTGAAATTTTTCTTTTTTTCGTAATTTTCACGCTTCCGACAATTCCCTATGGAAAAAAAGGAAAATTATTTTTCATTATCAATTTTATACTAAATTGTATTAAAAGCCGACGAGATGAGACCTTTATACGTACGAAATCCTCATTACACCAACATCCAAAATAATTATACAATATCCAATTACAATATCCATATATATATATATATATGAACGAGATGAAATCATGTTGTCTCTGTCTATCCATGTTTACCGCAGTAATCTCTTCGTTTGATTATATATTGCGGGCTTGTCGTATTTCTCATGAGCTCTGTCATTCCCTCATGCCACGAATTCGACGAGCCGAATGAGTAAACGCGCCGCATTATATGAGCTTATACCGCGAAATGCATCACGCTTGTGAGACCCGGAGAGCGAGAGAGAAGAGGACACGATATGATGATGCTGTGGATTACGAAACTGAAGGATCGACCTCGTTGCTCATTCCCCGTGTTCCAGTCTCGTCTCGACTCCCCTGCTCGTTATATAAATTGCGAGCTATTTTGAATGTTCTCTCCCAATATATATATATATATATATATATAATTTGCTAGAAGTACATGCATTATTGGAGAACGTGAAAAAATTACATATTATTGTCGCAACTTTTTTACAAAAGCTCTCAAAATGCAAAAGAAAAAAAAATCCTTACTATGAGACTACTAAAAATTGATTTGTGGAGTTTTGAAAATCCTGTGAGTAAATTTAGAGAAATGGTTCATTCTGATATCTTAATTTTTTTGGACGTGAGATAACGTTTAAAATGACCGAAATCGAATCTTCATGCTACAAATTCCATGTATATTGATGGCATGACTCATAAATCTGTTAAAAATTGATTTGAATAATTGTAGCTCACTTAATCGAGGAGTAATTTAAGGCTTCAATCACATAAAGTTGAGTCGCAAGTCAATGGGGAAGGAAGTTGACGATTATTTAACTTTGAATTAAATTTTAATCAATTTATTACTAATTTTATATTTTCTTCATAAATGTAAGTTTTTAATTTCTTCCTCAATCTTTCATCAAAATATTTTTTCCTGCTAATTACGAGTTCTGTGATCATTTTTCCATTTACTATTTTAAAAAAATGTCCAAGTGGTGTGTTTTTTTTTTTTTTAATTCCTATTAATTAACTTATGAAAATTATCGAAATGATTTTTTGAGATGAAACAGTTGATCGGTAATGTTTTTTTTTTTAATTCGAAGATGGTTACACGGTACTGGACGTTATAATGTACTGGTATAAGGACACGCCTGTTCGTGGTGTCAATGAAGCCGAATTACCACAATTTACGATAATTGGCTACGAGACAAACGATCGAATGGAAAGACTTGCTACTGGTATATATCAGAGGCTCTCATTGAGCTTCAAACTACAGAGGAACATTGGTTACTTCGTATTTCAGACTTACCTACCGAGCATACTAATCGTAATGCTGAGCTGGGTTAGCTTTTGGATCAACCACGAAGCTACCAGTGCAAGAGTAGCTCTTGGTAAGCGATAAATATATATATATATATATATATATGTGTGTGTGTGTGTGTGTATATATACACATACATATTTATGTATATGTATTGGCAGTCTATCGGTGATTCTAGATTTATTTTCTGATTTTAATACGTGAAAAAATACTCGATAAGAAGTTAAAAAGGAGAAGAAAAGATTTTTTTTTTTTAAGTAATTGATATTTATTTATTTATTTATTTATTTATTTATTTATTAACTGAGCAATTGTTTATCGACATATCTTTCTTGTTTAGGTATCACAACGGTGCTTACAATGACGACGATATCAACCGGAGTAAGAAGTTCCCTGCCGCGTATAAGTTACGTCAAGGCCATTGACATTTATCTCGTAATGTGTTTCGTCTTTGTGTTCGCTGCTCTTTTAGAGTATGCCGCTGTTAATTACACATATTGGGGCGCCAGAGCGAAGAAAAAGACGAAGAAAAAAGACGGAGATGAGAAAAAACCTGTACCGGTGACTGCGGGTAATGTAAAAAAAAAAAAAAAAATTACGATCTATCCTACTCACAAAATATTTTTGATAAACTTAATTTTTTCATTTTATAATCGATCACAATAATGTTACTTGCTAGAAATTCAAAAATACAGGAAGTATATATTCAGTTCGATAAAAAAAATTGTATAATTTTTAGTTATAAATATTATTTATATTTTTGTAATCCATCATTCATGTTTATCTTTTTTTGTAAATAAATTTCGTAAATTATTTAGGTCAGTCATGTGCAATTTTCATCAAAACGCATATATATATATATATTTTTTTTCCATTATAGGTAGCAAATCGACTTCGCCATTTCCGGGTTCGACAGATGCCGATATCATAGAACTTCAAGATCTTAGAATGTCACCACTCCCTAGCATAAGAAGCAGATCGGGAATTGCAAGCGGTTCTGGCACACCAGGTACAATAGGACGTGGCAACGAGCAGCATCACGATCCGGCTAAATTTCCACCGAGTTTCAGAATCGCAAGATCGGCCGGTTACAATGTCCACGGTAGAAACAGTGGACTCCGATATCGAGGCCCGAGACAGCACAAGCCAAAGGTGAGAACTTTGAACTTACTGCATAATTTACAATATATACAATATATATATATATATATATGGTATATATATATATGGGTTACTTTAAGCCAAGTCCATACGGACGTAAAGCAATTAGTTTTTTTTTTTATAATGTACGATAAGACAAATTACTATATTGAGTAAATAGTTGGATCAAGTAGGGCAATTTTGCCATACTTCGGGGTAAAAGTGATACCGATATTTTTCTTATTCTGAAGAAATATATATCAACTCTCATTACATATATCGTAGAGTGTACCTTTCTTTGATTTAACTACAAAGGTGGAATACAAAATAATTGTTTTATTTAAAAGAAAATAATTCTATTACTCTTAACCCAAAAGTATCATAATTAGTGTAGTTGACTCTATGTAAATCCGAGATGTAATTTTTTTATTGTTTTTCAATTCTTTTATAATGTTCGTTATTTTTATGTCGAAGAAACCATTTCTTATTTTGAAAGCAGAATTACATTTGAGTTAAAAGAAAAATACTCAAAATAATCGGCCTCACTATGAAAATATATCGAAAATTCACGATTTTCAAAAAAATTTCTATCAATCTAATTTTCGTATCACAATTTGTGAAAAAGTGGAGCATTCTAAATTTTCCCTATTGCCCAATTTAATTAATTTCCCATCAATCTACTTTTTCTAAATAATACTCAATTTAATAAATTAATATTTATTTAAATATTCGTAAGGAAAATGCTATCAGCAGTAAATTTTGTCTTGGTAATTGCCGAGCAATTTTTTTCTTGGTTATTTCATACATAGGTATTGCACGCAATTCGTCGAGGAGCGTCAGTACTTCGAGCATCGATGCCGAAGATCAAGGACGTAAATGTCATCGACAAATATTCGAGAATAATATTTCCTGTGAGTTTTATGCTCTTCAACGCTGTATACTGGATCTTCTATGTGCTGTGAAATGGCCAATCTCATAAGAACGAATTTTCAAGTATAAATTACAATTTTCAACGTGAACGATCTCGCAATTTTTCTTATAAATTAAGAAGAGCGAGGAAAATAAAAATGTCGAATCAGTGCAAATTTCTAACGAGGAAAAAAAAAAAAATATATACCAACGATCTTGCGAGAACTTTCAAGCTCAAAGAGTGAAGAAAAACGTAACCGGTGATCACGTTGATCGTGCGTCCGGGTCGATTTTTATTATACGCCAGGATCGTTAAAAAAAATCACACACACACACAAAACAAAAAGAGCGATAAAAAAAATTGTAATTAGTTGACTTTTTTGACAACGAAATCTCGTAGACATAATAATGAGAAGAAGAAAAAAAGTCTCGCGAGTGAAATATTTTTGCTCGATTCGCTCGTCGTTGCATCGGAGTCGAAAGTAATAAGTAATAAATGAGAGGAGAGCAAAAAAAAAAAAAAACGATTATTGGGTATACCAGATAACGAATCGTGCTGAATCGTAGATCTCGAGCTGATAAGTGTTCAAGAGACATATTATGTAAGGCGAGTGTCTCAATTTATGGATCATTTCTACGTTACATAAAACCCTTTATGCATTTACATATCGAAATGGCGAGGGATTTGGTAGAAATTCTATCTTAATTATCATTATCAACGGAAATTATAAGCAGTTATTATTTTTGCGCAATTTTTTTCCTCTAACTGACAGTTATTATTATTCAAATTACATAATTCATATCAATCATAGCAGTTATCTGCTCGCCGTGATTATTAGAAGAAAAAAAAATCACAAATTTCACAAACAAGTGAATAATTGTGTCATTTTTAATGGCTGAGTAAAAAATTCGTCAATGAAGATAATGTCAAGGAGAAAATATCACAACGATAAAATGACAAAAGCACAAATGGCTACGGATATAATTTTACAAAAAAGCACCAGCATTTTATTTCTCTGTAGCTATTTTGGTAATTATTATTTTGTCCATTGAAATGAAATCATATAAAGATCAAGTGAAAATAATGATAATATAATCTCTGCTCGCAGTAATATTTAATTATCCTATCATGTAATTATGAAAAAAAAAAAGTGTAAATATAGTAATTATCGCAATATAATCACCGAGAGAAATGAAAAATTTGGGAAACATTAATCTTCGTCTCGAGAACAGACACACTGGGAAATCGAAAATTTCATAGTTGGTCGCTGTAAAATATTTATCGCATTGCCATTTGACCCAAAATAAGTAATTTCGCATTTATTTCGGCGAAGAAAACACTCGCCTTACTACGATGTACTGACCCGATGACCATTGTCAGTATCCACGGTCAAACTAATTGATTAATCATTAATGAATTATCAAGTATATAGGCGGAATAAGGGATGCCAATTTACTGATGTGCATCGATTAATCGATGATGTGTCGAAAGTACTGAATTTCAAAAGAACAAACAAAAAAAAAATAAGCTGCCAAAAAATTCAATCGTTGAGACGTTCTTTTTTTTGTTTTGAAAAATTAAAAAAAAAACAATAACGTCAAACTTACAGCACAAATGATACGTATTGAAAAACAACCAAAAGAAACTGCAAAATCGGTTAGGTCTAAACTCGTAGAAACATAAAACGTTCAATCTACGAATATTTACGTTTAATAATCTACACGAGTATTCATAATATTCGCTAATACGAAGAATCGAACGACAATATGTTCCTATTTCTCGAATGTCGGAAGTTTATCTCGCCAATTAATTGCATTCGGTTGAATTTTTGTAACAATCCGTGAACATTCGAATTTGTGCGTTAAAAGAAAAAAATGCATTTTATGAAATTGGAAAAATTACGAAAGAAAAATAAATAAATAAAAAAAAACGACAAATTCTACTGTTAGCTCTGCGGTTATCGAAATTGAATTTGATACAAAATTTTTTATTTGCTTTTCTTCGTTCTTTAAATCGTCATTATGACCGGATTTATCTCTATGCGAGTGTGACTGTGTTCGATTACTTCGGTTTTTGTTCAATTAAAAATATATATTCTATATTTACAAAAAATCTACGTGAATGTTAAGGGTGTAAGAAATTGGAACGGAGGTACGAATCGAGTCTATGTAGATTTTATTTGGCAAATGTTGTCCTATGTATATGATCACGGAGGATATGTCTCATGTTGGAGACAAAAAAAAAACGAAAATATCTTCCGAAAGCGTCGTTGAAAAAAAAAAAAAAAATACCTTATCAACGCTCAATTGACTTTGAATTATTACCTAGATAAATTTATCAGAACGTGCATCGATGAAATATTTCCTTGTAATTTTGTTATCCTTTTTTATTTTATTTTTCTTATTATTATTATTACTGAGAAAACGTGTCAATGTGTTAGAATTTTTTTAGAATTCCTCGGTCAGTCGTGATGAAAGGTATCATGTCGCTTATCGTCTCGCAATAATGATTAAAAAAAAGTTGTGACAAAATTCGCTCAATCAAACTTTTTGCTTTTTACGAACCTTCCTTTTTCGTCCATTGCGAACGAATTTTCATTTGAATTTATTTCAATAATTATCAGGCTTTTTTGTTTTGTTTTTTAGTGAAGAGAATAGAATTTTTTATTTATCTATAAATATATTTAATCGTGCTAATCAAGATGTAGATAATTCTGATCACGCATAATTGAGATGCAATTACTGCAACAGCAAAAAAAAAAACGTCGCTGGTTGGACTTGTTAGAAAAAGTACGTATATATATATAATAATAATACACGCTTGCATAAGAGCATAAAAAAATCCGTCCTCTAGATAAAAATAATCATGCTATAAATTTATTATATACATAAGCATGTTATTTATTATTATTATTATTATTATTATTATTATTATTATTATCGTGGTTGCTGTTGTTGTTATTAATTGACGATTACTATATTATTATTTTATATGTATTTAAAAAAAATGCCTACAATCTGTGTGACTTGAAGACGGATTCAAATATATAGCCAAAAGCTTCAGATTAGAATATTGTAGAGATCAGAAAAAATTTAACGCGCAGTTTAGAACCTACGCACTGTTATTCGATTACGCACGAGGACACACAGCACGTATTATGGATGGCCAGTCGAGTAGTTGTATACATATATGTATGAAAATTCCCCAGCCGCAACGCGCACATGCGAATAGTTTGCTCCTCTTTAACGATATGAGCTGATATGACGATTATAGTACGACAGTGTATGAATTCACACTTGCGCAAACAAAAATGAAAATCTATATAAGGGATTTCTTGGAATTACGTAAATTTAGATTGAATTCATTATTTATTTCATTTGGAACTTCCGCTAAGTTAATATTTTCATCATGGCGATGCGAAATGCCCATCTGAACGAAAACCTTCGTCTAAAATTCCATCTTACCAAAATGTCCCAGAATTTTTTATCCCTAATTATTGACTTATCGAGAATTTCACTGTATATAATTTTTGTTGTGGTTGTACGTAGAAATTATCCGATTATTTTTGACGATGACTTTTAGCTACAATGAGAAAAATCAACGTGTGTGTATTCAGTGACAACTAATTATTTCAGCAATTATTTTATTATTTTCAGGAGAGTAGGAAATATTTAGTTTTGGTATCTGATACAATGACGCAATTCTTCAAATATTTTAGTTGAGAAATAATTGATTTATTAACAGTTAAAATACATCAAATGGTTAAGAGGAATTAGTTGGTTCTAAATTTTTTGAACTTATCGGAAGTTTTACTGTAGATTATTTTTGTTTTCGTTGTATGAAAAAATTCTTGACTATTTTTATATCGATGATTTTGCTAAAATGACAATTTTTTGTGTGTGTAAAATGATAAATGAATTTTTGTATTCAATAACAGCCACATTTTAATCGCCCTATGATGACAGGAAATATTAAACACGTTGCTACTTCGATATTAAGCAATATAATTGATAAAAATTCCATTCAATAGCATGGAAAATATATTAAAAGGGTTATGTGAATGGAATCGTTCTCGATCATTATATCGATTACACTCGGGGCTATAATCTTTCTCTGATACAAAAACAGTGTGACCCAGCATTTAAAAAAAAAAAAAAAAAATTGCAATACTTACCCATCCATCGACGATTAAATGAGCAGTCAGTTTTTTTTCTTTTCCTAATCTATATAGAATTTCTATCTATAAAAAAATCGGTGATAATGAGAAAATTCCATTCGAAGTCGGTAATAGAGGAAAGCGAGAACTCCACCCATTAATTAGAGTCAAAAATATTTCCACTGAAGCGCGACTTTTTAATGCACATTATACGCGGCGCTCGAAATGTTTTTCTAAATTATCGACTACAGTCAACTCTATTATAAGGCGACTAGAGGCTAAAGACGCTCTCTCTTGAGCGTTCGTTTCCATGTTGATTGTTATAGTAAGTGCGAGAGAGTTGGCATTAGTGGCGCTCCACAGCGGAGTGAGAGAAAGGCACACAGAAAATCGGTTTCATGTCAAGCGGTTAAGATGAAAAATAAACTGCAGGAAATCCCGTTTTTCCTCTCAAATGAATTTAAAACTCGCGCTTATCGAATATGCATACAATGTTTTTTTTTGCACAGTGTGAATTGGCGTGGGCTTTTTATGGCCTGTTGTATCTGCAACGAGCGAATCTACACCTAGTGGAAAAACGAGGAAGCTAGAGTCCCCCCTCCGCCCCTCCAACGCGAAGTTGCGCGCGTCTGTCAAATTCTTCGCATCCGGCTGGAGAATTCCCCCTCTTTTTCATGGTGTTCGCTTTTACCTCATAATAGAACGGACCGACCAACGCTCAAGTCAGTAATGCTTTCGAATTTCGAACGTGGTTCATGTACGTAGTATAAAATATTGCGTACATTTATTTTGTCATTGCCACGAAAAAAAGCACTCATACTCTCGAAAATTTTACATTCAATTTATACTATATATATATATATATTATTCACTTTGAACTATATATATAAACATACACTTCACCACGTGAGAATCCATTGAGTGCAACGGGAGCGTTCGTTGAAATAAAAAAAAGTGCCAGAAGTGAAGACCCAGAATAATTATCCCCCGACGAAATAAAACGCTGATGCGTTTAGTGAGGAGAACAGAATCGAACCACCAGCACGATAATACTCTGGCTCTCTTCTCTGTCATCGTACTAACAATCTTAATACACACATATATATAGTACACATGTATCACCTTCTCGGATCTGACATTTGGCGCAAACGCGATAAGTGCTGCCCATCGTAAACAGTGAATAAAAGAGCATCGCGTCACAGAGAGAGAAAATATTATTCGTCATAGTCGTGCATTAGGAAACCGAAATAAAAGTGATCGTGCGCCTCAGCATTGATATTTAAGTATATATTGTGGCCCTTCTCTGTAACGAAACTATTTTTCCATTAAACAAAAAAAAGTACAAAATTATATCCGCATAATCGAAAATTTCTTTTACATCAAAATTTTTTCTATAAATTTCTGTGATTCGTCATTTTCGTGGAGAAAAATATAATTAAAAAAAAATATATAAACGAAGAAAAAAAATATCCGGATAAACGCTGCGCGTGAAATGAACAAACCCACGAAAGAAGATGAAGTTCATATGACAACGGTGGGTAAATTACTCTTTTTTTTATCACTAATTTTATTCCTTTTGCTGTTTCACGTAGACTGTAAGACATTTGCATACATACGTATTTGTATATGCGGATTTACGACTCGGTATTGATTAACAGTTTAATTACGCGTTACTTTTTAAGCAAAACGCAAATTACGCACGACTTGCCTGTGTGAATAAATACTCCGGCAAGCTCTCAAATGGGCACGAAAAAACTCATCACAGCGTACTGAAGTATATACCTATATTGAATGTGGATTCTTTGTGTGATGAATTTCTTCGTGATGTGCCAAACGCTCCATTCACTCTCGCCCGTCAGCCCGAAAAACAAAAGATTCGTTTATCTCGCATATCTGAATACGCGCTTTATACCGACCAAAACTTGGCATGCACGTGATTATCTCGAACACGTGTCTCCGGACTGACCACACGGTCTAAGCACACGGTACTGCTGCATTCACTGACATACTCTGCATTCTTTGATCTCGGGCTTTTCAATGTCACAAATGTCATGTCGTTGCTCGCGTGTTCTAACCTCTCTCTCCCTCTGCAGAGCGCATGATAAATCTCCCTCTATCTCTATCTCGCTTTTTCTCTTTCGTAAAGTCAATACGTGTGAATGCACATTGGAAAAGCATTAAACATTACGTGATGATATAAAATTCATTAGTTTTTTCCTTCCACTTTCAAAATAAATTTCTGACCCTGAATTTTATGCCTCGCGCGACGTAACTTTTTTATTACGCGGATATACTTGGGAATTCTCTCAAAATTCCAGATATATTTTTTCTATATGGAAAATTATACGAGCTAGTATTTTGGTGCGATAATAAATGACAAGTGAATATATAAAGACTCGCACGTCCGTATTTTCGTGTTACGTGTATTAAAACAAAGAAAGACTTGAACTTATTGGACACTGCAATTGTTGTACTCGTTGGCTTACTATTTACGTTTTTTTTTTTTAATTTGTGATATCGTATATACAGATATACTTTTATCTCGTGTTCATCGCCCTCCGTGGAAATCTACTGACGACCGGCGTCTCCTCCGAGATTATTAATCGGAGGTTAAACTCTGGTTTAGCACTATGTTAAAACAATATTTAAAAAAAATTGAACCACGTTTAAACTACATCGATCGAAACGGGCGTGAATGGCCACAAAGAAACTGACCACAGAGTCAAGTGAACACGCGTTTTTACTGTAGAGATTCATTAAACTCGTACAGTAAAACTCGGTCACTTGGCGCTGTGGTCAGTTTTTTTATGGCCACTCGGTATGTGCCCAATGGCGCCAAAATACAAAAAAAAATCTGTGACATCAGAATTTTTTTTTTTTTGCACTGTTCTTGAAAGTTTATCCAATTACCAATGAAATTGTTGTTGATAGATTATTGAACTGGAAGAGTTCAGAGTTAAGTTATGTATAAAGTGTCTTTTATTTTTACTTTCTCATCGCCGAAGCAATTATATTCTTGAAGAAAAAAAATTCACGAGAAAATTTTGTGATAATACAATAATTAAAATGGTTGGATAGTTCAGAAATCATATTTAGAATAAAAATGTTTACGCGCGCCAGTGTGTGTGCGTGTGTGTGTTTTTGTGTATGCCATGAAATTGCAACATTTAAATGACTTTATGTCAAGAATGGCTTGAGTGATATCGCTGAAACTTTGCACACAAATCGAGTCGCAAACCACTTTGGTTTCATGCAACTTTTCTCCACATTCCTAACGGGAGATTATTAGCTGATACGATAAATAAAGTAGAAATAGAGCGAAAACGAGAGGAGAGAATGTAGAATTAAGTAAATAAAGCGAGTGAGATTCGAATAATGGAGATAGTTGACGTCATCTTGGAATGACGATTTCGTTCTTTTCTGCTTCTATTTCTCACACGATTGATAAGTGCGCTGAAATAATAAACAGAGAGCGAATTCTCAGCTCGAAATGATAACAGAGAGGGCTTTGTGTACTCGCAGATGTTTCGAAAGCATGCCAAGTTTCACTCTTCTGCAAAGATATATATATATCGAACAATCTTTTGCTTATTTTGATCAATTTTTACAATAGGACAATATTGTATCTATTTTATGTGTATAATAATTTGCGAAAATAATTGTATATTTATTGCACATATTATTTTAAAATAATTCTATTATTGTTTTTCTTTTCAGCCTGAACTCATTCGCCACCACAACTATCGTCCCGAGACTCATTACATCTGGACCGAGGATGGCTATCGTTTGGAGATACATCGTGTTATGACTCTCGATCAAGAGACGAGCGTCAATAATGGAAAATCATTCGTAAAAAATTCACCGGTGGACGAGACGATAAACGATAATTCGAGCAACGAGATAATAAATAATGAAAATTATAACGCAACACCAGAAATATTGCCATTGCGTTTGTCAGATAGTCACGTTAAATCTTCAAAACCTGCTGTTCTCGTTCATCATGGCTTGCTCTCGAGTTCTGCCGATTGGGTACTCCTCGGGCCCGGCAAAGCTCTCGGTAAGAACGAAAAAAGAAAAAAAAAAAAAAATATATATATATATATATAATTTTTTTATTAACGAAAATTCGAATCTTTCTGTATCTCGAATCTTTTTTCTGCTTCTCTCTGTCAACTCTATAGCTTATGTACTCTGCGAAAATGGCTACGATGTTTGGCTGGGAAATGCGAGGGGCAACAGATACTCGCAGTATCACAAAAAATACACGACCAAAGACAAAGAATTTTGGGATTTTAGGTAAAAAACACTCCCGCAATATTGAAATTTCTCTCCCTCCTCCCCACGAGGTAGCGTTTAATTTTGAAAATATTAATTCGATAAAGTTGCATTATTAGACATTAGTTGTATGGAATTTTGATTACATTTCACCATATGACCTACTTTTTTTTTAGTCTTTTTTATGTTAATTTTTTGTTTGAGTCACAAATTCAACTATTTTGGACGATATATCAACCCTGTGATATTTTTTCCAATAATTTGTGAATTGCTCAGACAAAATGACTTTTGATACAAATGATAATTTTCTTCTAAATTTTGTATATTTCTCGGAGAAAGAATTAAAATTCTTTCAGCATCAGGAAATTATACACAATAGAGAAATCATTAAAACTTGAGGAAAAAAAAAAGTATTATCGCACTCCATTTAATTTTGTTTTTGTAACGAAAATTTTTATTAATCGACAGTTGGCACGAGATGGGGATGTACGATGTACCGGCAATGATTGATTATATATTGGAAAATACTGGCCAGACGAGTCTCCTTTACGTTGGTTACAGCCAAGGCACAACGACTTTTTTCGTAATGGCAAGCGAGCGTCCCGAATACAACGCGAAAGTCAGGGTAATGGTGTGCCTTGCACCAATTGCCTTTCTCTCGAATCAGCGTAGTCCACTGTTGAAGTGTGTCGTGCCACTTCACATAGTAATGAAGGTAGGTTTCCCCTCGTGTTTTATCATCAATATAGTAAATAAAATTGTCTATGTATATAATAAATGGTAAATGGTCTCTCCGTGTATATATTATATAGACGGAGAGACCATTTTATATGTAACGATCTATCGATCGATCTGTATTTTCTCCCTCTCTCTGCACCTTATATTTATGATTAGCGTGTTTCAGTGGGCTCAATCGTACTGCAACATAAACCAATGGTTTCCCCGTAACAAGTTGCAGGCATACGCACTTGGTACATTAATGAGAAACGCACCAGACACTTTTACAAAAACTTTTTGTGCCTGTTGGTTTTATCTCGTTGCTGGTTTTGGCAGTGATCAGCTTGACAAATCGATGCTCCCCATTATTTTTGGACACTTTCCAGCCGGTGCATCGGCAAAACAAATTATTCATTATAGTCAAACGATCCAATCGGGTAAATATACTTTAAGTTCATTTTTATATTTTTTTTATATTTTTTTTCTTATATCTAAGAGACTATTTTGCGATTTGCTCTTCAAAAATTTCATCTCGTTGCTCGTTGCGTGTTTCATCACACGCAATAATTAGCACAACAATTATCGATGAACGAGAATTTTATTTTTCAAATGAAACGCAGGACGAAAATTTCTCAAATTCTTTTTTTTTTCTCCATGCTTTAGGAATATTTCGAAATTTCGATTACGGAAGCGCGAAAAATATGAAACTGTACGGAACTCCAGAACCATTGGTGTACTCACTCAACAGAGTCAAAATTCCCATTGCCATTTTTCACAGTGAGAATGATTTTCTGAATCATCCAAACGTAAGTAAAAATTAAATTATTATCTCGATCGTTTCGCAATATTATTTCGAATACTGTGCGAAGCTAATTATCATTATTATTACTTTTTTTTTTTTCATAACTTTCTTTGTTTTTGTATAAATACAGGATGTGGACAGTCTCGCCGATGCACTGCCGAATGTGATTGAAAAACGTAAAATCGAATACACAAAATTTAATCACATCGATTATTTGTGGGGCCGAGACGCGAGGATATTGCTCTACAACGACATTGTCAGAATTCTAAAACGGTTCTAGTCCAATGCCACCTCTTCTTTTCTTTTTCTTTTTTTTTTTTTGCAACAAAGTCTCGATTTTTGTTAAGTCAAATCTCTTGTGTATGAGATACACGTGTGTGGAGGCAAAAAAAAAGAAACGATTGCCAAACTGAGGAAACGATTATTAAATTATTGTTCTTCGAAATTGTATTACGACCGACTGAAATATGTGTAATTTTCACTCTCCCTCGCTCTTCTACTCAAGTGGACCCCCCCCCCGTGCTTCGGTAACATTACTACACACTTTATATTTCAACTTTTGATAGTAAAAATAAAGTTTATATATTTATTATACAAAACCAAAGGAAAAAAAAATGCTTTCTGAAAAATCTTCGCTATTTATTTATCTCCTGAATACTTTGATGCCAAGTTGATAAAATCCCCCCATGCAATCATCCTGTCCTCGGTCTCAGTATCGCTATCAAGTCATCCTCCCCGGGCCTCAACATTGAGGGAAATTAAAAAAAAAAAAAAAAACCCTTATTAAGTTCGGTACAATGAAAGATTTAGTGATTAAAATATATTCTGTATTAAATAAATTAATAAAGATAGTGATACAAACATTATAGTATCGGTATAACATACTATCGATAGCAGCGCAACACGATTATTTTTATAAATTGAAAAAAAATCTTATAAATTCGAAAAATTGTCCTATTTTTTTTTTTTGTTCTCACGTTATTTTTTCAAAATTCTAATTGTGTGTTATTTTTCCTGTATAACTTTTTCCACAGCTACATTTCGAATTTTGCTGAGAGTCATGAGATCATCGAGGTTGCATTCTTCCTGTTTCTCGTACCATTTGTAGGCAATATTTAAAGCATTAAGGGCATCTTGAGAATTGATGTAATTTCCGTTGTCCTCGGTAACTTCGCAATGGGGCTCGTTTATAAAATCAACAGTGACGTTGAAAGTTTCATTACCAATGGCTTCGGCGATCAATTGTTCATCGGTCAACGGTGCCCATCCATGATCAGTATTATCCTCATTCAGCCAAGCGACAACGTCACTCTCGTCAACGTTAAAATCATCGATTTGATTTAACGTCGAGACTAACTCGGCGATTGTCACAAGGCTTGAATGCCCCAAATTTTCGTCCTCGTTCTTAACGCTTGAGTGACGAGGAATCAAATATTCCCAGGCTCCTGACAATATCGAAACTGTGAGGCTTTGCCATGCATTGGCAATTATTTCGCAACAATTCTTGATTGTAAAATTATGAAGAAAATCATCGATACGAATATTATGAGACAACAAGAGACGTATCGTTAATGTTTTTCGATAATTATTCTTGGCAGTCTCGATGATTCCTTGATTCATCGGTTGTAATGCCGCTGTCACGTTCGGTGGCAAATACATGACCATAAAATTCTCGTCCATCGAATTAAGAATTGAAGCTGAAGAATGACAAGGTGCATTATCAAGTAATAACAAAACTTTTCCTCTAACTCCAGTTTTTTCATGCTCTTTTCTCACCGCGGGTATAAAAACGTTTGTGTACCTACGGGAAAGGTAAAATATGATAAAGTTATCTATGAGATTTATGTATATGGCGAATTTATTAAAATATTCTTGAGATATTGATAAATGCAATATTTACCAATCGATAAATAGAGGCCTGTCCATCAGAGAATTTGCCCGGGCTTTGTAAATTACAGGTAGCGAGACAAGATTATTAAATGATTCGAGTTTCTCGTGCTTGCCGATCACGAGAATTGGAATTTTGTGAGTTCCAGTCGCATTTGCGCAAAACATTGCAGTTACGCGATCTTTCCCTTCGTCAGTGTATTCGAATTTTTTTATCCCCGATGAAATCGCCTTGTCGGGCAAAGATTTCCAATTCAAGCCTGTTTCGTCGGCGTTATAAATATTTTCAGGCACGTAGCCGTTTTTTTCCAGATATTTCTTAAAATCGTTTACAAATTGTTCCGAGGGTGTTGCTTCGTTGGAAATATTATCACCTTGTGATGTCAAGTTTTTGATTCCATGACGCCTTTTGAAACGATACAACCAACCGTTGCTAGCCTTTTGAAACGATAAAAGAAATTTATGTCTACAATATAGAGAGTTATGAAAGAATCTCTTTTACCCTCTGTTATCTCGTCAAGGTCGAAAAACTGTGAGGGAGCATTTTATTAGTTTCTAATTTGCAGAATTTTTCCATCGACTCACATTTTTAAGAGTTCATCCTATTTTTGTGCTTATATTTCCAAAAGCGTCTTGATAATAATTTTTTCATTTTTTTTATTCAAGCTCTGACTTGTGCAATTTGCAAGTTAATTGGCTAGAAATGTTGTGTACACAAGTTGAATTTCGACCAAGATTGATATTCAGGATTGATATTGAATTTAGCTGGAATTTATAAAGCTCTTGGATCATTTACAAAAACTCGTCTTAGCATCCATTTCTGGTTGATGAATGAATCTTTTTTTCTTCAGGGTAACATTGGCTAGAAATCCTTTGAGCTGCACTGTGCATTAATCAGGTATCTCTCGAAGCTTTTCCGCTGGGTGGAAAAGCTTCCTGTACTTCTGATTAATTAATCAATTTATTTATTCTCCTAAAATTATATTTTGCCTAAAATGGGTTCCTTCAATTCTTCAACCATTTTCCAAGTTACTTCATTTACAGGACCCGCGCAAGTTTTGAAGTGATTTTAAGGACTCCAGGAGTCACTTTCACCGAGAAAATTTGCGCACGATTACAAGCAGCGCTACTTGCGGCCAATTTCGGAACTTTCGGCTCAATAGGCCATTACTGCATGGGTAGACGATGAATTTTAAATTTTTATAAAATTATAAAGGGCTATTGGCAAACCAAGAATTGTTCACGAGTGGCAAATTCATCATATAATGTGTTAGAATAATCAATGATGTCTCATAGTAATAATTCGCTGATTGTATATAATTTGTCGATCGGTCTTCTAGCAGACAACGGTCTATCTCGTTAACATCAGTGGTACCTAAACTCGCCACCACGAACGCTTTCAGTCAATTTTCCACTTTCCCTACATTTCTCCATCATGCACCAAAACACAAAACGAATAGTCAAAGTCCATAGAAAAAGCTTTGCAAGTGAAAAAAAAAATGACATGACGAATCTTTCTTTTGAGAAAACAGCAACAAAAGTCGAAATGGCGATTCTTAACCTTGAATTAAAAATGTAAGAAAAAAATATTAACATACCTTAAAAGTTGAAGGTCCATTCATCTTTTCATTAAGAACGAGAGCTTTTTCGCAAAGAATGGGACCATTAATAGACTCGCCTAGACATATCTTCTGGCATAGCCAGGCATAAGTCATATCCTCCAAAGCCGGAAGTGAAGTCATTCGTAGATTTTTCTGCTGCAAACTGACCTCGTTCAAGGTCTTTGAAAGATAATCGGCCTTTTTCTTTTTTATTTTACTGATAGCCGAGGTCGTTACACTGAACTGTCTTGCTATTTCACGGGGTGTTACACCATCGTCGAGCTTATTGATTATATTGAGTTTGTCGGATAGCGTTAAAATACGTTTTTTCTTCGATGGTGGTTCCTCCAAAGTTTCTTCCGGTTGTTGCATTGTTCGAAATAAGGATTAAAAAAACAACAATTGACGAAAGTATTCGAAAGGTCTCGTGCACGTGCTGCCCATATTCTGAATCATTCTGAATTCTGATGTAAGATGTAAACTGCTGAAAATGATGTAAACAACGAAAAGTCCCACATGACACTTGACATTGTCGCCGCTCGTGGCAGCACGAGACAGAACCCATTTCGAATTTCTACATTATCGATATTTCGTCTCCAGCATGCAGCATAATCGGCTAGTCTTCACGATAATCGGCACGACAGTTAAAGTCGGCAAAATAGTACGCTGTTTTTATCCCCGCGATCAACTATCATACGACTTTCTCTATTTCATGATCTAAACTGATAACTCGCGCATTTTTTTCTTTTTTTTCCAGTGCTCGACCGCGCAGTGGGGTGACCACGGTCCATGGAGACCACAGTCTTCGTGATGGAGAAACTTTAGCATTGCGTTACAGAACACTGCTCGACCGTGCGTCGTGTTTCGTGCACAGCTCCGTTATCGTTATTCTTCTAGTCTCGTGATAGTTCCCGTTGTAAAGAGTTTGTGTATGTCGTAGTCAAGCTTCAAAAAAAATCCGTGCACACGTTATATCTTTATCGACGATAAAGTCATGATTCAGCGAAGTGGGCTCGTTGACTTATAGACCGAAGGATTAAACAATCCTCCGACGGGCTAATTTTTATTGATAATTCACGAAAGAAAAGTCTCATGTTATATACATTAGAGTATCTGCCACAAAACTGTCATAGCTAGTGAGAGTTTTCTGGTGATATTTCCCCGAGGGAAGGAAAAATTCACGTGCAGTACGGAAGTAACTCGAATCCTACGCTTTTTTCAGAAGAAACAATAATAATAATCGACGATAG
This sequence comes from Dyspetes luteomarginatus, assembly GCA_963669185.1. NCBI lineage: Eukaryota > Metazoa > Arthropoda > Insecta > Hymenoptera > Ichneumonidae > Dyspetes > Dyspetes luteomarginatus. The sequence goes on along the minus strand of OY769905.1, from coordinate 19,649,500 downwards.
TGTGTGTGCGCGTGTTAGCAAAAACTATTGTCATATGTTGATAATAATCATAATATGAGGTGTTGTTATCGCGTAGGTGGTAGTCGCGGTGAATGGGCGGTGGTGGGCGATTTTACATCGTTTTTTTCGACAAGTGGGACGTGTCTCGACGCTTCTGACAAACGGATCTTCGCTTCACGGGTAATGTAAACTCTCTTTGGCCATTCTTTTGATTCTCACGCGTGTGTAATCATACACTCTCGTCTCGAGTATACCTGTATATGTTTATATATGTGTATATATATATATATATGCACACAGATCCTCTATTCGCCTGCATTTTGCTTACTACGCATAGACTGTGCAGTTTCCTTTTACTTTTTTTTTTGCGGGACGTGTTTCGTTTCTTCTATTTCCTGTGCTCACGTGAGAATTACACATGTATACATTTTACGCTCTCGAATTAAATAGAAGTGATTGTTTTTACAAATGATTGTATTTTTTTCTCCATTCGATCTCTAATCTGCGAATTTCCCATGCATACTGTCATCTGTCCTTGTTTCTCGTAGTTTTAAACGTGAGAAAATATAATCGAGCAATTTAAATGTTTACATTCTTATAGAATTTTTAAAGTTTCTCGCGTATATATTTATTCAAATATGCTTGAATCTATTTTATGCTTGTTTCTCGTAGTTTTAAACGTGAGAAAATATTATCGAGTATTTTAAATGTTTAAATTCTTATAAAATTTTTATAGTTTGTCGCGTATATATTTACTCAAATATGCTTGAATCTGCTTTATGCTTGTTTCTCGTAGTTTTCGTTGAAAAGTCAAATATATAGATAATAGAGACACGAGAATTGGCGGTGGGTCTCGAAATATACTGGATCTTAGTCGGTTATAATTAACTCTCTATTACTGCCAGCGTTACGAATCGTTTGGGTGCATTGACTATCCTAGCATCTGTTTATAAGATTCATCCAAATACATACGCGAACTTATAATTTTCTTTAAAAATGGCGCATTATCGATATTTGCTATTTTTGTTTCTCAACACGAAGACGTTAAAATAAAATCTTCAAATTTTATTAATTCATTCAAAACTGAAAAATAAAAAAATAAAAATTGATAAACATGTTTTGGTGATTCGAGAATCGTAATTATACTGGCGATACTTATTTCATGGGCAAATCTTGGTTACTAAGAGTTTGTGGTTTTTTCCACGTAACTCGATATGCCGGAGTATTATATATCAGCAATAATGTTACATGGAGAATTTTTTTAATCCAAGTATCGATAACTTATTATCATGACGATAATTATTTTAATATTATTTATCAATTCTTTGATAATGGCGGATAAAAAAAAGCTTATCACATCGTTGTTTTTTTTTTTTTTGCAGTCGTAATGTTATTTTTTGTGCTTTCTCATACAGAAATCTTTGTTTTCGTGAAATTATTTCCGTGATTTTAATAACAGATTAATTTGAAATTGGAATTTGAAAATTTTCTCGTGATTTTTGCTCATTCACAGAGTCCCCTCTATGAGTAAATAACTTTTTCCATTGTAGCTGCCTCATGGAGGAAGATTCGTGAATGAGAAAAAATCACGAGAAAGCAAAGTGCGAGTTCGAATTTTTAATCGTACATGAATAATTGTGAATGAAATAAATTTCCATTGCTTCACATTCATGATGATTATCGTTACTGATGATTAAGCGAAATTTTATACTAGCCACTTCTGATATTTCGCATAGTCAGCATTTTCATTCTAACTTGACTACTTCCCCTGCGTTTCTCTTTCACGATATTTAAATATGTTCCAGTATTTTCTGAGCACGTGAAATGAATATTTGTAACATTTTTGTCCAATAGTCAATATGAGCGATTTTTCACAAAATTAAAAGACGCGAATTTTTAAAAGATTTTCATCTTCCACTTAAATATCTCACCCTTAAATGTTTAGAGGGATTTTTTTTAACATTACTCAGAATTCAATTGATTTAATTATTTTTTTTCATATTTATTCAAATTATATCGTGTGATTAGAATAATTATTAATTGTTGTGTAGATGTCTCGACAAAGTTGAACGAGATTTTAATTTTTAGAAAAAGTTTGTCGACATATTACGTTAACGACGATTATACGTGAAAAAAATTGGCTCGAGTCGTTGTTTCGACGAAAAAAAAAATCATTAAAATACTTGCTCAATGCATGTGACCTTCTGTTAACGACCATTTTCGTGATTAGGCATATCGCTCGTTATCTGTTTGGTACTTGAAAAGGTTGATTGAAAAGTTCCGAATAATATACATTGGCATCAGAATGACCTAAAAAAAATAACATGAAAAATAAACATATTTTTAACAATCTCCATACCTGATTTCGTCCGTTTCTTTCCTGGAAATATCTCAGAATTTATTAATCATTATCTTGAATTTTCTAATCATCTTTACCTTTTCAATCTTTTAAAGTGTTAATAAAAAAAAAAGCAATTTATCAGTTCGTACAATTTGATGCTATCAGGTGGTATTAAGAATTTTTAACATTTTTTTTCTCACACAAAAATTTGTTACTCAGTTTCAATATTTACAACGAGAAAATTTTTTAATTGCGGATGAGAAATCGCAATTTTTGCATGCAGAGAAAAAATATCTCAAATTCTTGAAATGAACTTGTATGATAAAATTATCCAAACTAATAAACAGCTTGATATCTTTTTCTGTTTATCTATATTTGAAATGGTTGAAAAGGTTCACACGATGAAAAAAATGCAAAAACTTGATACTAATTAATTAAAAAATTTTATACTCATTTAATACTAAAATTTAAAAGACAAAAATTTAATACTCGGATTCAATATTTACAATGAGAATTGTGTTAAATTTCAGATGCTCAATTCTTGATGTGATCAGAGAGGGATCATTTGAAGGAATTGAGATCACGAAAAAGCTTCGTTGATGAAATCTCGTTCAACAAGAATTAAAAATGAGCTGGCTAAGAAGCAGCCCTTTGAGGGCAAGCTTCAGCAAACAACAAACCAGAGATTCACCACCCAAGGATGCAGATCCAACCGCCTGTTACGCCAGTTTTTGCGAACATTGGCAACAGACCCACGATATAATTCGTAAAATGAGAGTAAGCATTTCTATCAATTCTTTAATTTTTTTTTAACTCATTCGTTTTGTATCGGCGCTCAATTAATACTGCAATTATTGTGATTCTGTGCAGCCACCAAGAAGCGGTCCAACACAAGACGAGATTCTCGGAGTGGTCAATCACATCGATCAGATGGTAACACTTTTGTTGCTTGAGCTTCGAAACAATAAGAGCTCGGAACAGCGTCAAAATTCAGCTTCCACAGACTCACCTTGCCTGGAATATCTATTGAGTAAAAATTTGCTCGACACACTTTTTGAATTGAGTACAAATGCTGGAAGGTAAACTTTTCTTGCTCGAAAAGCAACATCGCCTCAAAATAATTTTCATTAACTACGAGAATAGTCATTTTTTTTTCTCGATGACTCAGGACTCATGTAATTCTTTTAATTTGTTGCTTTTCTTTTCAGATACACAACAATTTTGCGTCTGAAGCAACTGAAACTTCACGAACTTTTAGTTTCTCACAATAGCACGTTGCTCGCTCACGCGCCAGTGGCCAGGCCTGTTCTCCGATTTTTAGAGGCTTGTGCCAACGATATCCTCGAGTATGAGGTCGAACAGAGGCTGATATCATTGCTCAATCAATTGTGCGTCGCTATAATGCAAAATATAGCTCTCCTCGATTTATTCTTCCAACCGAGCGCCATTGGGAAAAAAAAGTTCGTATATTCGTAATTCTTATAATTCATTCGATCGAAATATTTCACCTAATTTTTTTACCTTCTCAAAGAGGCGCAAATTCTTCAAAATGTCCATGCTGACCGACATATTATCATTTGTGAATCAAATCTTTTTGTTCCATTGTACTGAGAAATCTCGTAAATTATTTCAAATTCGATTTTATCGATTTCTCTCAATTTTTTAATCAATTTGGATTACGAGCTTCTTATCTACAGATATAATCTTAATCTGTCTCGTGACGTAAAATTTTGAAAGTCCAAACTATTTTGCGATAAGTAAAAAAAATTAGGTAGTGATTTTTCACAAAATATTGGTTTTTGTTTTTGTACAATAGATTTTTTATTTTTTTTTTGTATCTTTTTAAAGATTTATCATCTTTACGCTGCTCATACCGCACATCCATCGAGAAGGACCGTTGGGTCAACAAGCGCGCGATGCAATGCTGTTGTGCATGTCATTGTCGAAAAAAAATGACGAATTGGGAGTTTACATTGCCGATACTTCCAATGTCTGTCCGGTAAGAAAAAAATAATAATAAATTTTAAATTATTTTAATATGAACAGTATTTTTGTAAAATTTATTTAATTTCAGCAATTAACTTAGCGGGTATAAAAATTATAGGAGCATCGTGTAATTACTTGGCATTTAATCTTTAACCTTTTTTTTGTTTACATTACTCACTGTTAAGCGACTGTTCTGCTTCTTCAATAATTAATTCTATGGCGAAGGTAGATCCGCCTTTTATTCTTATGTAGGAAAAATGAAATTACATGTTGAACAGGCAAGATTTTTAAATGCCCTCGTTAAGCATTATATACAGACGTTGTAATATAATATATGCCTTCCTATAATCGTTCTTTTCGTCACGGGAAATCGCTCGCGCACGAGACCACGTGATTCACATAATTAACATCGCATGTAACAAATATTTTTTTTTCCTCACACGCCTATCGCGTTATGCAGCTCTCATATTTTTTTTCTTCGCAACTTTTATTACTATAATTTTTCATTCTTGACACTACAAGCTTCACATCCCAATAATTTTAATTCAATTGTCTGTAAGCCTTGCAACATAATTTTTCCACAAAGGGATAACATTTTGTTGTTTTTTTTTTAAACGATGGTCGTTAATTTTTGTATCCTTGAAAAATTTGCATTTTTAATGAATAATCGTATGTGACTCACGTAATTTTCATTGAGTTTCCAACAACAAGCCTTTACACGCCATCGTAATCGTCCCGTATCTTTATCGCTCTCGTTATTCATGTAAGTGGGACGAGCAGAATGAAAGTCTACTGACTCGTCTGATAGTCACGCGTAACGTGATAATCCTTGTCCTTTTTTTCCGTCTCCTTGAGGAGAGTTTAAAGAATTTTTGTGCATAAATTATTTGACAATCAATCGATTATTAAAAAAAATCTCACAAATTAAAATTTAGTACAATAATTTCATTTTTTTTTGTTTAAATAAACAACGGTAATAACAATAATTATGAGCTATTTCTTATTCATAGTCAATTATTGCTAGTTTTTTTTATCGCAAGGATCCAATTTTTTACTCTGACAAATTTTTCTCACAGGTACTGGCGACAGGCCTGAGCGGCCTCTACTCAGTTCTTCCGCGTAAATTGTCCATAGAGATGGATGATTGGCATCGTTTAACGCCCGACGACATCAACGAGATACCTGAGCTTACTCAAATGATGGATTCTCTGGAATTTTGTAACGCCGTAGCTCAGGTTGCTCATCCCTTGATACAGAATCAACTTCTCGAATTTCTTTATCAGGGATTTCTCGTGCCCGTCATGGGACCGGCGCTCCTTCAGGTACGCTCTCACCAATATTACACATTGTACGATAAAAAAAAAAAACAAAAACAAACAAAAATCGCGATATCTTTTAGTCTGGAGGATCGCGAAATTATTCAAATCGCTAAAATTGTAAGCTTGTATCTTTGTTTTGTTTCTTATTGGTTTTGACTGCGTTGTGTCTCCGGTGTTTGGTTGTTAATCTCGTTGATTGTACACACGCTTGTTGTTTTTTTTTTTTTTTTCCATCCACGAGTGCACGAGCGAGCACAAGAGCAAATAAACAAAAAAATCTGCTTCTTCGAAAACTCTAAAAATTCTCGATTTTTTCTTTACGAATCATTCGATTTCTTTTTCTGACTTTTGACAATTTATCGTCTTTCATTGCCATTCTTTAAATTTCTCACGTACGTTTCTTACAACAAAATTTTTTCACGATTCTTTGATGCACTCTCATGAGCTTTTTTCTTCTTTAATTGTCTGAATTATCGACGACGATCGCAGCCCAATGCAGTCAAGATAATGAGAATTATGTATTTCTTAAGTATGTACCGTCCGTTTAATTTTGTGTGTACATCAAACTTGAACTTTGTTCGCGTTCTTCGGCGAAAATGCTAGTAGAACGCTTTATTTGTATTTCTTCATTTGCCGCCTTTGAAGTTTCGCGATTTAGACAAAAATGTGATTAAAAAAATCTGATTAGGTGGTGGCAAATCACATTATTCGTATTAACACAAACAAAAAACAAAAAGAAATAATTTTTCGAAAAACAAAAATTATTATTGTTATTGACGTTGTGGCTTGTGGTTGTCGGTGGCTGTCTGGTGACTCTTTATTTGCGCTCGTAGGATTCCCTCGGCTTGACACTAGATCAGCTAGATGCACCGGACAATCGGGTTAGTATATGTGTACATAAAAAAAAAAATCTCAAAATCACACGTTACCTTCAGCATAATCGCGAAACTAATGCACTGTTTTTTTTTTTCTAAAAATTTTTGTTCTCATTTATTTATTTTTTATTTTTTTTACTTTGTGCCTTTTTTCCCCATTTTCTAACAATACTTCATGTGCGCGATAAGACCGGGGTATGCATGAAAATAAAATCAATGAATTGCTAATAACAGTCGGTGTAAAAAATTGTTAAAACTAACGTTTGTACTTCTTTTTTTTATATAATGCATGAACGAATTCATTCTTTTAATTTAACAAACGGTGAATCTTCTAACCCATGGAGAAATCCAATGAAGAATTTGCTCGTGTTCGCGTACCAGTGAAATTCGTTAATAATTTATCATCAATCATTTCAAATTTTTATGATTACGGGATTTTCTCTATAATGGTATGTATCGCTTTTTTATTTTTTTCGCTTATAATATGCTTTTTTGCTTCTTTTCTTCTAACACTACTCGCAGAATGGTGATTTTGTAAATTAATTTATGAAATTTTGCTCTTATGTACTTATAATTAAAAATCTTGTACAGACGACGGTAGAAGAGCTGGTCTCAGCTACCGCCTATTTCGATCTTTTTCTACGTTCCGTTACCGATCCTGGATTATTACGATCACTCGTGAGATTCCTTCTCGAGGACAATTACGACCTGTGCAGGATTCTCGACAGTCTCATACAGAGGATATCGTCGAGATCAAGAGTACGTAATTTTCGTTATTTTTTTATTTTTTTTAATATTTATTTTTGTGGAAACGTATGAATAATTTTATAAATTATTCAAGACTCATAAATTTGGCCGATTTGTGAAATCTCGATTGTTTATATTCCATGTAGTACCAATCCAACACGATCCAAGTTCTTAAAAAACATGAAAAAGTATTTTTTTTTCACAAATTTCAAAGTAATTTATAGCCTATGGAGCACACATATCGCTACAAAATATCTAAAGGATATCTCAAAAACATTTCGATCACTTTCTAATGAATTTTGGCATATTTTGGTATTAGAGAAGTCTCAAAAATGTCGCAATTCAGTCGCGATGACTCTAAATGCGTTGTAGATTCCATTTAGGTAATTTTTCGTAAAATTCGGGAAGCGGGCATAGTTTTTAAAAAGTCTCATGGATCTCTAATAAATTTCGTTTTAAAAAATGTACACTTTGCTTGATATTTTGAACCGAACGTTGAGTCATTACCTAATTGCTATGTAATATATTTTATGCGGCTTGTAACACGTTATACATTAGAAATTTGACACATTACATGTTATAAATTTAAATTTTATCCGCGAACAGGATTTCCCGGCTCTCCTGGAACATTATATCATTTATTTTCATCCAAAACTGACCTTTGACAATTTTTTTCCTTTTTTTTTGTAAATATTTCTCCCATTGGAATGCACTGATTGCATTGATTTCTTTAAGTAAATTTTTGTGCCCAATAAATGGTTAATTTCATTTTTTTTTGTCATCAGCTGTGCATCGTGACACTCGCTTTGTTCGAGACTCTGGTGGATCTCAACTGTGAGGACGTTATGCTCGAGCTCTGTCTCGGTGCACTCACGCCCTGCTCACACGTTATGCTCTCCCAACGACGAAGGTTACGAGACGTCGATCCATTTGGTCGTGGAGCTGAAAAATTTCTCTCTTTAACGCCCGCATGCTGTCTCGAATTTTCAGCGAGCAATTTATCAATTACATCGAGATCATTGCCGCACGTGCCGACGTCTGAGCGTCGTAGACGAAGCTCGGCCTCGAGTTCTTCAAATCCCTCTGCGAGCATGGAAAATTTTACCTCGCTCCCCGCACCGATGAATTACGGCTCGAGACACACGGAAAGTTTGTACGGCAATTATCACGCTTATCTCTATGATGCGAGGCAAAAAATGTTGGCTTGTCAGGACGCTTGCTCAATGTGGTCGTCGCTTTACGACGGTGAAACGAATGAGAATCCTAGAAAAAAAGGCAAACGTCTCGCACTGACCGAAGACAACTCGACACTCGTCGATCAAGTCAATTTGTGGCGTATAGAAAATGAGGATGTAAAAGTCAACCGTGAAACAAGAATAAAAATGAAGAATAGCCCACAATTATCACGAGAACCCTTGAATTTTGTCAATGAATCGTCATCGAGTGATAAAAAAGAGGCAACTTTTTATCTGTCCGAATCGTGTTCAAGTGACAGAGACGATTTTTCCAACGAGGAGATATCGTCGGAGAATATTCTACATAATATAAAATCACTGCTTGAAGGTGACGAGGTGCTCGAGGAAATTTTGTCCGAGAGTAAAGACGAAACGGCTAATTCGAGTGATAATTTGGGAATTGTCAAAGTTCGAGGAATTTCACTCTCGGCCGAGGAGCAGGGAAAGCTCGATGCTGATATTGCAGAATTATTGAGCGAGGATTTACGTGCTATGTCGAGGATGACCGTCGAATCAAGAACAAACAGTCCTGGTGATAACGAGACTACATACAGTCAAGCGGGGTCACGAGGATATGAGAAACGAAGCGTTATTTTCGAGAGCGAAAATGATGATTCAAATACGGCGATGAATTCTCTCCTGTCGCTCGGCGAGAGTAGCGGATATGAGAGTTTTGCTTTCAAGGGATCGTGCGAATCGACACCCGAGAATGAGCACAGCGAGGATCGAACGAGCGAAAACGATGAGGTCAACGCTGATAATGATAATACACGATTGGCTTCAATCGGTGAAACGACCGTGAGGATAGACGAGACCGATACGAAAGTGACAAATTCACGCTACGATTCTACGTGTGAACCCAACGAATCTACAAGCTCAACGTCCGAATCGAAAAATCAAATGCCATTTCGTCAGGATATTTTCAATGGCAAACCAAATGTTGGAATTTTTCTCGATGTTATACTGAGAAAACTCGAATGTATGACGAGCAACAACGTTTACGTTAATCTTCATCTCACCGGGCTCATAAGTCGTCTAGCTATTTATCCTCAACCGCTTTTACAATCGTTTCTTCTCAATCACTCGTTGGTCTTCCAACCGAGCATCAGATCACTTTTGCAAGTGAGTCAAAAATTGGAGATAAAAAAATTAAATTATTCAACGATTTAAGTTTTTTATTTTATTTCATATTTTTTTTATCTCAGGTTCTGGCATCGTTGAAACACAAGATCGATCAGTATCTCTCGAAGATCGAGAATCTTGATCTGTTGGTCGAGCAAGCGAGAACTTTTCTCATTGGGCGGGAGGACAGGCTTGTAAACGCGAGGAAAAACGCTCTCGAAGCGGCTGCTCATTCGCCAAAAATGAAACGTAATCTTTCCGCCAGTGAGCCCTTCTCAAGAGGTAATGATATATATATATTTTTTTGTTTTCATTTATATATTATTTTACTATCTCTTCGGAATGAATATAAATGATTTCTCGCGACTTTTTTTGTCTCCAAACGCCGCTCATATTTCGTAAGTGGTCAAACGATGTAGGTATTATAATATGGAAAAAAAATGAATATCAGAAGAAAACAAAAATGTTTAGTTCGATAGCATTTCTACATGTTTGAAAAATACTTTACAGGTGAGCCCAAACGAAGAAGTTTATTGGGCCAGGTGTTGGACTGGTCAGGTGGAAGTTCGGGTGCAAATAGTCTAAGAACTTCTCTGGCTCAGAAATTCGGTATGAAAGAAGAACTTTTGGAAGTTACGGATAACGGCTCAGGCTACAGGTGAGTACAGGCAATTACGCTCAATTTTCAATACTAATAATTTCCTTTTTTTTTTTTTCGTCATATTTCTCTTTGGTTGCCCTCTGATTTTGTAATTATTTTAAAGTAGAATTTTATTTTTTTCCACAGATATTATCCAAAAACCGTGTGGGAATCACCGCAGAACGTGAGTCTGGCACAAAATGTCGTTCTATGCGCGGTTGTGATGGACGAATGGCTCAAGGAATTGGCCGCAATCTCTCAAGAACACGCGATTTTATCTCTCACCACAAGGCCGGAATTTCGAGCTTAAAATATTTTACAATAATTAACAATTTATTTGCCAGCGAATAGAAAATACGATTGATAATCGAATGAAGATGAGCAGCGAATTTTTGGACACCGAAATCGATCGTGAAATCTGAAAGAACTAAATGCTATGCATTCAATCATGAGGAGTCCTAGAGTTGAAAAATGTTTTGGATTAACAATGTAGAAACAATTGCATAATGCGCGAATTTTGCCGACAAAAATTCCTTCCAAACTGATCGGGAGATGAGCTTAGAGAGAAGGACGAGATAATATTATCGCCTGAAGTTAAATGATGAAATATTAATTAATAAGTGTTTCACGTCAATTACGTCCATTTTAAAGACTCTTAAGATATGGGAAAATCGGTTAATGAATTAGGAGAAACGACAAACAAAAACTAAATAAGAAAGCATTCAATTTTTTTTTTTTTTCTATCTTCAACTTTCGAATCTACCGTGATTCTCGCTGTGAATATGCTAAATCATGATTTAATGACGTTGTGAGAACTCTGCCGGGAAAATAGAAATAGCCGATCAGGTAAAACTACATATTAGAAATATTGTGAGAAAAAAATATACAAATTATTGCCGAAAATCATCCATGAGCAATTCGAATTACAGAGTTTATAAAATTAGGAAAATATGAAAAGAGTTGAGCTTAAGTCCATCCTGAAATAGGAATTGGTACAATACGAATGTACTAAATGAAGAAGCGGAAGAGGCACTGAAAGCGTTGTGACATTGCCAATAGGATCGTTGAAAGTGCAATATACGCAGTCTATTATATACATAAATATGAATATATTGAAATATATTATATATAGAATAATTTTAAAAAAATTATGAATTAATAATATTTAAACAATTCATGCCAATCGATGAAAATTTTCATAACGTTCCTAAACGTCGAACAAATTCGCCAATGTCCAGGGAACAATTGTTGACAATGTTGGTCGTCATTTAATTTATCGTACATTACAGAAAAATTTCTTGTCGCGCCTAGTCCTTGCCGATATAGAATGTAACGCGATTATTATTTTATTATTATTTTTTTGTTTTTATACAACTGGCCGATTCAGACTATTCGTCATAAATCGGGACTCTTGCAGTCGCGGCGTGGAATTTAATAATTTTTCATCTCTTTCTGTGTACACTGTATATCGTGCGCGCTGGTACATTTTGGGTGGGTCTGTAGGCAAAAAAATATATCGAGAAACGAACAAGGTTTTATTTTATTTATTAAGTCATTTTTTTATATTTAACTATTTTAATTTTATTTTTTTACTATACCGCTTTTGCACCCTTTTTTAAATGTCTAAATTAAGGCTCTTTTGTGGTAAATGGTCTGAATCGACTTGAGAAACAAACAAACGATTAAACAAATCATATGATCGAAAGTGTTTGTAATAAAGTATGAAATGATAAATTGTAATGAAAATGAATTAAGAGTGCTCGGTGATAATGATACGGCGAGAGCAACTAGCGGACAAGCGATGTTACCAGAGTTTAATAAAATTATACGTCCAATTGTGAGTGTGATAGGCAGGTAATATAATATGATCGTCAAACAACGACACGTGTAAATAAAGAAAGAGGGAGAGAGAGAGAGAAATATGTGTGACATGGAGACATTGAAAAACGACTTATGTATGTAGTTGTTATATATCGCACCGATCACTATACATGGCATGCGGCTAAAGAACGTCTCTTGTATTAATTCGCTAAAATTTGTACTTAGAGCGACGCAACATTATTCAAAAAATTGTCTTGAGATTTGTCGAAAATTTATATCGAGCATGGTCAAAGAGTGAGGGGTCCGATTAACCAAGACACCTTTTTTTAAATTAAAAAAAAAACAATTGCTCAAGACAATTTTACTATGATTAGCGTGCGCATGATGAAAATAAATGTAATTAGATGAAGAATATATATACTATAAAACGTTTTCTGTACATTATCTGTAATATAGAGTAGGGGATCACATTGTTATGTTTAATTAACATAGACCGGAGGTCTAAATAAAACGCAACTTTTATCCAAATTTTATTGATCCTTTCGAAATTTACTTGACAAATTGTACATGGAATTTGCATGACGTGGAGATTGACCTCGATTGAATAATGTGACATTTGGTCAACGTGGAAGGGAAAAAATAAATACATCACACACGATCAATTTGATGCTACTAGATTTGTAGATCGTTGGGTAACAACAATCGTATGTATAATTTTTAATTCTCCAGATTTTCATTTAATTTAGCAATGATTTTTTTTTTTAATTTATCAGTGTGGGAAGGAAAAAATTAATTGATCTATAGATCACATTTTGATACCACCGGATCTATAGATCATCAAATGAATACATGTGAAAATAATTTTTAATAATCCTATAACACGTTTTTATTGCATTTTACTGGGTTCCTTGGAAAATATCCAAGGTATATATTCCATGGGATAAATATATACACAAATATACTTCATGTATAATCGTGAATGTAACATATTACGTGCACGTGGGGGCGTTAGCGTTGCGGGTGGTCAACTGGTCAACGACCATCCAGTTCTATCGGACCTCCTAGATCTTGCTTGGAGAGTTTAGTTTTTTTTAGTAATACATATATATACTAAATACTATTGAACACTACTCAATACTACTAAATAATATATATACTAAACATATATATATATATATATATATATATATATATATATATTCACGACGATCGCGCACACACATCAGCCATATTGGACACAGAGTAGTTTGACATTTCCAGAGGGTGGAGTTTCGGAGCGTGTTTTCGTTCGGGTTTTTCGTTTTTCCGGGCCGACGGATTGGCATTCGCTATCGAAATCCTCGATACAGTGTACGTAGTCGTTTTTCTCTTCCGTGTAAATACGATTTACGGTTGTCCAAATGTTTGCTCCGTAAAAAATCGTAAACTTACAAAGACCGCTGGAGTCTCTTCCGGTATTGGAAAAAGAAGTGTAAACATAACCTATAAAATCGTCATCAACAACGAAAATCCGAGTATTATCGTTTCTCGATGTTTATAGAATATTAACGAATTGTAGAGACAATATTTACGGAATTGTCGATCCAACAATATCAAGAGTGGATTTTCAAATGTTTTATTCGGTTTTTATGTGCATTTCGATGCATTCGGCTTCGTGCAATTTAAATCTCTGATAATGCGCGAGATTGCTCTGAGTCATTTTGTCACTCCCCGTTTTGATTATTATTATTATATACGCAATCGCTTTATTTAGCGGCAAAAGAGTTTTTGAACCTTCCAGAATATTGTTAAATCAAATATTATGATTTATTATATGGGATTATTTATTTTGTCTCGTCGTTCTCAACAGGCTTCGGATACAGCGTAATCATGACAGCCGACAAAGTAACGTTAGGCGACGCTTTGTCCAATGTCGATGTTTTGGACGAATTCACGTTACCGGACGAACAGCCCTGCATTGAGGCACAGCCATGCTCTGTCGTTTATCAGGCAAATTTTGATACCAACTTCGAAGATAGAAATGGTTTTGTCACTGGCATTGCCAAATACATTGAAGAAGCAACTGTTCACGCAAGTTTGGTAATTATACTCTTTTTCATTGAAATGTTGCCTTTTTATACTTTTTCACTGAGATAAGCTTCCCCAATTTTCTATCCTCTGTCTTCATTAAAAAAAAAAAAATTAATGCAATATGCGGAAATGTTTAAAATGATTTAAGTAGTTTCAAAGTCATATTCGGATAAATATATACATATATATATATATATGTATCTAAGTGTGTGTTTGAATTTGGCATGATGGTAGAATAGCAAATTCTCTTTGAGTGTTGAAATTTTCGTAAAAATTATTCGAGGTTTTCAGATTTTATAGAATTGAACAAATTTTGTATAATTTCCAGGACTGCTCTAACTTTTTTACATTTTCGACGATTGTGCCAAAAAGTTTCTGCACAAATGGTACAAGGGGCACCGATTTTTGGTATTTAATTTGACAAGAATTCATAAAATGCATAATTCATGGAAATTTCGTATCTTTCGCAAATTTGACACAAACGTCCCAAACTTAATAAGCTTGAAGCTGGACAAGAATTATTTGTATTCAATTTGGCACGAATTCATAAAACGGTTTGAATTTACGCAAATTTTGTATTTTTCAAAAAATTGATATAAACATTCTAAAGTGAGGATGAGGTTGACACTATTCATATAAAATAATTAAGACGATAAAGTAATATTTGAAGATCGTCAACAAAATCTTCCCGATTTTATAGGATGCTGAATTTCTTCAAAAATGTCAGTAACATTAAAACCCGAGGAAATCTAAGACACTCGTGAATTTAAAATTTGCACATTGTTCTGTGAAAAATATCTAGACCATTTAGAAGCCTTCTGTTACTTATCTCTGAGAGAAAGTCAAATTTTTCTTATTTCTTCTAGTTTTTTTCATAAAAAATTACTGAATGCACAATTAATAAATTTCCAGAATGAATTGCTCGAGGAAGGACTGGAGCATGCAGTTATGCTATACACCTGGAGATGTTGTTCACGTGCAATACCCCAACCAAAATCCAACGAGCAGCCAAACAGAGTCGAAATTTATGAGAAAACAGTCGAAGTATTGGCACCCGAGGTCAACAAGTTGTTGAACTTCATGTATTTTCAGGTGAATTATCGTTTTAAATAAATTCTCATCTCTCATTACTTAATAAACCATTAAACGTTAAATTTTCATTTTCGTAACCCGTGATTTTCTAAAATGTATTCTCATCTCTCATCCTTGTATTTTCTTATTCCCAATTAAAGCATACGCTAAAAAAATTGAAAATATTTTTTTCAGCGAAAAGCTATCGAGCGTTTTTCTGCCGAGGTGAAGCGTCTTTGTCATCACGAAAAGAGAAAAGATTTCGTCTCAGAAGCGTATCTCTTAACGTTAGGAAAATTCATAAACATGTTCGCCGTGCTCGACGAGCTTAAAAACATGAAGTCTAGCGTTAAAAATGATTATTCCACATACAGAAGGTAGGTCATTGAGTATCCAACTTATCGTTCAATGACAGAACACGATAAAACGTAAAATCATTGATATCGAATGATACAATTTCTGATTCGAAATTGTTTTTTAAATTTACATTATCAAATTTCAGAGCTGCCCAATTTTTGAAAGTCATGTCGGATTCTCAGACGCTCCAAGAATCGCAGAATCTTTCCATGTTTCTCGCCACCCAGAACAAGATTCGCGATACTGTAAAGGAGAATCTCGAGAAGATAAACGGTTACGAGGAGCTTTTAGCGGACGTTGTAAACATATGCGTTCACATGTTCGAGACAAAGATGTATCTGACCCCAAATGAGAAGCACATGCTCGTCAAAGTAATGGGTTTTGGATTATTTCTCATGGACAGCGAATTGTGCAATATCAACAAACTCGATCAAAAGAAAAAGCTAAAACTCGATCGCATCGATCGAATTTTTAAGAATCTCGAGGTCGTGCCGCTTTTCGGTGATATGCAAATAGCACCGTTCAATTATATCAAGAGATCGAAGCATTTTGAGGCTTCACGTTGGCCACTCTCGGCATCATCGAACAGCATGAGTCCCCAGGCAGACCTCATGGTACATTTGCCACAGATACGCGAGGATCATGTTAAATATATAAGCGAGCTCGCGCGATACAGCAACGAGGTAACGACAACGTACAAAGAGTGCGGTAGCGATACGGAAAATCGTGAAACAGCCGAATTAGCGCTAAGAGGATTGCAATTATTGTCACAATGGACGAGCGTCGTCACAGAACTTTATAGCTGGAAACTTCTCCATCCCACTGATCATCATATGAACAAGGAGTGTCCTCAAGAAGCCGAAGAATACGAGAGGGTTCGCTCTTTTATTTATTCTCGAGTGCTTAACATTGATCATTGATTACATTTTTTTTTTCTATCATAAATAATCATCGATTTTCAGGCGACTCGTTATAATTACACAGACGAGGAAAAATTCGCTCTTATCGAGGTGATCGCTATGATAAAGGGTCTACAAGTATTGATGGCACGAATGGAAACCGTTTTCATTGACGCAATACGTCGAAATATTTATGCCGAGCTCCAAGACTTTGTTCAATTAATTCTTCGAGAACCTTTGAGAAAAGCTATAAAAAACAAGAAGGATTTAATCAGAAGGTAAAATTTTGGATTTCTCGAATTTCTTCAAAAAATTCTTCATTAAATTCATGCTTTGCTTTTGTTTTTATCACTTTTTCAATAGTATAATTGTATCCGTGAGAGAAACTTGCGCAGATTGGCATTTCGGTGTTGAACCACTGAGTGATCCTGCACTCAAAGGAAAGAAAGATCCTGACAATGGATTTGGCATTAAAGTGCCGAGAAGAAACGTCGGTGAGTTACCTCAACTCTAACGGATTATCAAACTTTTTTTTTTATTCGTATCAAATGTTTTTATAGTTGATTACATTTTTTTTTCTTTTCTTTCTAAGGACCATCCTCGACGCAACTTTACATGGTTCGTACAATGCTGGAGTCACTGATAGCCGACAAGAGCGGAGGAAAACGCACTCTGAGAAAAGACATCGATGGCCAATATCTCGTTCAAATCGATCAATTTCACAAAACGAGCTTCTATTGGAGTTATCTGTTAAATTTCAGTGGTATGTTAAGATTTTTCAATTATTCGAAAATCTCACGATCTCTTTATCACTATTTAATCGACTATTTGAATAAAACTTTCTGGTTTTCTTTCTCTTTTGAAAAGAATCGTTGCAGAATTGTTGCGACCTTTCGCAGCTTTGGTACCGTGAATTTTATTTGGAAATGACGATGGGTCGGAAAATACAGGTAATTATTGTCGTTATAAGCTTTTTCGCGAAAAGAATTACGAACATTGAAACTTTAGAAAGAGAAAAAAAACATAAGCGTTTCATCCTCAAATTACATCCCGAGAAAGAGCCTTTGAAGAAATACAAAAAAAAAGAAAAAATTAAAAAGGAAAACAGAATTCACCGTTTTAATGAGGCTTTCTCGTATAACGATAAAAAGTTAGCACGTGTTATGTGACTTGATTTCATGACTAGAAATGCCAAGTGCGCCACCAGCACAACGAGGAGTGCAGCGACTTGATCACCATGGAGAAACGAATTCAGGTACAACAGACGTGGCTCATGTCGCCCAAATATCATAACAGCAATCGCCACTGTGTGTCTTGTAGCGCTGAAACTCCAAAAGTTTACGTTTTTTTGTATTTTGAGCAAATTTTAGAATTATTGCACGTTTTGGGAATATTTTGGTGAAAAAAAAACGAAAAATCCTCGTTCTTTTATAGAACGACACGCACATCCGCTGTTTTATTTGCCAGTTTAGCACTCTCGTTTTGTGATTTTTGTTTCCGAATGCTCATTTAACGCTTTTGGACGCACTTTTTTTGTTGTTTTTTTTTGTACAACGTTGATCGTCATCGTAGTGCGTAAATATGTTGATCTGATTTTTCGTTGGACTCTCATATGGCTCGTGGGATAACAGGGGTAATTTAAAATCTTACTGATTTTTTTTTTTTTAGCCAGTAGCAGCTTGGAAACTTGTCCAATTTTTCTTCCCGATGCTGTTGTTTTTGCCCATGATCGAAAAAAAAGCCAAATGTAAATCCTCATTCCATTCCTCAAATGTCCTACTAACACGTGTAGTTGCAACAAACTTTTCATTATTTTACTAGTTTCATAACAATTGATCGCCTGTTACAGTTTCCGATCGAGATGTCAATGCCTTGGATTCTTACCGATCATATTCTACGGAGCAAAGAACCATCGATGATGGAGTAAGTCATATAATACGTAGAAATTAATTTAGCAAAAAAAAAAAATTATTACCCATTTGTTTTCGTGATTCGAGAATTTTTCCACCGACCAAAATTATTCCCTAATTTTTATGATCATTTTCAGAATAATTAAGAGATTTTTTTTTTTTTACTTATAATTTTTCATTCCAGATACGTTCTTTATCCTCTTGATTTGTACAACGACAGTGCTCTGTACGCTCTCACGATATTTCGCAAGCAATTTCTCTACGACGAGGTCGAGGCCGAAGTTAATTTATGCTTTGATCAATTTGTCTACAAGCTCAGCGAGCAGATATTTGCTCATTACAAACAGCTGGCAGCGAGTATTCTTCTTGACAAAAGATTTCGGGTCGAGTGCGTTGCTCTTGGTGCTTATTTGTTGCCATATCCACGTGCCAACAGGTACGAGACACTATTGAAACAGAGACACGTCCAGCTATTGGGACGAAGCATCGATCTCAATAAATTGATAACGCAAAGAATAAACGCTGATATGCAAAAATCACTCGATCTAGCGATTAGCAAATTTGAATCTGGCGATATTACTGGTGTCGTGGTGAGAAGCCTTTTTTTCTCAATTATTTTAAGCTAACAAAAAAATCACACTCTATAATTATTTTAATTCTACCTTTGATACAATTTACAAAATATTTTCAATTTATAGGAACTCGATGGTTTGCTTCAAGTCAATCGACTCACCCACAAGCTTCTCAGCAAGTGGCTAGCTTTGGACGAATACGACGCGATGTTTCGCGAAGCTAATCACAATGTTCTCGCGCCCTATGGTCGCATCACACTTCATGTATTCTGGGAGCTAAATTACGATTTTTTGCCCAATTATTGTTACAACGCTGCAACGAACAGGTAAAATTTTCTTTCGCGACGTTCAAAAAAGCACAGGCATGGGCGATTGTTTTTTGTTTTTAAGTAATAAATCCATGCATTCTCCATCTTTGACAGATTTGTCAAATGCCGCGGATTGCAATTCGTACAGCCTGTACAGCGTGATAAGCCACCCCAGATGTCTCATCACTATCTATGGGGTAGCAAACAATTAAATCTTTCGTACAGCACGCAATACGGCCAGTACACGGGCTTCGTTGGTCCATATCACTTTCGCACAATGTGCAAGCTTCTTGGTTATCAAGGAATCGCCGTTGTCATGGAGGAACTCTTGAAAATCGTCAAATCTTTAATTCAGGGAAGTTTACTACAGTTTACAAAAACACTGATGGAAGCGATGCCAAAAGTTTGCAAATTGCCACGTTACGATTACGGCTCACCTGGCGTACTGGGTTATTATCACGCTCAGCTCAACGACATTGTACAATATCCAGACGCGAAGACTGAACTATTTCATAATTTTCGCGAATTTGGCAATACTATTTTATTTTGCTTGCTGATGGAACAGGCACTTTCACAAGAGGAAGTTTGTGATTTGATGCATGCAGCACCATTCCAAAATATACTTCCAAGGCCACACTGCAAAGGTAGATTATTCGGTATAAATTAATGTATAATTTTTGTTTTTTTTTTTTTCAAGTTTTTGAGAACTATTTTTCACTCGCGAACTATTTAAATTTTCATAACAGAGGGAGAGAAACCGGAAACTAAGCAAAAACGATTAGAAGCCAAGTATGCAGCTCTTCAGATCGTTCCGAACGTGGACAAACTCGGAACAGCGAAGGTAAACATCTTTGATGAGTTTCGATTAATTGATCTAACAGAAAGTTTCTATTGGAGCTTTGGAGTATAATTTATACGTTTAATAAATATTTTTTATTTTTTTTAATTATTCAGCAAGCGATGATCGCAAGAGAAGGTGATCTTTTGACTCGCGAACGACTCTGCTGTGGATTATCGATATTCGAGGTAGTTTTGAGCAGATTGCGAAGTTTCCTCGATGATCCGATTTGGGTCGGTCCACCACCGGCAAACGGTGTCATGAATATTGACGAGTGCACGGAATTTCACAGGCTTTGGAGCGCTCTGCAATTTGTATATTGTATTCCAGTAGGAGATACAGAATTTACCGTCGAGTATGTTAATTATTTATCTCACTTGATGGTTTAAAAAAACAAAAGAAACAATTATCTGAAAAAACAAGGAACGATTTATATATTAATTGAAATTTTCCCGACAGAGAATTATTTGGCGAGGGTTTGCACTGGGCTGGTTGTGCAATGGTCGTTTTACTTGGTCAACAGAGAAGATTCGAGGCTCTCGATTTTTGTTATCACATTCTCAGAGTTCAACGAGTCGATGGCAAAGATGAGAATGTCAAAGGAATCGTGAGTGTCATAAATTCTCATCGATTTAGTTATATCTCGTATAGAACGAAGCATAGATGAGTAAAATATATATATTTTTTTTCTTCCTGTCTTTCCAGCATTTAAAGAGAATGGTCGATCGTATAAGACGCTTTCAAGTCTTGAATTCACAAATTTTCGCTGTACTCAACAAATATCTGAAAAGCGGCGATAGCGACGCGACAAGCGTTGAGCACGTTCGTTGCTTTCCACCGCCAATTCATCCGTCTCTCGCACATTCCCAGCCACAGCATTATCATGCACCCGAATATCTTCGCCAAATGAATCATCAATAAGACATAGTAAAGCTTTTTTTATCTCATTGACGACGAGCGATAATATCACGAATTCTCGTCGTCGATGAGCAGCGAAAAAATTGCTCATCTATTTTTCATACAATTTCTTCTTTTCTTTCCATACTGCATTTAACGACATGTCATATTTTCAACGTCATTGATATTGTTACTGTCATAGTATTTTTTCCTCAGTATCGTATCGAAGATTATTACTTCGAGAATCCGAGAATCGGTCAAATATCAATCCTAGTTTAATTACGTTTCATTCCCGATACCTTGTGTATATATATATATATATATATATATATATATATATATATATATATATATATATATATATATATATTCTAGCGAAACGCTATGAGGCTATTCCATCGTAGGTGAAAGTCTGGCAAAAAAAAACATTGCAGACGTTCCAATTTCATTCTTCCGAATAGCGCATTTCGTTTCGAATGAGTATCTTTTTGCAAACGGCGATATGGAAGTAATCAAAGATTTTTTTTTTTTAGCAATAACATTAATGGTGGAAGTCTCTAAGAGCGCTTTCCCGAATACGACGCTGCTCTGTTGTATTCGGGGGATTTCTCATCGGCGATACACCAAACGATGTGTAATTTAATTTATAAAGAATCGTAAATGTAATAGTATATATTTATGCATAATTTTCGTTTTGCCTGAGTTGTTAGATAAATTTAGCAACGGTTTCTTATCATCGGTCGAACAACAAACGGAAGAAAAATCATTGTCATATGGACGAAAAGAAAAAAAAAGTTAAAAAAATAACGTCATCGAGTTCGATGATGTTGAGACAGTATTCTTTCGAGACCAAAAGCCATAAGAGTGTAAAGTATAATCGATGCACTCGTGACTCTGGCTTTTGTAACGGAAAACAAAAGTAAGCGGATCTGAAAGAATTTTATAAGTTTCAAATTCGAAGAATCTCTGGATGGTCGCTGGAATTTCGAGCAAATGATTTTAAAACTCGACGTGCGTCAGTCAAGAGACTACATGGCACAGAAAACATGATTTTTTAATGCAAAAGTTGAAGATAACTGATTCTTCGAATTTGACACAAGGTATAAAATTTGGTGTTTTATCCGCGTTTCGATAACAAGAATAATTATCAAGTAGATATTGTCCACTTTTTGTAAATATTTATTCTAGGCCGACTAACCAAGAGATTGATCGATAAAAATAACACTTTTCATATTGATATAAATTGCATCGGCATTTGTATCGGCAAGTAAATATACGTAAAAAAAGTACAATTGATGGTTTCGAATAATCAAGAAAAAAATCCCATATTTTAAGCTTTACAGACTAATACTGAAGGATATGATTTATAAGCTAAGTAATCAAATTATATCGATACAAATTTTAAGATCTCTCCGTGAATTTTCGATGAACAAAAATCAATCAAAAGGTATCAATATAAATTTATTTGTATCCAATGAACTCGATGGTAAAGATTTTTTTACAAGGCTCAATTTATAAATCTGCAAAGAAATCTGAAGCATTAACAATTTTACTGCTCGGTAGATTGTGCTTCATTTGTTTTTGCTTTCCACCCTTGGCACGGTCATGCGTGTTGAGGGTCTCGAAGTATTTCACGTTCCAAAATTTCACGTCATTATTGTGCGACGACGAGGCTATCAGACTTCCATCGTTCGATATGTCCAGAGATTCTATAGAAAAATTGTGCTGCCCAACGATACCGAGATGTTTGTGAGGAAAAATGCTCGTGGCTCTGCAATAAAAAAAAGACAAAATTTTAAGTATTTTGGACAAAATTTATTCTAGTAATAGTTGAATCACCCTGGGTGGGGAAATTTTTCATTTATTAGAAGAAAAAACCCGAATTAATGCTCACGAAATGAGAAAACTTTATACAGATGTTAGAAAATATCTTAAACATTTTCCGAAATCGTATGAAATTTAACACAGATCGTTTGAATTTTTATACCTAAGTATTCCATCTTCACCGCCAGTTATAACGACGTGTTCGGTTATAGGGACCATGCAATTCGTAGCTTTTTTCGTCAAGCTTGGTGTTTCATCCGAGTGAAGACCAAATTCGCCCCACTTGAAGACATACATCTTTCCTTTGCTCGTAGCCGCGAGTAATTTCGTCTCAGACTTGAAGAGGCCAAGACAGGTCAATTCTTCCTCGTACTCTTCCGACTGTACGTGTAATTTTCTCGCTGGAATATTTATCGTCGTGAGCGAACCATCGCCACTCGCACAGACGAGATATTTGTTCTCACTATTGCTGATCATCGTGCTAACGTAATCCTCCATTTCCTTCATTGAAAAGATCGGATTGCTACCCGCCTGTCGAAGGTCCCAAACTTAGCACGACAGATGTGACGGTAAAAATTGAAAAAAAAAAAAGAAATACAACGTAATGTATAATTTTGCGAGTGTAATTTTAGTAGCTGAGAAAAAAACCCTTATTGACAGTAAAAAAATTAAAAAAACGTTCTATTACATTTTACTACACCCTCGTCATCTCCAGTGGCGAATGTATTTTCGTTCAATATTGTCATCGTATAAATTGGATTTCTGAAATGAATTATCACATTTGTAAAAAATATCTCTTAATTTGTTAACGAAATTTATACTCATTTCCCACTAACCATTAAAAAAAAAACATCACTCACTCGTGAGCTTCTTCATAAACCCTCCTCATCTTTTCAGTCTCGATGTCTGTGAGTATAATTGACTTGTCCTTGGAGGTGGAAAAAAGAATTTCACCATCATGACTGAATTCTATATCGCGACATGCCTTTGTATGCAATTCCATTGTTGAAATAAGTGTTGTCTCCTCATTTGTGTATTTGTATCTTTTGGGACAAAAAAAAAATATTTAAAATTCACAGCTGCATTAATTTATCCTTAGATTGTACCAATTTTGTCTCTGAGATGAAGATTGCGGTATGAAAAAAAGATTTGGTATATTCTTGATATTTTGTTAAGACCTACATGAGGACATCGCCAGTAATGCTAGCAAGAGCAATTGTGTCACGCGTTGGGTGAAAACAAACGTCAACAACATAATCCTCCACCATTATTGTCGGTGGATGATCTCTGTGAAGTTCTTTGGAGCGCATTATGGCTTTTACAACTTCATCCTCTTCTTCATCATCTTCTAATTCATCAGGTCCAGATGGAGCAGCACTTCCATCTTTGAAAAAATAAAGACCATTTTGATATATTTTTTTCCACACATTTATTTCATTCACATTATGAAATAAAAGAGTCTTTTTTATGAAACAAAATAATGTGGCATAATAAATTCAAATAAGTAAATAAAATAACTAATAAAAGTACGCGAAAATATTGTCGGGATAATGAGGATCAGACTAAATTATTTTTTTCATTTTTTGGATTTTTTCAGATATATGATTTTGGTTTTGCCAGAGTATATAAACAAAGTTTGCAGAACATGCCATGAAAATTTTGATAATTCGATTTATTTTTACCTGGTGCACTGGAGCCCGCGACAATTTCTTGTTCATCGGATACAGATTCAGAGTCGGAATCAGAATTGAATTCACTGTCATCATCAGATGACACATCGCTGCTGTCGCTCTCCTTGAATCCTGTTTGTTGTCTCATATTTATTAAGTCGATTCTCTCTACGAGTAACAATAATATTACGACTGCGTAAGTTCGTTTATTTCGTCGCAGGTTCAATCATACGTTTGACTATTTTTAAAGGTTATCAAACATAACCGAGCACAATTTACTCTTCGAGCTGGAGACCATGCAGGCACATGCAAGACTGTCCGAGGCACAAACTTCCATCTGTCTCCCTCTCTCTCTCTTTCTCTCGTTCGGCTCACAAACGAGAGAAAGAGAACGAGAGAACGCCGGCTCACAAAAATATGATCATCTTAAATGGATCATGATCATTTATTAACAACATCGTACATGCGGACATTTTGCTCGAATTTACGTAAACACAAATTAAAATTGGCATACATTAACTTGATCTCTTTTTTTATTCTCCAAGATTCAATAAGGATTAAAAGTCAACTGAAGAAATAAAAAAAAAAGATCAGAGAATAATGTTTTTCACAAATTACACATTCTCGTGCAAGGGTATGTATTAGTTTTTAGTTTGTACGAAAAGTTTGTAGCGTTTTTATAACCGAGGGAGCATTAATTTTAAAACGTCACATGCTAATTCATTGAGCAAAAGGTACGCGTCGTTAACTGTGTGAAAAAAAGAATGAAGGTGAATAAAATACCCCTTTGGCATTTAATGCTATTTTATTTCCGAAGGGGTAAAAACGCTATGCAAACTCAACAAAAAATTTGTGCTCTATATGGCGAGAGTTGCAGTTTTTTAAGTACTGTTTATAAATGGTTTGCGCGTTTAAAACTTAATTTGGAAGATCAGCAGTGCTCTGGAAGACGACTTTTGTCGTACCGGAAGACGCTCTTTTATGGCCGATTTTCTTTACCTCTGGATAAAAGTTATTTGCCGGATATCCTATACCAAAAGCATGGGTTATTCAGCGGATAAACCCCGGCGGAGATGATTTGAAAATAACCAACCACCAAATAACGAGGAAAATGATTTGACCTGTTTGAATATTGTGATTGATAAGCACAGTTATAGTTACACTGTGAATAACAAGAGAGATTTTTGACACTGATTGGTTAAATCATTGATTTTCCGGAGATTTTTAACAAGTTTATTGATCAATCATACGTACTATATAGTACGTAAAAAAAACGTAACATGCCACGTTTTTTTATTATTTTTATTTATTTATTTATGGAAATAGTACGTAGGATAAGGCATGTAAATAAATCATTGAGTATCCTTGTTTTTTATTATTTTATTGTACGCGGGTTATAAATAATAAACATGATTCCATCTTTCGAATATATATATATATAGTAAATAAGCTCATTCCGCTTGTGTTCTCATTGTATCGTGAATCATTTTAAAGTGATGCAAAACATGCCTGAGTGCAAAAGAGATGGATGCGAATTTTCTGAACAATGGATTGCTAGGTTGTCGAACGTTTCGGAATAAACGAAAATTCTTATGGAATGCAAAAGTCAATTATACATCCCATAAGAATTTGCTGTTCCCTCGAAAACGTTCGGTACTCTAGAAAAAAAATTGTCCAAAAGCTGTTGTTAACGGATCGGTCAGTTTACCATCGCGTTAATATAATTGTTAATTATATGCAGACAAAGTCGTCCAAAAAAATGATGAGGATTAGCACAAAAAAACAAATCAGACTTGTTTTATATCACGAAAAATCTTAAATTTACGATATCTTTTGTCCTTCGAATCCTTGTATTCGAACGTTTTGCTAGAAACTTTGCTTAGTGATTGCAATTGGCACAGAAAACAGTGTCTGCAACGTAAGCATTTTGATCAATCACTCGAAAATGGGGCATAAAGACCAATGAAATATCGGAATAATGTTTTTTCATAAAATCACATTAAATTCAATAAACCGAACGATATTTGTAGATAGATATATATATATATATATATATATATATATATATATATATATATATATATGTGTGTATTTATTCATATATGATAGACTTTTTCTTTATTTCTTGTTCTTAATTCTATTCTCTCGACGTACAGTGCAAAAAAAAAACGAAACAACGGAGCGTGTCAGCAATCTGCGATACCGTGCTTTTTCATATATTTTTCTCTCGCTGTTGCAATCATATTTGCTTTTCTCTCCTCGAACGAGAGATTCTCGCGGGTATTGTCGTCGTGTGAGGATTGCACGTTGTCCGACATACTTGAAGTACCAGTGGCTGAATTTCTTTGTTCGGGCGTATAGGAGACAATCCCATCCAGCAAATTTGCAACAGTTATATCAACATTGCCGGTTTTCACTGAAAAAGATTTTTTTAAAAAAGAACGTAACATGGTTATTGCAGTTGTTAGTGCAATGATTACTCGCATTAATGAGAATCCCGAATCGTCAAACTTTTTGCAGATGGCAGCACAAAGCTGATGACTTAATTTTCCATGCAAATGGTAATGCGATCTACATGCAAATGCCTATCATTCTTATCACTGTGACTTTTCGTCTGTCGTAAAGTTTTCCGATAACGTATTTGAACCAACGAACAAACCGTCTCATTTGATTGTCAGATTAAACACGAGAAAATATAAATATACACGATTCGAGAAACTCAATTTCCTATATACATCTTTTGGCCATGATCAAGCAGTAGATTCATTCTCAAAAATATTTGCTACAAAAAATATTAAACCGATGAAAGAAATTGGGTCATTCTCATATTTAACATTTAAAAAAAATATATAACTGTAAAATATTAAAAAATAAAGTGACAAATTTTATGAAAAAAATATTAAAACTCTCGTAATAATTTTTAAATCTTTTTTTTTTGGTGTTTAATAAAAATTTCAGAAGTGTAATTCAATTTTATCCTGATGGTTTGACCTCCGGAATATTTGGCAATTGTCGGATATACTTACAGAGATCACGTTGTATGACATAGCCAGGAACGAACGGAAGTACGTCACGTACTTGTCGTACCATTCTCTGCATCTCGATTGTAACAGCCGCATGATGATTAGTCGAACGTATCGTACGTAATCTCGTCTGTGTTGTTTCGATTATGTAACGTTTCTCATATTCAAATTTGTCCGTGACGGTATAATTGCTGGTTTTTATACCAAGCACATTAGCTATATCGTGCTCGACTTCACGAGCAAGAGTCTCGTGATCCTCGTTGCTCTTGACTTTCAGGTATCTCAGTGTGAATATCGTGCATGGGACAAACATGAACCAAAACACATCGGTCCACCAGGTTGACGAAACTGAGGTCAAATTAACGCCCAATATATCGGGTCTCCAGGCTTGCAGCACGACCGGTTGTACGGACGCTTGAACGCTGAATGGCCAAGAATTGAACTTAAGGAGAGCGACACGGCTGTTGGTGGCGCTAAATTCCGGTTGTATCGCTATAGTCGTGTTCGAGCTCGATAAACACTGCTGTATGATTCTTATGAGAATGTCTTTGCTGGTCATGTCCATTTTCTGAAGTCCGAGGGAATGACCAATCAAGACTGGCAAATCCCAGAGACTCGGGGTATACGCGGAAGCACCCCTGTGCAATGCCAAATGATCCAGTGCCGAAATACTGTTGGCAATTATTATACGAGAATTTTTATCTCTCGCTTCACCCTCCGGATGTGTCTTGACGACGATTCCAAGAGTCAGACAAAATCCATGATGGAGAAATTGACGAACTGATTGGCTTTCGGGAACAATACATCCGATAAGCCAGAGAATTGCACCGATTGCCAAACGCGTGAAGAGCAAAGCCAGCCCCAAAGGAGCGTAGAGAATCAAACAGAGGATCTTCCATCCGCCAGGGACTCTGAAATATTATTAATTTTTTTCCTTTTTTGTTTAATATCCTAAAAGATGTAAAAATATTTAATTCCATCATAAATTTTATTCGGCTAACACTATCATTTCGTTAAGGTACTTATGAAGAACATTTTTTTAATAACTTATTTTATTACAGAGGTTTAATGGAATTATTAGAACATAGAAAGCAAATAATCTTTTTCAATATTTTGTTAGTTTGCGCGAATTTATGTTCAATTGCATCGTAATGGTATCTAGGTCATCTTATCATTTAGTTAAAGTCTTCATGGAGAGACTACATTGTTTCTGCAAGATTTTATAAAATTTATTTTATTATTAAGTCTTGATGGATGATTATAAAAATTCAAGATTTTGTAATGTTTTAATTTTTCTGGAAGAAAGGCTTTAATGCTCTAAATTTTATGGTGTGCAAAAGTTGAATATAAATAACTAGCAAGATTCGATAATGAAATATGTAAAAACAGTATTTTCATATTATCAATGAATTTTGTTTTTCTTTCTCTCTAAAAACGCCAAATTATTTAATAAATGTTCATAAACAAATAAATATTATTGAACAAAGCGATAAATAGAAAATATAAAAATTTGCAAGAGGTATTTATCATATTAACTGTTAACTGCGCAATAGGAAATAGTTTCAGGAATTAAAAATAACTTATGAAGATAAACCCAAAAATTAGGGCTTTGAGTCACGTAAAATGGAAAATTTATGAGTAACTTTTGGTAGTTTTTTTTATCCCAAATTCTCAAACTTCATTCTCTAACCATTTTAGGAAAAAAAAGTTGAATAATTTAGAGTCATAAATCGTAAAGTCTACTTATGACTTTTGACCCAAATAGACTAGAGTATAAAATAATCTGCTCCAGCTGTTGGGCTTTAGCATTGAGCTTCTGTTCATTTGAGCTGGCAAAAAGCAGAGAACAACATTGGAGCATAAAAGGCAATATTGAATCAACGAAAAATTCTCTGAAAAGTGAAAGGAGAAAACTTAACAAAATCCTTGAGCTGACAAAGAGTAACCTATATTTAAACTTTCGATCTGCATACGAACTAAATGAGCAAAATATTTATCCCTTCAGCCCAAAAATACTATTGCCAAATTCGCAATCTTCATTAAGAGGTTAGAATTTCATTTTTCGATAAATTTTCATGTTAATTTCGTGAAAATTGTTTAATTTTCCATTAAATTTGTGGTTATGTTCGATAAACTGATTCGAGGTGATTCAGAGAAAAATTTGCAGTATGCGATAAAAAGTTTGTCAAGGTTAGGACAAAATAATATTTCATAAATGGCAGTTTCATTGACGAAAGACGATCAAGGTAAGTATATTAAAAAAAAAGTTTCTATTGTTAAAAAGCGATTACTCACCTGTTTGTGTCAAATATATCCTTGATTTCTACCTCTGACATTTTTGTATGATAAATCGCATTGAAATTTATCAAAGAAAAAAAAAATCTCAAATTCTCGTATATACTACTCTTTCAGTAATATGAAACTTATAACAGTTTACTGTTCAACATCGTCGTCAGCATCCCTTCTCCTGCGCCAAAAAAAAATCCTTTCAGATCCTTTTTGCGGTACACTTGTCGCCCAATGTATAAACTACAACGATTGGCCGTCTTCTTCTTCACCAAGCGTTCTTATTAGTGTTCTTATCGGCTATCAGCTTAACGCTCTGTATAGTTCGACGAAATACGAAACAGCAACATGATTATCGACACAGATTCGACTGAGCGCGTAAAAAAATTGATAATAAACATTCACTATTCTATGAATTCTTTCCGGTTAAAATAAAAATGAATAAATAATGGAAGCATCCTGAAAGACACCCTGAAGTAAGCCGTCAATCTAACAAAATTCCGAGGTCATTTAAGAATATTTTTATACGTAACTCGAGCAATGATATTGATACTTTTGATAACAGGCTCATCGACCTTCGTGCCCTTCAAGACCGATTCCCGTATTTGGAGAATCCGATGAAATCCCCGATTTTCTATGACCGCATTATGACCGGGCCCTCAGTGACACTCAAATTCCCTAGGAACACGAAAAAAAAATCCCTAGAAGAAGCAGACGAAATCTCAAATAAAAAATGGCGTGTACCATGATTTAGTGTTTAGTATAAATCGTATACAAGATTTACCGAGTTTTGGTGTAATATTTCCGAGTAGTTTTCGATAATATTTAATTTAGGATCGCTAAAGTCTAATTGTCACGTAAATCATCAGTAAAAAGATGATTTTTCGTCGAAACGAAGTGTTTAGATCGACGACAATTGACAAACTCGCCTAACCTCAAATCGCAATACCAAAAATATGTGTATATAATTCTCCAGAATTAATTTTGTATTTGAATCATTGATTTGAAATCAATAACTGAATTTCCGTATCGAATGACCGATGTAAAAAGATGCCTGGAGGTCGGAGGAATCCTGGCGGACGTGGAGGTCCGGGATCACGAATGCAGTTTAATGTGTGCACCAGCACCGGCAATGGAGGTACAAACGGCGCTTCAAATAGCGGCACAGAGGATAAAAGACTCGGTGAGACCATCGGTGGAAGGCCTTTGGCTCCGAAACACGTACCAATTCCCGCACTACCCGTAGATGGTCAGCTTATGTTCGAAGCTCTGTCTCTTGGAGTTTCCATAATAGCAACTTGCCTCCAACTTCTCAATCTCTACAGAACTGTCTGGTGGCTACCACAGTCTTATAATGAGTACAGTATGGTGCGCCATTTGTATTTTCCAAATCTACAGATTTTTTTTTCTATCATAAACGGACAAGATTTTAATGCTTCATTGTTTAACAGTTCATGAAGAAGCAAACTACTTTTCTTGATCTTTGAACAATCGCATTGAAACAATTCAAGGCTTAAAACTCGAAGATTTTCAATTTCTAACAAGAAGAAAAATTAAAAACTACTTTTTGCAAATTTTTAGGAATTAATTATTTCATTTGCAGAATTTCTACCTGATAGATCCGTATCTTCTTGTATTTATTGTAACGATGGTATCAAGACGATTCATTTATGCACTATTGAGAAGATTCATTGATGCCGTATCACCCGCTAGATGGTTGCCGGCAGCTCAGAGAGTTATGAGGTAACGTCTATCTTTACAGCGAAAATTTGAATGAAAATTACAACAAAAAAAAAGAAGAATAGCTGAGAAATCAATAAATATGCGATAAAGTGTTTTGGAGAAAGACGATTGTGTATTATTTATTTTACTATCAAGGAGATTTATGTTTGAATGATCTTCAGGATCGTTCTACTGATAATGGTAGTGTCGATACTTTTGTGGTGCTTGTATTACATGAGCGAGAGACACAACTCCATGAAAGTCTTTTATCTTTGCTATCCGTACGTATGAATTTGTATTTCAAGGATAAAATTGGAGGTTGTTGGAGCATGAGGTCGATTCGCGGATTGAGAGTTAAATATTCAATGATTCGTAAAACTAATGAAAAATATTTATTTTTAGTGCAATTTCGTAAATATCTCGATATTTTGTCAATATTTTGTGCAACATGTACGAGTATTTTTTAAATCCTTCTTATAAAATCTAAGATCGACACTAATCGCCTCAACTGCCTTTAAAATTGTAAAACGGATTTATCGGTTAATCCCCATTATTTTATACCCAGAAGCATATCGGTTTATTTCCTCATGTTTGGCGTGAGTATCGGACCGTTCTTCGACATATCCACGGCTCCGCTCTACGTCAAGGAAGATCGAAAGACAAAGTTTTTGTTGGGTAAGACGATTCATTGTTTTTTTACATTTGCTGAGCAGCAAAAAAAAATCTCTATCGCAATATTTAATTTTATACTCATTTTCAAGACAAACCACTGCACAATTGTTCGCTGAGTCCAACGGCAATACGGGCTGAGGTATCGAGTTTAAGATCGGATTTTAATCGTCGATTGAAACGAGCCTTATTCGCGTCATCCGGAAGCGCATACGTATGCGGTATAGCACCCGTTATATTCGTACCTCCTCATCTTCATTTCAACATTACATGGGTCGTGCAGCACATTGTCCTATTTTGGCTCAGCCGTTTGGGTGCTCATTTCGCTCAGGCATATCCAGTAAAGTGAGAAAAAAAATTACATTATTAGCCGCTAATAATTCATGAATAATTTGTTTCTTCTTACTTGACAAAATTGATGAATGATTAAAATTAATTGATGTTTTGTTTATTTTTTCATTTTTTTCCAGATATTGTGATGTTTTGCACAGAGCAGCGCTCCATCTCGGCAGATGGTCGAAAGTGGAAGGCCGTAATGTACATATACCCACGCAAATATGGAGCGATACGGTTCTTTGGCCTCATGGAACTCTCGTAAAGCATAATAAAGAATTGTATCGTTCTGAAGGACTTTGTACAGCGGCCGAACCGGGAAACTCGAGCCATTATAGATTTCACGTAAGTATTTGACAAATTATTATCTCGTTTGTGTTTATGGAAAGTTGTTTGCTTCTTTGCCCTGCTGGGAGAGTAATAATCGCGGATATTCGATCTACCATAATAGTCAAAGGCAATTGATAAAAAATAAAAAAGGTAACAACTTGTAAAATATTCAAAGAAGATAAAGTAAAGCGAGAAAAAATGGAATATCCTTCATCTATTCTAACCATTATTATAAATTATTTTAAATATTATTCAGTATTAAGTTTGATTTGAGAAAAATTAAACAAATATCATTTGCTTCATCCGGCACAAAGAGAAACGAATTAATTCTCATTTCGTTTTTTATCTACAAATAGGCTTTGTTTAGCGATCCAACGATGCTCCTGCGTACCATGCTGGGTCTTCAATTGTTGCTCGTTGCTTTTCAACTGATAATACTTATACGAACGGTAGAATGGTATCAAGTAGTTTCGATATCGTTACTAGTCGTCACAAACTACAATACCGTCTTCAAACTCGCAAGAGATTATCTCGTATGCTCGAAAGTTTACACAGCTGAGCAATTAGTACAAGAACGTACGCACTCTGCCATAACAACTGTAACTTAATAATAGTCATTTACCTGTAAGAAATAATTTTAAGGATCTCTTGTGATTATTTTGTTTTTCTCTTTTTTTTTTTTAATAAACAAAAGATAAATTATTAACTGAAACAACTTTTATCATTTGATCATACCGCATGAATCTCAATTCGGAGAAAACAGATCAGGATGCGCACAATTAAATTAATCAACATTTTGTGTAAATAAAACATACACGTGTCTATATGTAAATATGATTCAATACTTGTTTGATTAAAATTTGACTGAAAGACTATAAAATAATATTTAAAAAAAAAATTAAATGCATGTTAATTAAGACTAATTGAGTCATATTGACGAGTGAAAATATTCGATGAATATGCAATGAAGAATTCGTCGGTCGAGTGATGTGAGGGGAAAAATTATAAATATAATCGAGCAACAAAAAATATCGATTAGAAGTAATAATAATAATAACAATAATAATAATAGAGCGGTTAATGACTTCCACACCATTTGCAAAAAAATAAATATGTAAAAGAATTTGCTAGCGAGATTTTTCGATCGTATCGATTCAACAATAGATTGAAATTATTTGATAAAAATATTAATAACGCATTAAGACACTTTGGCGTCTAGACTTTGAAAGATCAAACGATATATCTCTATAATTGAGCAGGGAAGATTTTTCTTCGTGAAGAATATTTCGAATCTCGTATATGGATTTTTGCGATATAAAAAATTATCCACGATCACGAGGCTCGAAAAAGGCTCGGGTGCCAAATTTTCTTTTACATTTCTTTTGTTTAAAATATATAAACAGATTAATTAATAATTAACGCACGACGTTTAATGGTATCGTCATATTACGGGGTATTCGAGAGCCAAGAGACTCCGCGAGACTCCTCGCGAGCTCGTGCCACACGTATTTTCCAGCGATCGTGACTTCCTCGAGCGGTGGTCGAAATGCCACCAGGAGAGTAAAGCAGAGACCATCGCCTCCCTGACCACCGCTAAACTCGACGGACAACAAACCGTGAGGTCGGTGCTGAGCTACGCCATCCCCGAATACTTCCTAAAACCATCAAATTAAATGCGTCAAATTAATCGACGATTAATTTATTAACATTAATTTAATATCAAAATGATTAATTATCTAATTTTATTATTTTAAATCACAATAATGTTAAAAAATTAAACTCACCACCATAAATTTGTGTAGAGTGGAATGTAAGTTTCTATTGGGATTTATCTCACAAATGGGTAAATGGAGCGAAGTCTTTTCCGAAACGAGAACGTGCATTCTGTTGCTGTAGAAACAAAACGATTTATTGACTCATAAAATATTCAATAATTTATTATATAACGTTATCATATATACTAAAATATCATGAAAATAGATATTTTGTGTATTTTTTTTCCCTGTAGCATGAATTTTTTTATACTCACGTAGCTTTTTTCCTCACACAAACGATCAGTCGCAGATAGAGTTTCGTGCGTGGTTTCGTGACCGGTAAAATTGACGAGTGCCAAGGTGAATTGACGCCACTTGCATAATCCCTTCCTCGCTGTATCAGCGGTAAAATATCACTCGATCTGAGCGACAATTCCGCAACGTTTTTCACCCAACTTGCTTGTAACGATTCCTCATTAGCCTGATCGGGTGTCTTTAATATTCCACCGGTTACTTTTCCAGACATTACAAAACGAAACCACGAGCCACTTGCACATTCTATCATTATCAGAGATTCCGGTATCATCGTCAAACCTGTTTCTTCTAAAACTTCGCGTTTCACAGCATCC
Organism: Dyspetes luteomarginatus; assembly: GCA_963669185.1. Lineage (NCBI taxonomy): Eukaryota > Metazoa > Arthropoda > Insecta > Hymenoptera > Ichneumonidae > Dyspetes > Dyspetes luteomarginatus. The sequence continues at coordinate 19,614,252 of OY769905.1, read as the reverse complement.
AACAAATTTTCATTTGGCTCTACGCGACCTGCTGGCAAATACCATTTTCCTGCACACGATGCTTTTGCCTCTTGGATCATAAGTACTTCGTCATTATCGTTAAAAAGTACCGCAGCGACGATGTAAGTCACGGTTTTTTGGCATATTGGTATGTAGCTCGAGCTCGCCGTTGGCTGTATCCCTTTTGCTTCTATAAAATTAAACAATTATATTTCGATTTTTTTTCTGCTCATAAATTTTTAATTATCGGTTTTACATATTTTTCTTTAGCTTAATTATTTATTATTATTATTATTTGTCAATAAGGAAAGTGAATAATATTTTTTTTTAAATTTTATGTAACAAAATACCCTGAAATTTTATATACAATCATTCTTCTTCACTGACTCTCTCGTACGTACTTTTTTTTTTTTTTTTCGTTTTACAGCAAGTGGAATAATGCAAGTTCGATCTAATTATTCGAATAAATGTACATTTAATTTCAAAGATAATGTCTATGGTCAAATTTCAATAAAATGTTTAACAATTGCTAAATTGAGGCCAGTTTTTTTAAATTGTTGTTAAACAAATGTCAGCAAAAACTTGTTAATTACGATTTTGTCGTTGATTATTTTGATTTGAAAAATCCTTGTTTTTCAAGACTTGCAGCATTTATCAGCTTGGAGATTAAATCGTGAATAACTAGCCGAAGAAGATATGCGAAATTTCGAAATTGTTCAAAAGTATAATAATAATTTGTTCTTGTCCATGCATAAATATATTTATTTACTCAGACAATTGGAAAATCATATTTTCCTAATTTAAAAAACTTATACTCCAAAATTTATTTCTTTGCTCGAAATATTCAGTAGAATACTCAAAATGGATTATAACAATTTATAAACGAGAACAATCAAGTATTGAACAGTTATAGTACCAACAAAAAGTTCAACCCTTTCAATTTCATCCATTTTGTACACTGTAATTTTTTGTATTTATGGTATGACGGAATTTTATTTAAAAAATGATTGAAATGTAAACCATTTCCGGTCAGGTACCTTTGCCATAATTAAATGGGTACCAGAGCAACGAGGTTAGTGTTCATCGGAATGAGAAAAAACAGTTGCATATTTTTCAAATTTGGTGAGACTATAAAGATAAAAGAGAACAAACTGAAATCCGTCATGCATAAAACCTCAATTTCTCCGGATATCTAGATCATAAACACTGATAGTTTCCGGTTATGCCGGAAACGACGAATACAAAAAAAATTACGAATTGTACTTACCAATAGCTTCGTTTTGTGCGACGAGGCTGAAATCACAAAGATCGTCATCCTCGTTGACACTCTGACCGGCAAGGACTTGCCGTATTTTATCCTCGATAACATCTGGCATCTTGTTCAATTTGCACTAATTTATTTATTTATCGATTTATTTATCCATAAATATATATATAAGACACGATTCAAGATATAATTTTAACGGTTCGCGATTTTCATTTTATATTAATTGAGCGGTTTATTTCCAATAGGGCGTTGCAATTATAACGTTCATTAATAACTGTACACTGTCGTTTTACGAAGTATTGCGTGTTGTCTGTCGTGTGGTAACTAACGTCATCCAATCGGCTCGCGTATCCTTTTACAACACACGCCAAAATATTCGTAAAGCGTTTGATGGCCTTTTTCTCTCCGCATTCTAGGTCATTGACAACAACCACCGACTATGCAATGTGATTAGGTTACGCGAGGAGGAATCGTATCTCGTATCTTGTTTTTTCTCGCATATAGACGTGGTAAGTATGTGAGAGAATAGTAAATAAAGAGAAAGAACCTCCACCATGCATCCACCCAAAGCCTCCGGCGTCGTGTGAATGGATGATGCTTGAGTTATTCGATAATCGATAGTTCTCGTAACAAAACGATATATCGATATATTCAAATTTGTTACTTATGTTTTATTTTACAGATGAATAATGTCTTTTTTTATCCTCAAAAAATCCTTTAATTTCTCAGAGCCTCTGCTTTAAATTATATCTATAAGGACTCTACAATTTCTCTTGTAAATCTCTACTACTTCCGAGTTTTCCCGGCACGCAAGGCTCGTTATATGAGGGTTACCATGGTTAAATCGATCGGTATCCAAGCGTCTAAATCAAAACAATCCTTCGAACTCACTTCTACATTTTCAATTATGAAGAAACATGTATCAGTTCAGCTTTTTGCATTATCAGATCGCATAGCGTTTAATTTATCTTTGACGTAATTTTGCTTGATGGATTCGCGCGATTATAAAAAACATGTATATATAAAAAGTGCTCAAACTTTGTCATTGGGTTGTACGCACTAATAATAAGTGAAGAATTTTGAATTAATTTTTCATAATTAAGTTGACATATATTAGTTCACATGTAATATTTTTTCTTATAAAACAACAAAAATATGACTCTTGTTTTGTCGCGTGTTGATTACGCGACCGTCGGTGTTACCTCACGAGGCACAACAAAGATTTTGCCCTCGCTCGATCCGAAACAGACGCAAAAATTTGCGGTGGCCGATCACGATGGAATTCTTCACGTATACGGTAATTGTTTTTATTATTACAACGCGATCGATATTGTTGTTCCATTATACCACAAATTGTCGAGTTATTATTATTTAATGGGAAATGCATATTTCAAATAAAATTCATACGAACAATTTTCACCAGGAATAAAGAAAGGAGAATTGCAGCTTTCGTTCAAATCTCTGCCCGGCCCGAAAATACGAAGAATGGCACTCGGAGGAACTCTTGGAACTTTACGAGATAAAATATTCGTTGCTTACGGAAATTCCGTGAGAGGTTTTACTCGCAAGGGTAAAATGTTTTTGGAGTTTGATACAAGTCTCATAGAGCCAATATCTGCAATGTAATTTATTCAAATTTATATATATACTTCTTTGTTCCACTAAAAACGGCCAAGTATTGAATTTTTTAAAAATCAATTTTAGGTACATTCTCGGAGCAGATTTGGCGGCTTGTGCTCGCGATCTTTATCACCGTTATCAAAATTGCAAAGATGCCGATTCGTATTTAGCCGGTGAGGCACTTTACGATGTTGTGCTTCTTCCTCTGGATGGTTCTGCCGTTCTCGCTATTCTCGCTTGTGGTGATCGTGCGGTAAACATTTAATTCTTTAATCCTAAAACAAACAATTTCCTCAACATTAGTAATATGTTAAATTTTTGTGATACAATTTTTATATCCTCGCAGTATCCACATTTTCATCAAATTACTCTGAATTTTTATAGTATTTTTTTAATAAAAATTTTGTATTATTTAATTGTATTTTTATTCTAAGGTACGAGTGCTTCATGGCACGAAGAGTCCAACAGTTTTGAGACTACCGAGCGTTCCAACGGTACTCGCATTGTACAGGTCTCAGAGTAATTATTGGTACATTCGTATTTAATTATAATGATGCAAAAATTTGCAATAAATTTCATCAATTTCATACTTATTCAGTTTTCGTTTGATTTTTTTCCTTTCATAAATTTCGATCCTTATTTTTCTTTTGTACAGAGAAGGCGATCGAGAATCCACGAATAGAGTTCTCGTAGGTACGATCGACGGTAAAATTGGTCTTCTGATTCTTGAGGGTAACAAGAACCTTCGAATTACTTGGCTGGTCAACATAACTGGCTCGGAAATCACGTGTCTCGATACTTATGAGCTCGACGATGGTCTGGACATTCTCGTAGGGCGACAGGATGGTACTGTCGATGTATATGCATTTCCTGACGACGAGGATACAACGCCGACTCTCAAATTCCGTTACGTGAGTCTCTGCAATGAAGAAAAAACAATCTTACGATCAGACTTAATCAAATAGGATGACGATAAAATTATGATTTTACCAAAATACATTGATATATATATATATATACATATTTTTTTTTTTCTTTGTCATTTGTACTAATGAATTTGCAATAGTTCCAGGAAAAAGTCCGTGAAAAAAGAGAAAAAAATGCAACGTAACAAATATACTCCAATTCCTTCCATTTAAGCAGAAATATTTTTTGAGCTTCCATTCCATATGGTCGATCATAATTGTATACTTTTTTTTAGAATTCTGGTGAAAGTATAAGCAGCATTAGTGGCGGTTCAATTGGTTCTCCGGATCATGCGGAAGTTCTCGTTACGACATATTCTGGTCGAATATTTGGCCTGACGACGAGACCGCCAGGTTCCCTCGAGGCTGAACTAAATGATGGTGGATTGGTAAAACTGAAGGAAGAGATTCAGCAACTGGAGCAGAAATTGTTACAAGGAATAGAGACATCAACAGACAATACAGATTCTTTAACACCCCTCATACTGTCGGTCAGCCACAGGTAATTAATGAGACCATTTTGTAACAAAAATTGAAAGAGTTTTTGTTTTCAATTAAAAATTAATAAAACGAAGATTAATAACGATCTGAATATTGATTGATTTTGGATGAAAATTTTCTTATTTTATTAGAATGATTCTGGAACGAGATACTGCTTCGTATTTATTGTCGATCGAATTGGACACGGCGATCGATAATGTTCTCATACAATCGGACACACCGATCGAACTGGTAGACGAGAGTAACAACGCGGTCGTCAGTCTTTCGGCTTGCAACCCTGAGAAGGGAAATTTCGTTCTTGCTACTTTTCGGTGCCAGGTAAAAAATATACTAAATCTACCAACGAAAAAAAAAAACATTTTTTTCAACGTTAAAAGAGAGTTTGGTTTTTTTAATTGATGATTTATGAAAATTTAGCTCATTTCAATTTGTTGAGATTCTAAACTTAATCTTGATAATTTTTTTTTTTTTTTGCCTTCAAGTCGAACACAAATCGTTTAGAAACGCGATTGCGAACGGTCGAGGGACAATCTGGCACATTACAGGTGTATGTAACTTCGCAGGTAAAATTTAAAAAAAAATCAATTATTAGTATAAATTTTTACCATCAATCTCGGTTATATTTACATACCTGTAAATGCATTTCAGATACAACCAAAATGCTGCAGGAGAATCCGATTGCCTGTCTATGCATTATCTCTTCATGCGAGACTTCACGACGATGAGAGTGACAAACTTTCCGGAGGACCTTACAACGAGCTTCGACTTATCGGCAGTTTTACCGTTGCCGAAGTACTAGAAACAACAAATAAACAAATAAATTATCAAATTTTCATCAAATTAATTTTCTATTAAATTTAAATTCTATTCTATTAAATTTGATTTTTTTAAATATTTTCTTCCAGATGCACGCGTGGCTGTCTCTTGCTTTGCCGGATATTCCTGAAAGATCTCACCTGGTAGAGGGCGAAGCTTGTTTAAACTACTTCTCAACATTCGTGGGAACGATTCTCAAGTGCAAGTACAGGTGAGCATTTTTTCCCTCTCAAGGCCCTTAATTCTGGAAATGCGATACTCGTTGATTTTTCAGAAAAGGAAGTGCAACGTTTCTCGGTGAGAATGTATCGACGGTTATTATTCTTCGTGACATCTTGACCAGAGAAGCAACCAAACGAAAAATCAAGCTGGAGGTCTTCTGTGGTAATTAAAAACAAAAAAAAAACACAAATTAAACCTTTTCGAAAAAATTACACGAAACATTTTTTGTTTTGTTGAATCATTTTGTTTTTGTTCTTTGTATCGAACGATATTTTGCCACACAGACGTTGCCGAAGGAAGCGTCGCTCGAGTTCTCGAGCTGATAATTCCCCGTCTCGACGATGCCCACAATCTCAATGAAAAGATTAAGATCCTCGATGCTCTTCAAGAGCTTGACATGCGCTCGGATCCACAGGAAAATTTGTCTACCGAGTGGCAAGAACTTCTCAGAGATGAGAGAATAATAAGATCAAAGCTGGCCAAGGGTGCTGAAACTTTGCAGAGATTGCACGGTGTAGTTACAGATTTATACGTTGATTGGGAACGTGCAAAAGGTTCACGCAGGTAGATCAATTTTTTCTCTCATACAATTCAATCCCTTTCATTTTCTTCGTCATGCTGGATACAAATTTGTGAACTTCTGATTGCTAAAAAGAAGCTTTTATAAACGACTCTCTTAATTTTCTGTTTGAGAAAAAAAAAAAACTTAAAATACTTTTCAGAATCAGCAGCAAGATCGCATCGGAAAAGCTTAGCTCCGCCCTCGAATCGAGAGATTTAACGCTGCTACTACAAATTTTATTGGGAAAGGAAGAAAATAAAACTTTCGTCTCTTTGCCAACTACGTCAACAGGCCACGAATAAGATAACAATGAAAAATAATTAAGTTCAATGTTCGCTTGACATGTGGGAATTTATAAAAATAATTATTAATAACTTGGATCACAGTGAAATGCATACTCCTGTATTTTGCCCGGAGGGCAGTCGAGAGTAAAAACGATACTTTGAAAATTTCCTCGATAGTTTGGAGTAGCAAAATATAAAAAGAAGAAGAACGTCGATAAAAATATTCCGTGTACGATTTAATAATGAGGTAAAACGATCATATTTCTGTAAACTCGTTCGTGTAAAAAATATATTTATCAACATTGATTGCGCGACCATAGTTATCGCTGAAAATTGCCTAGTATAATTAAACGTACATTTACCGTATTGTGATAATTTTTAATTGCACAAAGCACATAGTGCATGCACGTATTTATACTATACTTAACGTAACGATAAACATATACAATATAATTTATTTATATATTTATAGTTTTTCGTTAGCGCGTAAAGAATTTTTCCGTACACTCGTTAAAGCGTATTTAACCAATTAGCAATATATCAAATTCCCTCGTTACTGTGTTGCGACTTTATTACGTTTAAGATTCATATTTTAAAGCAAAAATATTCGTTGCGATAATCTCAGAAAGTAAGTATTTTTTTCTTTTATTGTTTGTCACACGATAGCTTGATCTAAGACGGCACATTCTCCATAGTTGTCTGAAAAATTAGCCTTATAGAATCGACCTATCAGAGTTCGCAAAACATTACTAATGCGAAACATTTATTGAATTTTCCCTTTATATGATTTTTTGCAAAAAAAATCGCACCGTAGCTTCTTCATAAATCGGCAATTAATCTACCACAATTGGCTTTTGGAGTGACGAAGAAAGAGAAACGTGAAAGAATTTTTTCTTGTTTTTTTTTTGTTTTCACTTTTGAATCACATCTATCATTTCCGCATCGCATCGACGCAGAGTCGATAGGGACGGTCAAATATAATTACACTACGTAGCTATTCTATATCTTACGTACTGTCCATACGTAAACAGGATCTATATTGATCAGTCAGTTAATTCCAAATCACCGTTCTTTTCCCCCCAAACGCATTGCTCTCTTGTTCGTTTTTTTTTCTGCTTCTACAGTCGCAAAAAATTCGTACCACTTTCGTGAGACAAACTGACATGACAGTGGGATACGTCACAGTTTGCTTCCATCCGATTTGTACAGAATTCGAAGTTACATGAAGAAATACTGCCTGCAACAGACAAATTATTATCGTAACTAACGATTATTTTAAAACTCTGAACACGCTTCGAATTATCTGTAAATAAAATTTTTAATTGTTTGTCTCGATCGTTCTAAAAAAAAAAAATGGACAATTTTTTTCTTCTTCTTGAATGATAAATAAGATGTTTGCATTTGAAAATATACATACAGTGTATCTGAAGTACGATCGACAGCCTCGAGAGGATCTCTGTCGTTACTCCCATCATCGTTTGTCTCGACGGTGTACTCCAAATTTTGTCCTCCCTCGTGGGGCAATATGCTCTCAGGATTATCCTCTCGTCGTACAATTTCCACAACACCGTTGGGCTCAACCTCGAGTTTGAGCTCTTGCACAAGATCGTCTATTGTTCTTGCCCGGCATCTTTTATCGTCACTGTCCGCGCTCGCGTTTTTCCTCGATGCCGTTCTCCCGACTGGTCTCTCGGATTTGCTACGCGTGTGAGTGTGCATGTGACGTTTCATATCGCTGCGTACGCGAAACGGTTTGCCACAAATTGTGCATGGATGTGGCTTCTCGCCGGTGTGTATTCTACGATGATTTTGCAAATATGAGCTCGCACGAAAAGTTTTGTTGCAGTACTCGCAACGATAATTCTTCTCTCCTGTGTGTATTCTTCGGTGAACTATGAGCGAGTACTTTCTTGCGAAATCTTTGCCACAATATTCGCACTGAAATTGACGCTGTTCCGAGTGTATGCTCATCGAATGATACTTCAAATCGCCCCATTGACGAAAATGTCGACCGCAATCCTCGCACTTGTATGGCTTGTCGCCACTGTGCAGACGTTTGTGCACCTTGGAAAAAAAAGAAGAAAAAAAAAACGTATCATGAAAATTTCGAAGACTGAACGTGAAGATAGGAAAATAATGAAAAATCCGTAATTTTTGTCGAGATATTCACCTTCAAGGCACTCGCTGCGAAGAAACTTTTACCGCAAACCTCGCACTGATGAGGTCTTTCACCACTGTGAGATCTCAAGTGATAAACTAAACTATTTTTGTGATGAAACGATCTGTCGCATTGTGGACAGGCCAACTCGTCGTCTGTTATTGAAAAAAATATTTAATATAAATATAAGCAGTCAATTTATTGAGTATCCATATTAAAGTAGTAAAAAAATAAATATTAAGACTCATGATTTACATACTTTGATCTTTTCTCGATTTTTGCGACCTCTTTTTCTTTGTCGTTTCTGGTATATCAGTCTCATATTCTTCCTGCAAGTCTTCCTCGTTTATCGTCGAGATTTCCGTTTCTTCGTCGACTATGTCATCAGCAACGGCGGTCATTGACCACAACGTCGGGCCATTGTTTACATCGGACAACGGAGTCTCTGACTCCTCGTCTATTTGTGCTCCTGTTTCCTCGACTGAAATAAATAAATCTTTATCTCAGAAATTGCGAATCGTGCTGAGCTTTTATATATATAACTATATATGTATTAAAAGATAAAAATATATATGTAAAAATGATATATACATATATAATTTTTTTTCAAAATATTCAATACCGCATTAGGCCAATTTTCAAAAAATCGTATATCGAATATTAATAATTGTTGATTCAATTTCACGTCTCTGTGATTTTCTTCATTTTTCGCGTATGTTTAATAAATTTTCTATGCTTACCAACTCCACGAATTCCCTCCATGAGATCTTCGGGCTCACTAAACTCCTCAATTACCGTATTCTCCAATACCTGAACAGTTTCCGGCACGGGTATCGTTATATTGGTGTTGTTGGTTGCTTGGATTATCTTTGTTTCCTGCTTGACTGGTTCATAATGCGTCTGATAAGAAAAAGACCAAAAAAAATCACAATCACCGGATGAGATTAAAAGGAAGAAAAAAAAATGTGCCAATCCTAGTGAATACAAGTGCAGCGATTCTCAAACCGTTTGGGGAAAAAAAATTGTCATAAGCCCGAAGAATCATCAGAAAATTTTGTTCCGCGAAGAAGAGACGATAAAATATTTATGACAAATACAAAAAAAAAAACACATCACGATGTACGAAATTAATTTACCTTGAGATGTTCGAAGAATTTGAGTTGTGCATCAAATTGATTGTTGCACAATTGGCACGTAAAATTTTGAATCTCGTTGTGAACGTTCGTGTCAAGAGACAAAATTTCCTGAGTAATTTTTCCGGTGTCGCGCTTCGAAGAATTTCTCTTAGTTGGCTGTTTGAGCTTTCGTGGTATACGTTTTTTGTGCGGCAACGACCTCTTGGGTCCCGAGGACGGTGCAGCATCTTCGCTGCTATCAGCCGAAACGTCGATATCATACTCGCTCTTGACGTTTATGAATTCTTGCTTGATGCTCTGCAAGCGTTTGTATGATTGAACAGTCGAGTAAACCGGCCGTGGTTCGGCATCTTGTATCGCTTGTATCGTGTAAGAGTTAACAGGCGATAAAGTTGCCAAGTGACTGACGTCCTGCAATGTTGGATCCTGATGCTGTGACTCATGCTGAAGCTGCTGCTGTTTCTGGTGCTGTTGCAGTTGAACCGCGACTAAGGCTGCGGCTAATTTTTTATCCTCCTGCAAAGTCAAATTATGATTTTTTTTTTAGCAAAATATTCTGGCGACAAAAATATACTCGTGATCGTCAAAGGTACCCGATGCTTCAGTGATTTTTCGCGTCTACTAGGTTGGATGAAAAATTATTGTTAAATTAATTTGTCGAATAATGAAACGGATAAACGATTTTAGTTTTACAGAAATGTATTATTTTTAAGAGGAAAAACTTGTCTCTTAAATAAAACGATGAGGCTCTGATTTCATGACTAATGAAATGAACGGTTTTTCTTTCGTCATGGAGAAAGCTTCGATTATATTTTTAAAAAAGTTACAGATTTTATCACCAGTTCTTACAATGTTTTAAAAAGTCGAAAAATCACATTTAGAAAAAAAGTCTGTGCTATCGAGCTATAACTGTCTACGCAACTTGTGCCATTTTGAAAATTTCCCGAATTTCAACTGTTCGAAAAAATTTCATGTTCGCTCTGTTATGTTTCAATCAAAGTAAAGCTCAAATTACGTAGCTGAAAATAGGGAAGCTAAAATTAAGAGTGGTACATTTTTATGGAGGAGAATTTGTAAATGCTTAAAAACTATGCGGCAGCAATGTGCAAGCTTCAATATGCACATTTTTTTTGCTCGTGATACAACAATGAAAAGTCACGTGTTTATCGTTCTGCAAATGACGCTTCGTTTCTTTTCACACCCAGCAGAGTGTGGCAACGAATTTAATATAGCGATGAGTCATCTGAGTTATCGTCTTTTGTCGTATAAGAAAAAAAAACGTGATCCAGTAGGAAAAGAAAAGTTAAATAAATTTTGTTTTACTTTAGTTCAGAAATTTTTCAAGTTGAAAATTCCCATCTCGTTCTTGAATGTGCGGAACTTGTGCTTGTTATTAAAAGAAATGTGATAATATTTGATAAAACACAATTGGATGAAGGATGTAATATTGTTCAGTTATATCAAAAAATATTCCTAAGAGCATGTAAAACATGATGATCAAAGATTTACCAGAAAATTGATGCATTTAAGGCTCTGTCGATAACAAAAACTGCGTACCAAAATTCTTCTAATCGGTTGATCTTTTCGTTTGTCGAAAAGATCAACCGTTTAGGAGAATTTCGGGACCGGAGAAAAAGCAGCTTACTCTCTCGTACTCACAATGGCTTACGCAAAATCTGTTTTGCCGTCTGAGTAGTAGCACATCACTTTAACATGAATATTTGAAATATTTGAGAATTTGATTTGTTCTCAAATTTCTTTAAATTAGCCACTTTTGTGTTAGATCCATTATCAGATATACGAAAAAAACAACCAAGTTCTCTAGATATTTAGAACATTTCAATTTTTTTAGTTTTTAATTCAACAAAACAAAAAGTATTCAGAAAAATAAAATTATTTGGTGATTTTTTTTTTTGTATCAAATTCGGCCCACTGAGGTATCGAGTATCCTTTTCAATGCAATGTAATAAAAAAAAAATCAACAAATCTAGGAATACTAAACCATCGCTCCAGAATCATGAAAGAAGTGCATCAAGATCTCTTCCTCGTTCTTTACCTCCGTCAGTTCGTGTGGCAGAAGATCTTCAGTCTCGTAATACTGGGTAGTTCCCGTGTATTCGGATGCGACACCCGCGTTTATCATATCGACTACCATTCCTTCAGATATGAGTTCCCCATTGAGGGTAAGCAGAGGCACACCTTTGATATTTTCCCCATCTGCTCGTTGTATCGTTATGTACTGTGTGCCCTCCATTCCCTCGAGAAGGACAGCTTGGGCCTCCTCGTCCGTCGTCACCTCCATTCTTCCTGTGTCGGCAAAAAATGCACACTTGGACTAAATATCGCTCATCTACACAAGAATACGTAAAAATTGCTTTTTCGTGCTTGTTAAATGTCTTTGTAACATGTAAAAAATCACAGGATTTACGGTTATCCTATTACTCACTCGTAAAATATTATTGACGTTCTGAAAATTCAAATTTCCCGCCTCTAATACATCGAAAATGAAAGATATGACAGCCCCGAAGCCAAGGTCACTGTGCTCCCCCAGGACAACCGAAATCTTTGTTCTTTATCTTACAAGATGTTTGCCCTTCCTGCATTGATATTATCGTTCTTCATTTGAACTTCTTGTAGTTTGCCGATATATCACAATTGTCACGGTCGTGAAACAATTCGCGATGTAAACAAATCGAGGTATTGAAACACTGTACGACAAAATGTGACAACAGTGCTTGGCTCACGACGCCATTAGACCGGATGTTATCCCCCCTCCATGGAGACTAGACTTTAGTCGCCACCACCATGCCCCCCTCTTTGACGCCGCGGGCAAATGTTTTCACTCGCGTGGCATTTTCAATGCAGCGATGAACGAAAGTGTTCATCGCTGCAAACCGTCTGTTCGCAATACATGGCAAAATGTTTTAAAACATAGGCGAAATTATCGAAATTATATTATATTTTTACCATCAATTGTTTCATGGTGAGACTGTTCTACGATCTCTCGTTCGTGAACTTCATATGGTTTTGCTTTATTATTGTATAGGATCACGGTTATGTTACGCCGGTCAAATGACCATTACTTATAAATTTTATCACTAGAATCGAATATGTTTCGAAGGTCTTTAAAGTAACTTTAAGGCCTAGGTCAAAACGTGGCTTTAACTGTATACACAAAATCCAATTGATAAGTTCTAGTCAAACTAAAAGAGAATATTTAAAAAAAAAGCAGTGAAGTTCAAATGAAAGAAAAATTACCGATCGAATATTATACATATTGTACGTCACTTCCGGCTTCTGACGATCTCTCTTTTTTGTGTCACTGATTTAAGTGATATATATATATATATCTCTCAGTGATTTATTTCTTCAGAGGCAAAATCACTTGTTTGAGTAATCGCATTAAGCAACAACGTAGGTGGGAGTGGGAGAGAAAAGAAGGGGTTGTGTGATATGTGTGAGTTCGCGTACCTTATCTCGAAACAACTAAAACGTCAAATGACAAAATTATAATTTTATCGTCGAACGAAGATAATTGTTCGACAATTATGCGCCAATTATTTTGTGTAGTTTTCGCCATGAGTCTGTAGAATTCAATATTTTTACTGCAGGGCGAATGAAATTTATATGGACAAACGCAAATTCTTTTTTTTTTCCCCGCAAGTGACGAAAAGTGCAAAGTGCGTATCGGCTCGTTGACAATTTGTGAAGACTCTCGCGCAAGCTTGGAGTTAAAAAAGGGGCAGTTACGCTTATATGACGTACTCTGCCATGACAGTGTCATTGTCAGCTGATTCACTTTGTTCCCGTATATTGATAAACTGTAATATCAGTCATATCATAAAATTTACGACGATAACAAAAGTTTGCTCGTCGTTTATGAGTCTGAAAATAGTGAAATTGCGTGAGAATAAAATACCGCGAATTCTTCATTACTCCAAATGAGGTAATTACTTTTCTTACGCGAATTCTTTTCCAATTTTTCTAGATTAGCATAAAATTCCAATAGATCGTCAGCTCACTAGAAAAATAAAACGATAATTTTGTGTTGAGAGGGGAAAAATAGATTTTTCATCGCCTTGTCACTCGAATGGAATTGTACGATTTTTGGAGTATTTATTTCCTGCAATAAAGCGTTAATCATGGATTTTTTTTAATTATTTCACTTTTGATGCATGATAAAGCGATTTTTCTTTGCTGAGACAATATGAATCACGATGTTTTATGACTTGAACACTCGATCGAGTTCGATTGATTTATGGGGTGTTTTTCATTATTTTCTCATTGCATTTACATCTTTTATGGTTAAAAAAATATTACACGAGCTTCTCAGACAAATTTAGTCATCAAAATTTCAAAAAATGATACAAAAATTTTACGTGAAAGTTTTTTTTTTATCTGCTGAATGAATTCTCTAGTATTATGTGGAGTGCTATCATTACGTGAGACCTTGAACTTTGAGGTTGTGATAGGAAAAAGTATTTTCTCTGTAATGCAGACAGCACTCTTAATCCAGCTAAAACCGTACAATTTTTTTGCTACAATCTTATCATACCCAAAATTTTTTTCGTAAAATCAGGCAAACTTGTGCATCGAACAGAAATTTCACTGTTTTTATAGCATGGTAATCTCAATTGTAATATTCTATCTATCTAATATTGAATTATATTATTTAATTTTCACCAAGAAGATGAAAAATAAAGACAAATATTAGTATTTGTTTATTTTTATTATTATCATAGTAGTAATTAATTAAGCACATTTATTTATCAACATTGCTGTTTGCGTTCTACACTTTTTCCAACTAATTTTTAGAAGGATTAGACCTCAGAGCTTTAATAATCCAGTAACGGTCCAGCATTAAGCAGCTGCAAGTTAATTCATCTGAGCTGCTTAGCAGACACTCAAAGAGCCTTTGGAGAATACGAAAAAAAAAAAAAAAAAAAAAAAAAAAAAAAAAAAAAATCAACGGGTTAATTATTGAAGCATTCAAATTATATATATGACTCCATGCACAAAACTAAAATGGGCTCTTTATTATCCTGGAGCATAAAATAAAAAAGGATAGCTTGAAATGTTTTCTAAAAATGTAAAAAATTACAAAATGCCAATTTTTGTCTATTTTTCATAACAGAATTTCCGAACCACAAATGGAAGTTATGTGACATTACTGAATGAGTCGTAAAGAGCCATGGCTGGAATATGTAGACGATGGCGCTTGTGGATATTGCCGGTTCTCACTTGTCTTTATGCTCTTTTGATATTTATTCTTGTGCCGATACTATTGGCTAATTCCATAAAGAATGGCTTCAAAAAGCAGGATCAGGGAGCTCTCGTTGGTGGAGCTTTTGTATTACTCGCTCTGCCCATTGCATTTTACGAGATAGTTCAACACATGATACATTACACACAGCCCAGACTACAAAAACATATAATCAGGTGAGAGGATTTTTTTTACTTCGTCAATAAACATAAAAAAAAAAATCATCCTTAATCTCGTGACTGTTGTTTTTTTTTTCATTCAGGATATTATGGATGGTGCCAATTTATGCAGTGAATGCGGTAAGATTCTCAAAAAAATTGAAATCAACTAAAATATCTTTGTGTTACGAATATTCTACACAGACGAGATATTAATTAAAAAATCCTCTCTTGGGATAAAATATTTCTCAATAAATCGTTAATTTTTATAAATGCATTATTGTGATAAATGCTCATAATTTTATATATATAATAAATATATATAAATATATATAATAAATATAAATATAATAAATATATATAATTTTATATATATATATATATATCTTCGTGCTTTATGATCAAACAGTGGCTTGGACTTGTATATCCTGAGGGCAGTATATACGTAGATAGTCTGCGAGAATGTTACGAGGCTTATGTAATATATAATTTCATGATGTACCTGCTGGCCTACCTCAACGCGGATCATCAATTGGAGCACAGATTAGAAATAGCCCCACAGGTCCGTCACATGTTTCCACTTTGTTGTTTGCCCAATTGGGAAATGGGACGTGAATTTGTTCACATGTGCAAGCATGGAATTCTTCAATATACGGTCGTTAGGCCTATATCGACATTAGTCTCATTGTAAGTGCATGGAAACTCGCGAATAATGAGTTTTATTAACAGAGAATGAAAAAAAAAGTCAATTAATTAATTAATTTAGACATAATTATTAACATTCTTATTTATTTTCAGCATTTGCGAATTAAATGACGTGTACGGCGAGGGACAATTTCGCGGTGACGTTGCCTTTCCCTATATGATAGCATTCAATAATTTGTCACAATTCATAGCCATGTATTGTCTCGTGCTGTTTTATCGTGCCAACGCCGAGGCACTTAAACCCATGAAACCAATTGGAAAATTTTTGTGCATCAAAGCTGTTGTCTTCTTCTCCTTCTTGTGAGTTGATAATTATATCAAGATTTTATTTAAATCCTTCAATATCATTTTTTTTTTTTTTCGTACAGCCAAGGCGTTTTAGTAGCAATGCTCGTCTATTTTGACGTTATATCGACGATATTCGATACCGACAACAGAGATGACATAAGAAACATATCGTCAAAATTGCAAGATTTTTTGATTTGCATAGAAATGTTTATGGCAGCTGTGGCTCATCATTACAGTTTCAGTTACAAACCTTATGTCAATCTTGCTCAGAGTCAAGCATGGTGGGATGCCTTTAGGTAAAAACAATTCGATAAATTACATACAATCAATTATTACTACAAAAATTGATTTTTGAAAGGAATATAGTTTTGCTTCAATTACTTTTAAAACTTTTTTTTTTCGAATGTTTTTTTGATGTGTTTTTCTCATGCTTTGAGAAATATTCGTTACAGGGCAATGTGGGACGTGTCCGACGTTCACAACGATATCAAGGAACATTTGGGTGTTGTTGGTTCGTCACTCAGCCGAACAATTCGTGGCCGGGGTGCGTATCAGCAGGCCTGGGGAAGCGCTAACGAGAGAACCTCGCTTTTGCCCGATTTACCGGTAACAACAGCGAGAAGCGCTCCAGCCTCGGCATTTGGTGTCGGTTACACAAATGGCGAGGCATCGGGTCAGTCGAGTCGGGTTAATGATTATCCGGCTGGTCCGATGGATCAGAGCCCCGACTCGCAGGATAATGGAAATAACGTGATCACGTAGCCCGGTGATTTTTCAATATTTTACACGGTGCAGGCAATAAAAAAAAGGATAATAAAGCAAGAAAGATACAGAGAAAAAACGACAATGAATAAATAAAAAAATGGCGGTGAATTCAAAGACAAAAACTCATACGTCCTTGCAAAAGCAAAAGGAGCTCTAATTCGTTAGATTATTTTTTAGCTCGTTTTACGGATAAAGTTGTATAGTTTTGCAAACAAAACATGTCTATCTATTTAATCTAAGCTATATATACACGCAATATACACATATATGGCTTTTTCTCTATATATTTTTTCCCCATTATTCTATTGTACTATAATTATAAATCAAGACATAAATTTTCCCTATTTCGAGCACGTTTGCAAGACAAAATTTGTCAATATGAAACAAAAAAAATTCAAACTACACTCTCAGTAGGCTAACGCAGAAATTTCGTACTTTTTCAAGTTTTTGTCGATATCGTGATTGTTACTCTGATCATGCGAGCTTTTATCGCAAGGCTAGTAAAAAAAAAAGTTATAATATCATCATTGGATAACTTTGATATTCCCGTTGTCGGTCTTTCTTTTCAAGTGATAAACCGATTGGAAACATGTTCGTGATCGTGATTATGATTATATTGACAATTTTGAACGAACATACAATGGAAATGAAATAAATTTTTTTATATTTAGTGTTGCATATAATCGAGGATGGGGAAAGAAATTAAGTACACCTATATGCAACGATAAAGATGATAATGCGCCTTGTTTTCGAAGTATTATGCCGCACCCTGAGGCGGCAACCACGATAATTGTGCTTTTCCTTTAAATTGGTATTATTATAATTATTCAATTTTATTTGTTTTCTCTATCGAAAAATACGCTTATAGGCCTCGTACACATTATGCTTACCAAAAGATGTACTACCAAATATATAATGTACATACGACGTTTATACCACAAAACCCAATATACGTGAATACAATATTATTTATACATATCCGACGTGTGTGTGTGTGTGTGTGTGTGTGTGTATGTGTATGCGTCTCTGCCTGAGTACTCTCTGTGATTCGTAGATCAAAAAGTGTTTGGGAGACCATTTTGCATGTAATTTTTGTATTCCATTTGATATATGCGTCGTACGAGAAAGAAAAAAAAAACAAAAACAATGAAACACATAATTAGAATAACGATTTTCAATCTTTTACACACCATGTCATCTTCTTACGTGGGTTCAGCTTTTTATTTTATTTTTTTATTAATCAACGATATTTCTTTGTTAATGTAAAAAACGAGATAATTCCCATTAGGAAGCAAACAGGATTATATAATACTTATTCTTTCTAAAGTGTTGTTCAATTATACCGGAAGTATCGATTAATGTGCATTGCAGAGGACTCACCTCTGATTTTTCCTTTTGCATGGGGGAAGCTGTTTTTTTTTTTTGATTCGCGAACACAACATCATGATTGCGCATACCCTTAAAAGTCATCAAACGCAACCGGAAGTTTGACAGCAGTTTTCACAACGTTTTTGTCCGATGTTTTCGTTTTTCTTTTCGTATTCCGTAAGTTAAAATTTTTCGCGAACGTCAGAGCACAACTCGAATCAAGCCCAAGAAAACGAACCGTGTACAGTGGCGCCAAAAATGGCGCCAAATTGTACTAATTGAGCGCCAAATCTGCCGCTACGTCATAACAAACATATACGCCAACAAAAGAAATTGACTGCTGAAAAAACGTGCACAAATAAGTCAATTAGAAAGATACAAAACGGAACGATGCCTGTGACAAATGGTATCGAAAAGCCAAATAACAATTCGGCCGAGGTTCACGATGAGTATCAATATTTGCAACTTATCGAGCGTGTTATGACACGAGGTTCGAAAAAAAGTGATCGTACCGGTGTCGGAACTTTCTCCGTGTTTGGGCCCCAAATGCGTTTCAGTCTGCGAGATGGTGAGCAAAAATAGTTTTTTTGTTATTATTAATAATTTATTAAGCTGTGTCAACTTTTAAACAAAATTAAATTGATTTTTGTTCAAATTTTTTACCATTGTAATTAGTCCACATTTGCCCATATTAGCTAAACATGTGGTCTAATTATTTATATATTCTACAGCCATCTCTCTCTCTCATTCTTTCAGGTTTCACATCACCTTAATGATCATTTAAATTAATAATAATTATAAGTTTAGATTGTTTAAATTGCAATGATGCCATTTTATTTTTGCCACTAGATGTTTTGCCATTGCTGACGACAAAGAGAGTTTTTTGGAAAGGTGTTGTTGAGGAACTTTTGTGGTTCATCAAAGGTTCCACTAATGCAAAAGAATTGGCTGACAAAGGAGTTCATATATGGGATCCCAATAGCTCCCGAGCTTTTCTAGACTCATGTGGCTTTAATGACAGAGAAGAGGGTGATTTGGGTCCTATTTATGGTTTTCAATGGAGGCACTTGGGAGCAGAGTATACTAATATGCATGCTGACTATACCGGTCAAGGTATGTTTGATGCCCTTGATAGTAATAATTTATTTTTACCCATTAAAAATTATTCATTGTTTATTTAAAACGATGTGCTACTCTGTCGATAACAAAAACTGTACCAAAATTCTCCTAAACGGTTGATCTTTCGGACAAACGAAGAGAACCACGAACTGTGTATAACGATTCTGGAGTTCGTGGTTCTCTTCGTATGTCCGAAAGATCAACCGTGTAGGAGAATTTTGGTACTGGAGTAAAGCAGCTTTCTCTCTCGCACTCACAATGAATTATGCAAAATCTGTGTGGCCAACTAAGAAGTAGCACATCAGCTTATGCACCTTTCAGATAGATACAAAATCTCAGTAAGAAAATAATGGCTTCTCAGTGAATTTAGAGTCAAAGTAGCCATTTGCGTTGCATCAAATTCAGAAAAATAAACTGAAAATGTTCATCAAGTAAATTCAGTCGAATTGTCTTAAATACAGGGATCGATCAGCTTCAAGATGTCATCAACAAGGTGAGAAATACACCAGACGACAGACGTATCATAATGTCTGCATGGAATCCCGTTGATATACCGAAAATGGCACTTCCGCCATGTCACTGTTTCGTGCAATTTTACGTAAACGACGGTGAATTGTCGTGTCATTTGTATCAACGCAGTGCGGACATGGGACTCGGTGTACCGTTCAATATCGCTTCTTATTCATTGTTGACTTACATGATCGCTCAGGTCACAAATCTCAAGGTTTGCCTTTTTCTTCCATCATTGACTCACCAGAATTGAATTTATCCTATTTGTTTTTCAACAAGACTATTTTATCTCGTCCATTTTTTAAATATTTGTTTGTCTCAAGCCTGGCGAACTTGTTCACACAATGGGCGATTGTCACGTTTACACCAATCACGTGGAAGCTATAAAAGAGCAGATCAAGAGGGTACCAAAGCCATTTCCAAAGTTGAAGATCAAGCGTGAGGTCAAAGAAATCGATGACTTCGTTGCTGACGATTTTGAATTGATTGGATATCAACCACATCCAAAAATATCGATGCCCATGGCTGTTTGATTTATGGCTGTAATTTTTTTTTCTTTCCTTTTTTTCACAGCGATACGAAACCCAAAAAGAAGTATTATGAGTGTTATACGTAATGAAAAACTCCGTGTGTACACAATTTTCTATAAAACTGTCAAGTGTATTAATATTAAATAATAAACAAACGTATATATTTTATTTTGCTCCGCATGTGGCGCTATTAATCCACTTAGACCACGAATTATGTCCATTCCGGAGGCCAACGTTGGTTCATTTCAAGTTAATTCGTGCAATCTTTTTTTTTTTAGCTAATACTTTTTTTTAAATAAGTTTATGATGAATTATCGGACGAGAAATATCGTAATGTTTATCGTTATAGTAAAAGGAAGGGTATCAAGACGTCATTTTTTTTTTAAATCTCATTTAGCGATAACTATATTTTATTTCCTAATAAAAATTATATTCTCAATAAACTCATATCTTAATATTTATGTTTCGTTTTCCGACTTCTTAAATATCGCTCGAAGACGCATTCCTTGGCATTCGGACACGGCTTGAGCCTCGCCAATTTGACAATGATGGGAATACGTATGTTTTATAATTTGCTCGTTTTTTTTTTTTCTTTGTTTCAATCACAAGAGCAATCGAAGAATGAAAGGAGTGCGCGGGAGAAAGGAAAAAGCGTAAATCGAGTCAGCCGTGACCGAGCATCAATGGAGAATCTTAAAAGGCCTGACCTCGTAGGTTTTTTTTTATTAAAATCAACACCAAGAGAAACTTTTGTTTCTCTTATCCTCTTCTTCCATGTATATATGTATGTATGTATATTTCAGTAGTCCTTGTTTATTGAGACCATACGAAAGACACCCATTTTAATGAATTTCAAAGCGATTTTTTTTCGTTTTTCTTTTAATTAAGTAACGAATTATTAAAAGAAATAATTAAAGCTACTTTCGACAATAAAATAGAATATTTACAAGAGAGTTAAACCGTGAATATCGATCGAAAAGTTGATGCCATCGAGTTATACACGAGTTATAATTTACACTTTTGAAATTACCTGCCTGATGCTTTCTTCAAAATGATTTAAATAATGAGCAAAACACTATAAAAACCGTCGATCAATTTGCAAACGACCAATATATTTTTAGACAGAAAATTATAAAAACTAGCTTTGAAATTCACGGCCAAATTCTGGGTTTTTATAACAATACTCTCTCCTTTCGTTAAAAGTCGATGTCGACTCGCTGCGATTGAGATTTTTTTTTTTTTTTTTTTTTTTTTTAGCACATGATGTGGAGACGTGCAAAGCTTTCGCGTGATTACAGACGCGCATTTTTTTTAATTTCGAGACAATTCTATAATTTTTTTATGCGTTGGGCTCGAATTGTATTTACGAAGAAAAAAAATGTGTTCATTTCTATACAGAGTCGAATTATTATCTAAGACGATAGACATTATCTACATAGATTCTCCATTCATTGTCTTCATTTTTTGTTTCTTTAGTGTATCTCTGTCTGTGAAAAGCCTTGTCAAGCTCTTCCAGACTGATACAACGGTTGGCAAAGTACGAATTTGAGGAAAATATTCGATCAAAGCGATCGCAAGGACTCGAATTTGTCCAACATTTTTTTTTTTTTTTTTTTTTAATTCATTTTTGCGATTTATTCTTGAATGTAAGTAGTTCAAAGTATGCTTCGCGATACTTTTATATTTTGTACAAATGTCTCGTGTCGAGTCTCGAAAAAGCGTCGATCAGCTCTTGTAGCTTTTTGCTAGGAAATTTCAGGTTTTACGAGAAATCGAGTGTTTAATAAGATTGAGAAGAATTTCATGAATCGAGGGTAACCGCGATTTAAGCCCACTATATAGTTCTTTTTAAGGATTTATCTTTTG
This sequence comes from Dyspetes luteomarginatus, assembly GCA_963669185.1. Lineage (NCBI taxonomy): Eukaryota > Metazoa > Arthropoda > Insecta > Hymenoptera > Ichneumonidae > Dyspetes > Dyspetes luteomarginatus. The sequence continues at coordinate 19,592,149 of OY769905.1, read as the reverse complement.
TTTTTACGCATTCAAAAGTATATTGTCGATAATTGCTTTGTTAAGATTTGATTGAACTTTGAAAACAAAACACGATTGAATATTTCAACATTTTCAGTTTTCTCTTAAATTGATAGTGTATGTATTTAGTTACAGATTAACCCTTGGAGTACACATATTTTTTATTTTAACTTTAGGATATACGTTGTTATAGATAAAATGATCAAGCGACATAAAATAGACATAGTAGATTCAAAAAGGAAAATTTGTTTGTCATCTCAGAGACACTACCCTGAGTTTGCGTGTACACAAATCGGGTGCTAAATGAGCACTGCTGATTTTCGATACGCGAATCTATAAAGGAAATATTTTATTTTTTATGTCATTGAGCTGTTATTAAGCAGCTCTATGACCTTGCAAGATCTTCGGTAAGGAACTGGTAAAATTTTCGTTGCATCTGGAAGATTGATGTGTGTACTCCTAAGATTAATGGAATCATTATAAATAAATTTAAGATGATTAACCAACGAAATGGATTTTCTCCATATATTCTCAATCATCGCAATAATCTTCCTCTATTTTTTTTTAATGATCGACAAAATATTAATAAATTCATCTCGAATTCTACTCTCAGAGTTTTCAAAGTTTTTCGGATAATTTATCAAAGAGTTTTCCGGGAAAAAAAGCATGTATTTCAACGTTCCGCAAGAGATACAACGGATCGTGAATCGTTAATAAATGTAGGAAAGCGTTAAGCGAAAAATTCTCGTTAATTCGAATAATCAGAAATTTTCCAATATCGTCGAAATTTATATCCAGCATTTTGGGGCTCGTTGAATATTCGTATCTCGAAAAAAATTGTGTCCATAATCGCTCGTTTATATGGCACACAACCATTTGAGGAAATTTGAGAAAAAAAAAAGAAGGAAAAACCAACAAATAGCCTATCGACAAAGCGACTAGAGCAACCGAGACCTGAGAAAAATCGAGTTTCAATGAATCAGCGCCCGCGAGAAACTGCAATAGCGGAGGTTCTCTTTGTTCTCGAGCTTGCACATCATTCAGGCAGAAATTAACGAACGACGTTTTTCGACCAATCGAATCTGCTTTGACGCGTTTCCTTTCGCCTTTTGTTTTTTTTTCTTTCTTCATTTTTTTGTTTTTTTTTTTGTTTTTTTTTTAAGATAAATCTTTACAAAATATATATAGAGGTCTTCGAAAAATGTGTGTGTTCGTTTGCCCATTCTTAATTTGAAGCAAATCGCTGTTGAGGCTCGATGATGAGGGGGGGCTAGCACATCTGCACATCGCCAGACTGTGAAGTACTTAATTGATGCAATTGTTGCGTGACGGCTAGCGTGCCTGTTTCACTTACCGTTACTATCACCCAAATAATGTCTAAAAAAAAAATCACAGAAAATTAAATGATTGATCTTTTGTCCTATTAAAAATCATCCCGTACAATATTGCACAGCGTAAAGGAAAAAAAAAAAAAAAAGAATACGGAATGAATCTTGAAATATTTTTACATTTTCAACATTCTCTGTACCGTGTTGGCAACACATTCAATGGTACGTACCGAAGTTAAAATAAAAACTGGGTCAACGAACGGCCTATTCATCTTCTTAGCCGAGCAAGAAGGGATTACAAATTTATTTGGAATTATTCCAATTCCTAATTGGATTGTTTGATTTTTTTTTAATTCCGTGTAAAGACAATAAACACGTACCCCCAAAATAGGAACCTGTAGACGTCATCATTCTCCATTTACTTTGAAATACACCTAATTCAGCTGGACTCGTGAGTACAACGCTCAGTTCTGCCGAATCTTTTGGCCCAAGAGCAGGAACTTGTACTCTCGCACAATCGCCCATTTGTGTTCCACCGGTGTATTGCAAAACAATACCCTCGGGCCACGATTCCGTGCCTGAATTTTGTACCCTCCATGATTTTTTGAATTGGGTATTCGGTGGTACTGATTCACCCTCGCCGATCGTGCTGTCGTACATGAGCGTCATCGAGGGTAATTTGAAGGGTGACTCGAAATCAAAGTAGCTACAAATAGCCGCTTGAAGATTCCTGGAATAAAAAAGAAGAAAACAAAAATTCCTGATAAATATAGAAGATGAGCAATGAAATAAATGGATTGCGAGTAACGCTTAGATGCAAAAGTATAGAATTGGAAACTTCGACAAAAGTATGATGATGCAATTTTCTGCTCTTAGATGATCCTGATATCTCACAATGATACACAAATGTTCTCTCGTACAGTGCCAGAGTATTTTTTAAGGCGGCAATACTTAATATTTTTGCCCAACATGGAAAAAAATGATTCAGTTATCGCGACGCAATTGTGAAGATTAAGATAAATGATAAAACTGATAACGAACTATTTATCACAATATTGTGGCAATTTTTTTGCATACAATTTTTTTTACATTCATTTATCCTCGTAAATGGGAACATATTTGATGATAAGAGTGCATCGAAATTTAGTTAAGGCAATTGATCGAGTTCTGCACGAATCATTTAGAAATAAATATTGAAAATAAGGAATTTGGTCCTCGATAATTTTTTTTCGAATAAATTGTCGTCTGATGACAATTTTTCCAATGAGAACATCGTCTTTAATGTCGTGAAACAGCAATAAGTAAAAAAAAAAAAATCATTCTCATTTGCATTCTAACAAAGTTATGCGTCATGTCTCCCGCCCGTGTCGATATGTCCATAACATTGCAACGATTTATGGCCGCGAACAATGCGTCGCGGATAATACAGGCGGAAATGGAACGAAATTGATGATAATGAAGGAAAATTTTGAATTGTTTGTGGAAAATATTCGCAATTTCGTTTTAGTAATTACGAGGGTTTTTAGCACTTCACGAGCGGAGTGTGTCACTTAACACTATTTGCTAAATTGCAAATGCGCAAATATCTCGGATTTTTAATTTTAAAAAAAGTGTAATTGGCAGTAATGTTCGGCAAATAACACTAACGAGTATTGAAGCAAATATATATGTAAAAAAAAACATATATACAAATCAAGGAACTGAGATTTTGTAAACATTAAGGAGGGTTCAAGGCAATTCCAGCATGTGATTCTAAAAAATTTGTACATTCTTGCAATCGTAGATGGGCACTTTTGACCGATTTTTTTTTTTTTTTTATACGTGATCATTAGAAAATACACAATAAAATGATAAGAAATATTATAAATTTTAAATTTATCATAAATACGATAAATTTGTCATGATCAATGAATTTATATGATTATATAATCATAGAAATTAATCAATCATCATTAAAAAATATAGTTATTAAAAAAGAGGAATTAAATGCTTTGACGAGTTGAAAAAGTAGTAAAATTTAATCTCACAAGGTGAGATTCTCTCACACAAAGGTGACAAGCTCTATTGGCAAGCGTATCTTTGTGCATGACAAGCTTCAAGAAGATTAACCATACCGGAAGTACACATAGACAAAATAACGTACATTGCACAATGTACTGTCAATGTTGACGTAATGCTTTCAGCATGATAAAAATAAATGCAATATTTATCAGCCACTTTTTTAACATTGAAAATGACTACGAGCTTTTTTAACTGAAATTATAGGATTTACAAAATTCTGCAGCATTATACAAACAACATAGAGTATGAAATTTGTCCTAAATTGCAGCAAATATTTTTGCAAATAACGCGATTTTTATTATTCATTTGCAAAAAGAAAAATTTCTTTCATTCCGTTTCATTTAATTTTTTTTTTTCGATTACCACTCTGTGATTGATAAAAAAAAAACAACAACACAACAATGGAAAAGTAGAGCAAAAAAATTCTATACGAAGCGACAAGTATATATTGAGTAATGTCGCAAAACCTTGAAAAGCAAAATACGCGAAAAATAGAGGTTATGTTCGTGTATTCATCGAAGTTTCGGGTAAACGGTAGAAATCTTACCAGTTGTTCATATCAAGGAAGAAAGTGGCGGTTGCTTCGTTGAGGTCACTACCAGCGAGTAACCTCTGCAATTGTTTGACGAGATCATCTTTGTCGGTAGTGCCGAGACAACTAAATTGATGCAGCAAGTGCTGATCCAAGTCGTTGTCGACGTCCATCTCGCTCTCTCTCTCGGTCACTCTGTTTTTTATTTTCAAAGATTTGATCCGTTTTTAGCTGTTTTCCTCTGTATTATATATTTCTCCTCTGATGAGTGACCGACGTTAAAAACTATAACGGTAATTTTCTTTCACTCGTCAACACGCGCCATATTACGAATTAAACGAAATATATATGTATATATATATATAGCGATAAATGAATAGCAGGCTGTGATTTTTACGCGATTCGATTCGTTTTTCTCGTTTTTTCACGTACCGATTTTAATATATGTAGCCTCTCTGTCTCTCGTTACTGCTTGCACAATTTTACGTTACATGCAATCGTGCTGCCTCGAATAATCGTTTAAGTATACGTTTTATCAACGAATTCAAAGGCGTCTGAATTCGTTAGTTTTATACAGATGCGAGTTTTCTCTTCCTCGAATTTTACTGTACACGCACACTTACAAGCACCCAACACAAACACACACACACACGCACACACACACACACTACCACTTCGAACTCGAACTTCTGTCTCCCTTTTTTGGCGCTGTTCTTATTGATGCAATGTCTAGGTCACGTATTTATCCCGTTTTAGCCTCGTTGTTCGCTTACTTTTCGTACTTCTCGCATCATCGAAATATCTCGACTAACTCATAACTAAGAATTTCAAATGTCATTCTCGATACGTCTCTCTACTGCGCGTTGTGTGTGACGTTTTCGATTGTTTTCGATATACTAGATGCATTGCGGTGGCAGAGGCAAAGGTGGAGGGGCGCTCAGCATCAGTAATCAGTAGTCCCCACGGTCTAATACCGTGGTAGTCCCCAACAAACAGCCTACAGCCCTCTCTCCTTCTTGTGCTGTACTAATGCATCATGCAAAAGTTTTTACAACAGCTGTCGGCACGACTGACACACGATATGAAAATTCGTCTTTCCTCTCCTTTGTTCACGGTGATACGGACTAATTTTACTACAGTCGCTGTCAGGCTTATCTTGGGATAACCCTAGCGGAAACTGTACCAAGCTCGCGAGACACCTAAATTTTGATTATTCCCAAAATGAAGCAATCATCGTAATCATTAATCATTAATTTTCTTACATTCAATAAAGAGCATGGATTCTCGAATTTGTAATAAAAAAGAAATACGAAATGGAAAAATATCTTTATTACCATAACAATTGGTCACGACATTACTAACAATCTATATAATTATTTTAAAAATATATTGTATTGTATGTATTTAGTAAATCATCACATTGACAAAACAAACATAACGTTAACAATAACGTTAACAGTGGTAAATTTATACATTTATAAATTTACCGGTATACTTCACATATACTTCATTTTCGTTTTGTTGCTTCGTTATATTGTCCGACTTGCAATTAATTGTAAATACAGTCAACGAAGATAGACGTCTCTTCGTTGGTACAGTCTAGCACGGATTCGAAAAAACTCTTTGGCAATCGCGACAGAAGACATCTGTATATTGATTTTACACCGCTATCGCTTTTTCGTATGAAGTATAGTTATTCGCTAGAATATCGTGAAATAATTTTTCAATATAATACATAACATATACTTTATTTTGGGTGCTGTTTTTTTTTTTAAACAATAGATACAACAATAGATACCAGACTTGAGACCGAATGTAAAGAATGTTTCATCTATTCTACTGTGCAATACATTTTATGAACGAAGATATGATTTTATGCATCGTTTCTCTCACTTCGTCGCGATTGACTGTGGCGCTATCACTTTCGCACTTTCAGAGATTCGGTCAGTATTTGAAATTTTGAAGTGACGACCAGTGCCATCTTACGGTTGGTCGGTATACCATTCAAACTTAGGTACTTACATTACCGACGTACTCCGCAGACCATATTACCCCGACCATCCCTCCGCGGGTTGTAAGACATTCACGGTCATCTGTGCTGCCAAAGCTTAAACGCGTATACCGGTCTGCTATCGCGAGATAGACCCGACTTTTAATTGATATTTCTTGTTTATTACGTAGTAATGTGACCGTTTTGTAACTTTTGCCGTACTCAGGACAGTCCAATGCATCTAATTTTCTATTTTTGAGACTCCTACCTTCGATTTTGACTGTAACCAAATATCGATAAATATGACTAGACAGAGTCGCAATACATCCCACATTAAAAAGCTCATCTTTGGGCGATATCTAAAAAAGTATGAGGTAAATTTCATTCAAACTTTGAATATCGACAGATCTGATAATGTTTTCGAACATATATATTCTAAATTCGGATTTTTATTTCACAATGTTCGTCATGATCGATCCACCTTAATCAATGCACATGAATTTTTTGGTAGTCTGAATTAAAACGTTTAATACTTTTTTGATGGCCTCCAAAAATGGAAAACAAAATGTGATTAAGAAATAAGCTGGGGCGTTGACCTGTTTTATGATCTGCAGTTAAGTAGAAAATGAATAAACGAGAAATCGTTTGACGGGGGTCCACGAATCATCTAATATAAAGTCATTTGAGAATCTTTAGTTCTTTCGTACCCCCCAAACAATTTCGCGTCGATCAAGACTTTATAAAATTAAATTGGTTGAAAATGAAAATGCGTTTCGCTAACTTCACGCTCAAATTTTGATTTCCCTACTTTACAAAGTCGGTTAACCCTGATACACGTTTTAATTGACTTCCAATTATTCCCAAACAATTCGCTAACGATTCGAAAAAGAATAAAAGTTACGAAATTAAGGACGGGTTGTTCCACCTCTAGGTAAAGTCTATCTGCCAGATACCTCGTACATTTTATTTGCGGTAACTCGCAGGTAATTTTACCTGAGAGTTGGAACAACGTGCCCTAAAAAAGAATAAGATACGGCTTAACTTGAGTATTATATAACGTTTTTGCGTTTCGTGTTCAGATGTTTATGGGTTATGTCAGTTGGACCGTATTCTCTGACATTTGTTATTCTATGGAGAAGAAAGATGGCATCGTTTGAACACGAGGTAAATGTGTTTTTGATAAGCATCCTGTCATAATCCAATATCAATCCCATCCCAAGGTTAATCGGTATCTGTGCATTAGAATAACATCGTTTTACAAATTTTAGAACGATAATCAAAATAATATGGAGGTAAAAACCGAGCAGGATCCACCGGATGATCAGCAGAGAAATTTTCAAGAGCCGAACTACGGAGAAATGCCTTACCAAAGTAAGTATTTTTCTTCTCTTATCGAGAAAAACTTTTTTTGCAAATAAAATTTAATACTATTATCTTTAAAATGTATAAAAAAGTCAGAAAATCGCATCTAGCAGACGAATTGTCCGACTGAACTTGTGTATGTGTATTAATGAGGCTGAAAAAATAAAACCTTTATTGTCTACTGAATGGTTTCGGCTGTTGGATTGAAATTTCGTATTCAAATAGCAGCAATCACGCCCTTCTGTTCGATATTATTTTCTCGTTCGAATCTCATAGGGTTATGATTTTTTTGAAAATTTATTTTGGCTCGTGTGGTTTTTCCCAATTATCAGGCTGTCACACTAAAACTTTTTATACAAATAAAATACCATTGAATAATATTTGATATTAAATTTGGTAAGAATCGATAGGAGTTTCCCTTGAGTTTGACATAAGTTTTTCCTCACATAAATGATAATGTTTAAATATATTTAATATTAGATTTGAAGAAGATCAACAAAGTGGGCTCTGATGGAGTTGCATTTTGAATTGTTCGAAAAATATAATTGAAAAAAACTCAGACGATCCAGCTGAAAGGGAAAAAAGGTGTAAATTTAAATCTAGATATTGCTTTCTCGTTATTTTTCTTCGTTGAGAAAATTCGTGTATCAAGAGATTGTGCAAACTTTAATTTGAACCCTTTTTTGGCTTTGATGATCGACTGAGTCTTGTAGCGTCCAATTATTTTCACTAGATAACTCATTTTATAATCAGTAATAAACCTGACAGCATTGTGGAAGAATTTGGAAAGATGGTCGTGTCACTTAATAGCAAACTAAATTCAAACACACTAACTCCAGATTTTATTTGTTTTGTCAGTCGAGTATTTCCTCAAAACTTCTCAGTATAGATAATTTCTGCTGAAACTAATAATTTTCGTATTAAGCCTATAATTGGACTAAATGTAGACAAATATTTAACTAATATTTATCATCAGAATGTTAGATTCGCTCGATTTTCGTTCGATTTTTTATAATTCATCAACGACAAATTTTCATTTTTTTAGGGCCTTTTCATGGTAATCGTGGAGTTTGGCGTCGCAGAGCACCATCCAGACGAGCGCGAATGATGCAACGAACAGATGCTCTCGTAGAGCTGCTGTACAGCATCGCAAATAATCCTGGCCGCTGGGTTGACCGGCTATATGGAGAAATTGACGGTCACGATGAGTACAGAGATGATGTTGCTGATCGCGGATGGGAGGCAAATCGCATACCAGAAAATGACTGGACACGTGGTGGTTCTTATCGAGGACGCGGTAGTTCGTATCGCGGACGCGGTAGTTTTTATCGAGGACGAGGTGCCGAGCATCAACAAAGAGGAGGCTATTAAGGCGAAATACGTGGCCGAGGCTGGTGACTATAAAGACTAAAATTGAAACAATAAATTAATATTTAAAAAGTCATCGTTTTTATCGAGGAAAGGATACTAATTATAAAATAAAAAATCAACAAATTTTGAAGAAAAATAAGTTACTTTGATTGTTTCACTTGAAAAAAAAAAAAAAAAAAAAAAAAAACAGGTGTCAACTGATATGTACCTCGTAATTTTACGCCGTCATAAAAGTCTTTTCAAAGAGGAAGTGGCCTGCAATTTTGCTTCATCATAAACAAAGTTTCATGCATGTGGTGAAATTTATCACAATAATTATATTCGAAATATAACTAGAAATTTGAAGAACTATACAGAACTCATTCAGTTCCATGACGTTTAATTTTGAAATTTTTGTGAAGATGACAAAATATTAGCATAGATCAATTTTCCAAAAATTGTAAAGCATATTAGTCCTTGAAGATTTTTGTTGAAGAAATTTGATTTTTGCCCGAATTAATAAGGCTGAATAAAGTGGAGCAATGTGAATAAAAATGGCCTCATCGTTTTTGAAAAATCTCGCGCTTTTTACCGTCTATAAAATTGGCCATTATTGTTTTAACAACATAAGCATTTGTGAACATTTTTTATGACTTTAAATCTTTGATATAAGAAAAGTTCGTTCGAGGGTACATAGATAAATGTCATAATATTAAAAAAAAGATTGTTCGTATAAAATAAATTTTTAAACATTTTGAACAAAAATAAGTTATGTCGATTATTCGTATGAGAAAAAAAAGGCCCTATCTGAATATTGTACATTGCTCTCTATGTAACAGTATATAATATAAAACCTCGCTGATACACTGTCGCTTTTATCGGTTTGGCATATATCGCAGTATCGTCTTGTTGCACGTCCGTACGTTTTGACCCCAAAACTCAGAATGTTAATTATTTTATATCCGGCCGTCCATCACGTCCGATTAATATAATCAGTCCGTAATCTTAACAATACATATCATATCCGTCGGAGCTAAATAAATGAAAAATTGAGAGTATCGTAATTATTTTTTTTAATCCGAAAAAATATAAATTCTTCATGAACTTTAATGAGAAAACAGTTAAATAGAACATCGATAAATAAGTGACTCAAGAAGTACGGTTGATCAATCAATAATATATATATATATATAAAATAATATCAACAGATCGTTTACTGCGTTTGTCGAAAAAACGATGAGTCTTGCTTGTCAATTATTATGATATTAATTATTCAGTTATTACAATCAACTGTGAGAATTAATCCTGAACGTATGTTTTTTTATAAATCATTTTAACAAAATGTTGACAAAATGGATTTATGGTATCCTCACTCTTCATTTAAATACAATTCGCATTTAAATTCCTTAATATAATTCTATGAGACTGACTTTTTTTTGGCCCCTTAAATCAGATCTATTTTCTGCTTCAGGTATCTTCACTCTTCATTTAAACACAATTCCCATTTAAATTCCTTAATATAATTCTATAAGACTGACTTCTTTTTGCCCCCTTAAATCAGATCTATTTTCTGCTTCAGGTATCCTCACTCTTCATTTCAACACAATTCCCTCAAATTCCTTAATATAATTGCATGAAACTTACTTCTTTTTCTCCCTTAAATCTGATCTGTTTTCTGCTTCAGGTATATTCCCTCACTATCCCTTTTCCACGTCGGTGGATTCGTCACTAGCTCTCTCATAATTTCTATTTTGCCCAGTTCCGTTATGAAAAATGGCTAGAAACTCTCCTCATCCATCTTACAATTTGCTTCGCTCGTTTCGTTATCGTTGGTTCTTGCCCAAAATATCTTTATTTCCCCGGTTATTTTTTTATCGCCTCTCTTTTTATCCCGCGATACTACTCTTTCGAAATTTGTTTTTCCTTTCCCCTGCTGAAGTGGAAGACCTTGCGATGACGATTAGAAAATAAATTTAACGCGCATATAAATTTCATCTTATCTCGCTGATGTAATCCATTCTCCACCAAAAATGTGACATTTATCTTTTAATTTTGAAAAAACACGAAAAAGCCAGGAAAAAAAAGCTAAATGTCGCCTACATCGTTCATTTTCATATGTAATCCATCACCGGGTTTGCCCAATGTGTTGCATATCAAATATTAATAATCCATCTTTTAATGAATGAAAATTAATTATTGATAAACACAATTTATTTCAACGAATGTCGAAAAAAATCTATTTCAAGCCGAAAAATGGTGACTTATGCGAGACGTGTGTGAGAATTCGTGCGTGTAAAATTTATACTCCGTTTTATCGCGTGCATTATTAACTTATGACGCGCATATATACAAGCGCAAGCAAATTATGATATGTCGGTGGGAGCATCACCTTTGCGCTAAACATAGAAAAACATAATGTGTAGTATCGATTGATTGAAGAATTCTAATTATAAATGCTTGAGTGCATAATCATGTCGGACAAATTATAAAAATATCTCGAAAGTGTCCTTGGTCCAGAAATCTCACCATAACCTTGAGGAGCGATCAGAGCGAAAGATTATTATGCGTCAGGATTGAATTTTATGAGATGATTTTGTTAACTCACAAACGTCATGGGAATAAACATTTTAAAAATATTATTTCTTCCTCCTAAATTCTTCTCGTACTATTTCGTATAAATTAGATAAAATGATGTAATATTTCGAGGCTGCCGGGCATATTTAGTTTCGAGGAAAAGTCCTTGCGGACCATTCGGGATTTGTCCGTCTCACTCAGGAGAGCACTCGGAGTGTCAGGTGGCGGGGTCCCGTCATCTCGACGGTTTGAAAAAAAGAAAAAAAAACACATCGCGCAGCTTAGATCCGAGTATGGAGGGTTCTCGATGAATCTTATATATTCGGTGGGGGAGATTCTTGACGTCGATGTCGAGAAAATTTCTTATATGCCGGAGGAAAATATTCTTCCCTCGACTTATTATTGACAGTACATTTGTTCGCGTCGCGCCGAACAGCGAGTGTCCTGCTACAGGCCGTTTAAAAAAATAACTTATTATATATAAATCGCTTAAAAATGGAACATGTGTTCGCAAAATTGTTTCAAATAAATTTATAATTAATAATAATAGTAATAATTACAACAATAATAAATGACTGCTTTTTATAAAACTGTATAAAATAACTGTCGTCTATAAACCGTTTAACAATGGAACATGCGCGTGCAAAATTGCATCAAATAAATAAATAAATAAATAAATAACTAATAATAATAATAATAACAATAATAAATAACAGTTTTGTATAAAACTGTGTAAAATAACTGTTGTCTATAAAACAGTATAAAACAACTTTTTTCTACGAACAAAAAAATTAGTTTCATCCAGAAAAAAAGGGCACGAACGGTTTTTTATCAGTTCATCTTCGTTTTTATATAATTTTCCAAAATCTTTCACTTCTTATTTATCATCAATTTTCTTCTTTGCCTTATACGGGAATTCTCGTACGGCGAAAATTGTCTAATAATTGTTATCCATCACAAAAGACTAGTTATTTATAATGCGATACGGTGTCGTCTTATTCCTGTTTACGATCGTTATTTTACCATGGGACGTCACGTGCTTCGAGTTTATCAGAGATTTTTTGTTTCCCCGTATGCCGATGGTGACCAAGGTCAAACGCACCGAAGATGCACGCGCTCTCGTCGACGAGTTTGCCGTTCTGGATACTGCAAGTTCTTCATATATATATTACCTTTGAGTACAATTTTCTCATTTTCGCTCGCGGGGATCCTTGGTGCAAAAAAGGCTATAAATATGGCGTTTATGACGAATAAAAAAATTTAAAAAATAGCTGATCCGGGCCACTTGTGCTCGTTTCCTCCTACGTTAATCAGAGTTTAAATTCTGGTTACACTATCTCAAAAATATATATAAAAAAAAAAAGAATTGAAGAAAATTTAAGTTCGGAGGAAACGGACGTTACTCGAAGCATTATTGAAATTTCCTAGAAAGAATTACCGGTATAAGGCTTGCTTACGCGATAAGAAAGTATTATAGCAATAGAATAAGCGAATTGAAGAAAGACAACTAATATAAAATTGGATCTCTCTCTCTCTCTCTCTTACTCTCACGTTTATGGAACAAAGTTAATCAGCGTGTAAACAAGCTCATAGTGAGAATGACATTAGTAAATATACGATCAGTTGAATGGCGATACACAACTGACCTTCGACTCACAATTTTTTTGTTAGAAAATATCATACATCTATTTCACAAATTATCCATTTTCTCTCAAAGTGTGTTTTTTTGTCAAGAAATTTTCTACCTGCGGCGCAGTATGCAATAATATAATATTATCCCAATGGTTATTGTATAAATTATATCGTTGAACATTTCAAATTGCAGATATGCGAGAGCTAACGTAAAATGTTAAAAAAAAAATATACATAGACATTTTATTCTTTTAAAAAATGATCATCTGCCTCAATAATATGAAATTATTACAAAAGAATTAGAGAAAAATGTATTTTGAGATTTTTTTTTTTAATATTTGAACGACTGGACCCAATAATGCCCCAGGAGCAGTCGTTATGACCTTACAAAATAATATTGTGAGCGAAGGTGATTTCGACCATTTGCTTGCTTATACTGATTCAAATTTAATGGGGTCGTTTGAACGCTTTATGGACACGGAAGAACAATGTTAACAAACTTTTAATGAATAATAATAATTTCTTGATGCTTGTCAGGTGGGCCTAATCGAGCAGCATGGATATCCTGCCGAGGAGCACAAGGTCACGACCATGGATGGTTATAATATATCGTTCTTCCGCATCCCTGGTAGTCCAATGTCACCACCAAAGGAAGGGAAGCCCGCAATATTTTTGCAGCATGGAGTATTTGCCTCTTCGGACGCTTGGGTCCTCTTTGGGCCCAAAAAAGATTTGGGTAATTAGGCGTGAAATTTTATCTACCAAAAATTGTCATTATAGTTCAATTCACCTCAATAACGCCACCGTCTTAAATTTTTAACGGCGAATATTCATTCCTTTTTCCTCGTTATTTTTAATTTTACTTGACGAAATTATTTTTCTTTTTTTTTTTTTTTTTCAATAATCATCTTCGAAATATTATTAAAAGTTTGAGTGACGCAATAGAACTCACTCGTGGTTCCATCAAGTTGAATTTGAATTTTTTTTTCGAACATCACAAAACCCCATAGATTGATTTAAAAAAAACTTTTAAGAATTGGTCAAAAAATTTATCATTTTTATTGCGCAACTTTGAACTTTGACCTAATGTATAGTGTGGTTGAAGATGGTCTCGTATTCGTCCATCAATTTTCGAATTTTTGCGCGTCTCGATAAATTGGATATACTGTCGTACTAACAAGATACGTTCGTGCACAATTTTTTATGTCCTTGAAGGCTCGATGTAAGAATAGTTATGTGAAGCTGGACATATAGCTAACCACGTATATATATATATATAACACTATGAGGACCGTACAATGAGTGATTGCAGCCACTTCACAAAATTCGAATCGATCGAATCGCTCCAAAAACATACATATACATATGGGCCATGTAACGTAAAATTGGTCAAATATTTTTTGAACGAGGCTGGTCTGTTTTTACAATCATGAAAATTGTCCTTAAACTGGTCCTAAAAAATCATAATAATTCTTTAAACTAAATTTAATTTTCAACACTCGATTAGTTATATGTTCGTTTATGGACGATTAATGCGAATCAGTTAGAATAGATGTGTGACCTGGCATGGAATGCCCCATGGACATGTATCACGCATCTATATATAATGATGCCAGCAAATTCGATGATTCAAGGTGAGCAGGTCGTTGGGGATACTCAGAAAAATAGGATCTCTTATTGCGTCTATCGTACATAGCAAAGTGTCGTTTTTGTATTCTCGATCTTGACCAGGTCTGTCGAGTTGATAAAAAAAAATGGTGCCAGCGCAAGAAAAATCTCAATGGTCGCGACAATATAATTTAAGGGGGGGCTGACTGTGAACGTTTTAACACACATATCTATCGGAGATGCCAATAGCCTTGTGTGGTTAAATAAGAAAAAAGTTTAGTTTGGGCTTGAATAAGAAAAAAGTTTGCATGATTACATCTCTAATTGTTATTATAGAGATTTAATGAATTTTGATCCTGTGTCAATTATTGTTGAGTATGAATTACTTTTACGTCGTTATTTTTTTCTCACCATGAACCCTGTTTGATTTATCTAATAATAAGTAAATAAAGTCCAGCCTTCCGGCAGAAAATTTATCATTTTTATAATATTATAGATAATATGGAACGTTATTTATTTTTTTACAATTTTCATTTCGGCAGCTTTTATGCTTGCCGATGATGGCTACGACGTCTGGATCGGTAACATACGTGGCAACTCTTATGGAAGATCGCACACTAATCTATCACCACGAGACCGAAAATTTTGGAACTTTAGGTATTATTATAGCGTTGTTAATGAGCGAAATATAATAATTTTCGATAAAATTTCATGAATTTATTCACTTTAATACCCGAATAAGCCTCATGGTTTTTTTTATATGGGCTTCGCCCCCTCCCTCTCCCATTTCCATACTCATGGCATTAATAAAAAAATTAAGATGATTGGTGATATTTTTTTTTTCCTAGAAATGGCATCATTTATTAAATTCTGGTTTGCTGAGAGTCATTCTTGGGAATTATTACAAAGATATAAATATTTGAAAAATTCCGAATATGTTAATTCCGGTATGAATAAGCTTACATTTATCAAAGGAGATCATTAAAATCAATGAGAAAAACGTATTTTAACAGTTTTCTCTTAAAAGTATATTCAAATTGAAGATTTTTTTGCATATTTTGATAATTATCGTAAAATTTATCGATTAATATTTATTTTCTGATTTCTGTAGGATTTCATGTGTTTTTCGTAAAACGAATAGAATTATTCCTATATTCCCTGATGGAGCTTTTGGAGAAAAAATGTAAATTTGAAAATAAAAATTAAAAATTTGTTTGATTATGATGCAGTTTCCATGAAATGGCCATCCGTGATCTTCCAACGATGATCGATTACGTTCTCAAAAATACCGATCAGAAAACTCTCTTATACATCGGCCACTCGATGGGGACGACAATGGCTTACATCTTATTGTCCGAGATGCCCGAGTACAATGGCAGAATACGCTTAGTCGTGAGTCTTGCTCCAGTCGCTTTATGGAAACAGCCACCTGGTCTGATATATCAATTAGCCGTGGACAATGCTCATATTTTCAGGGTGAGTAAAATAAAAAATAAGAGGAAAAGGAAAAAAGAATTGAAAAAATTAGCACATTGCTTTCTCATGAGAGAAAGAAAAATTTAACAAGATAATTCGCTTAGCCATTGACAATGTTCATATTCTCAGGGTAAGCAAAGTAAAAAATGAAAGAAACAAAAATAAACAATTGAAAAAAATTTGCAAATTGCTCTCCCATGGGTGTGACAAAATGTCAGTCCAAGCACAGTCAATTCGATCAGTTCATTTTTTTCAGAATGACCATTTGATTTTTCCAAATGGTCACAAAATTTTCAAGGACTTGAGCTGACCGTCAAGATTATCGTTCAATTATTCAAGAAATCATTAAATCATACGTTACAGACGGAAATAAATATTGCAAGTTATCTTATTCCTTCATTTTTTAATTCATCATATAAAAAATTGTCTCAACACATACACAGGCTGTTTTTACAAAACATGATCATTCTAATTACCTTGACTTTTTAGAATATTTTGTTTCATAAATCTTTACATGCTCTACGTTTTTTTTTCTCTTTTTTTCTTGATCAGAGTATATTCGATAAAGGTGGGATCGACGATCTTTTACCGCAGACGAGGAATAATGTCCGGCTAGGGCGAGCTTTGTGTAGTGATGGTTCGTTGACTCAGCCTGCTTGTGTTACAATCAATTTTCTACTAGCAGGTAACGACCCGGAGCAGTTTAATTCGGTAAGTTTATCATTTAGTGCTACGATATCCTAATAAAAATTGACACAATAAACTGAGTATGAATTTTAAAAATGTCTAAAAAACGAACAATGAACATTTTTTTTTCACATACTTTATCGCATATTCCTTAAAAAAATCTTTATGGAAAAGTGGGTACCTTAATTCTTGGTTCTTCACACGAGAAGAATCTGAGAAGAATCCTATATAGATCGAATCTTTTCGACTTTACAAAAAAAAAAAAAAATTGTATTTTTTCAAAGGAGAATACTTTATTTTCACAGACTGTATTGCCGCACATATTATCATATTTTCCGGCTGGTGGATCAACCGCAACATTATATCATTATCTGCAAAATATCAAGACAGGTGAAAATTTAATTTTGACACAGTGTATGTGAAAAATGGTAAATTTTGTTTGAAAAAACTATAAATATGTATTAAATCATTCCTAAAAAAATGTTTTTTTGTGCAAGTCATCTAAATTATCATAAGTCAGTTAATTAATGTAAAAAAATAATTAAAGGGTCATCCACGTGGTATGTACATGCATCATTCCGTGGTGGTAAATTACCTTGGTGAGCTCGAGATCAGAACAGATAATTGACAAATGAATTATCGTACAAAAATAACAAATTTAAACCTCATTTAACTAGTTGCCAAACTCGAGTTATTAATGTATAAACCACACAATGTGGCATGCCTTGAGTTATCTCGATCGAAATATGTGATTTAAATTTGTTCAGGCATTTTTCAACATTATGATTTTGGCTACACCGAGAACTTCAGGCTGTATGGGAAAAAAAAACCGCCGATTTACGATGTGAAAAAAATATCAGCGCCGATCGCCTTGATTTATGGAAAAAATGATATTATCTCAACTGAACCGGTAATATCATCGATGGATAATTCAGTTAATGGACTCTGAGACGAGCATTTTTTTTTTCTAATCGATTCGTATGATCCTCAATTAATTTCACTTGTAAATTGCAGAATGTTGCCGAGCTGACAAAGAAACTTCAAAATGTCGTTACGCTCGAGGCTGTGCCTTGGGACTCTTTCAATCACATCGATTTTCTCTGGGCCAAAGATGCCAACGAATTATTATACGATAGGGTAATGGAGCTCGTGTCAATGTACTCGAAATAATGTCCAAGTAAATGATATTTTTGAAAAAAAAAAATTTAAGTCATTTAATTATATTCCCTACGAGTTCTTCTATCCCTTCGTTTGGAACACGAAGTGGAAATTTATGATGACTTGAAAAAAAAAAATCGTTTTTTTCTACTCAAGATTTCGAGACGTTGAATAATTTAAGGCAAGTCTGAAAAATCTCATTATTTAGGCTCTTATTGAACAATAAGAGCTGAAATTTTATTTCGACACAATATATGTCAGAAACGGTAAATTTTGCCTGAAAAATCTATATATGCATCAAATCATTGTAACAATTTTTTTTAATATAAATATTTTCCACCTACGAATAAGCCAAAAATTTAACTTATTGAAAAAAGTGAGCATATATATATATTATTCGGGACACCTAATGATACGTAATCGGCACTTTGAACTGCTACTAAATGGAAATATAAATAAAAGTCCCTCGATTACGCGATATATCCGCGTTCGTTAGAGCGCGACCGACATATCGCCGTTTACATTTTTTTTTTCTTCGTCCACGTTTTTCTCCACCCGAGTACTGGCTAGTCTATATCGTAACGACACGACAAAATGAAGAGCGAACTTGTCGTGTACATGTGCTTGTCAATTCTCACTGCATCGGGGCTCGGTCGGACGTTTGAAAAAAAATCAGGTGGTCCGTTTATAAGAGAACTTCGAGAACGTTGGTCAAGGGTAAAAAACGCAAAACATGTGGCTGACCGAGATTACGTTGCGCTTGATACTGTGAGTATTATTAAATTATCCAGGCTGACTATATTATGAATGTATCAAGATATT
Source organism: Dyspetes luteomarginatus (assembly GCA_963669185.1). Taxonomy (NCBI): domain Eukaryota; kingdom Metazoa; phylum Arthropoda; class Insecta; order Hymenoptera; family Ichneumonidae; genus Dyspetes; species Dyspetes luteomarginatus. Next base: position 19,573,569 of record OY769905.1, on the reverse strand, counting down.
CGATTTCACAACTTTCTTGTGTCGCGACGAATAAAAAATCAGCAAAGAAATGAATTATCTTCTAGAATTCTTAAACACTCGGAATATTGATTGAAAATAATAATAATGCCATACAAATACTAATAAAACCAATTTTTTAAATACTTCCATTGACCGCAAACATTTTAAAAAAATTGGTTATCCCATTAATTAAATTCTTGGCTTTTTGAATACGCACAATTTACGAAATAATTAGTCAATGTCAGAATTATATTTTTATAGCCTCTATTATTAAATAAGAGGAATTTTATATTTCATTTTATTTTTTGATAGTTATTATAGAAAAATTGGAGAATTAAAAAAAATCGATTGAAGTAAAATTTGAGTTCATAGAATTTTTAGCAATTTGTTTAAATTGTTAAAAAAAAAAAATGAATGAATCTTGAGATTTTGTAAGAGAATAAATTAATGAAACTGGTCGATGTTTTATTTTAAATTTTCTGTACACAGTTAGGTTTGATTGAGCGCCATGACTATCCTGCCGAAGAGCACAGACTCATCACCGAAGATGGATATGGATTGCGAATTTTTCGAATACCCGGAAATCCATCGTCACCAAAGTCCAATAAAAATAAGTCAGCTGTGTTTCTCCAGCATGGAGTTCTGTGGTCTTCTGATGCATTTGTGTTGATTGGGCCAGATCACGATCTTTGTAATACCAGCAAATATCCGCCAAATAATAAATATCGCGATTTACCATTAATAAAAATAATTTATCCGAAATTTAATATCCTCATAGCTTTCATGCTCGCTGACGCTGGCTATGATGTGTGGATGGGCAATGTCAGAGGAAATACTTATGCAAAGATCCACCGGACTAAATGCCCGACCACTCCAGAATTTTGGGACTTCAGGTATATATAAAGAAAAACTTTCGCGAATACAAATATATCGCATTGAAAATTTTTATCGCTGTTAAAAGAAAATATAAAAATCATAAAAAATATAAAAAATGTATTTTTGTAACGATTACAGTAATTTACGTCTTGCCATTAGAATATTTGTGCAACTGTACGAAAAATTTGAAGAAAAAAGAATCGATATTCAGTATTTTTTTTTCATTCGAAGTGAGGTCAAAGTTATTCTAAGTTAAAGTTCAATTTTTTTCATTTTAACGATCATTATATTATTGTACGTTATATCAGTTATGACGAGATGGGGACCCAAGATCTTCCGGCAATGATCGACCACGTCCTCGAGATGACCGGACAAAAATCTTTATACTTTGTCGGACATTCGATGGGGGCAACAATCGCTTACGTCATGTTATCCTTGAGACCCGAGTATAATGAAAAAATCAAATTACTCGTCAGCTTGGCTCCCGTTACATTTTGGAGGCACAAACCCAATTCAATTCAAGCATTCTTTAAGCAGGCTGGTTATCCATTGCAGGTCATTTTTCCATTATTTTTAATCGATTAACATTTTTCAAATTTTGTTAAATTATCGTTAAATTACTCATTTTATCATTTTTTGTATACAGGAAACATTCAAGTGGAACGATATTTACGAGATTTTACCGCAGGCAACGATATTGGCTAAACAGGCTGTTCAATGGTGTCGGGAAGACGCAGTTTCACATGCCACGTGTTTGAATATGATTTTTCGGGTCGTTGGCGAAGATCGGGAACAATTGAACGTCGTGAGTCATTTAAAAAAAAAATAATAATCTTCCACATAATTTTCGGCAAATAGATATATTGAGTTCTCAATACAGAAAGTGCATTTTCAATGGGAAATGATTTTAAGATAAATATTAGCAAATTTTTTATGTTTTATCATTTATTTTTACTTTGAAATTTTAAACGTGAAAATTTCATCAATTTTACTTATTTGCAGACTCTGTTGCCTCATCTTTTCTCATATTTTCCGGCTGGTACGTCGCTACGTACGATGGTACATTTTCATCAAAACATGCAATCAGGTATTTTTTATTTTTATTCTAAAATTTTGTCAATACTCATTATTGCAAATAACTCGGAAATAATAAATACAATAACGATCAAGTATCGATTATTTTCATTAACTTCTAACTTTCATTAAAATTTTGTCAATACTCATTATTGTAAATAACTCGGAAATAATAAATACAATAACGATCAAGTATCGATTATTTTCATTAACAGGGGAATTTCAGAGATATGATTTCAATCCAGCTGGCAATCTCGCGAGGTACGGAAAAATTCAACCACCCTTTTATCCATTATGGAACGTCACAGCGCCCGTTGCATTGATTTACGGAAAAAACGACGCTATCGTAAAAGCTGAGGTAACGTGTGAATTGAGTAAAAAAAAATATATATATATTCCTTAATTATGCTAAATAATTAAAACTAATTTAGAAATAGCAAAAATTCTATTTGATTATTTTTATTATTATTAATTCTCAGGAAATGTGCGAATTGACCAAACATTTGGGCAACGTTACGATTCTTGAAGCTGTGCCATTCGGTAAATTCAATCATATGGATTTTATATGGGCTCGAGACGTCAGAGAACTTCTCTATAAAAGAATACTCGAGTTGATTGCCAAATACTGAATATACACAATTATTGTTGAAATAATATTGAATATGATTCCAAGACCGATATTTCGCCAAGGAAAATCGAGAAAGAGATTCTTGGAAGAAATATTCTTCTATGAATTTTTTAAAATATTTACTACATTGGAGATAACAATTATTTTTTTTCTTTTATAAAAAAATGTTACATCGTTAAGTTGGTTTAAACTATATTTAAACGATATATCGTACAAAGATGTGAAAATTCACGAGTCTCCATTCATTTGACCAGTCTCATTGATGGCTTTCGAAAAAAATATTTTTTGTAGCTTTTTAAAAATATAAATATTATTGTTATAATTATTATGTAATTATGATCCATTCGTACGAAAGGAACTTTTTTCATACTTCAATAATACAATTTCTATAATGCCCTATTTTCAGTAAGAAGATATATTTTTGTTTTTCTCGTATATATACCATACAATATTCGTCTGAAAAGAATTTTGGGACAAGTCCACTAATCGGGTTCTAATATGTAGTATTGTTTAATACTTTTTTCCTCAAAGAGGGATGAAAAAAGAATTTGAAATAATGTTCAAATAAAAACATATCTTGAATGGTACTTGAGAAGTACATTTTCTTCACTGTCTAAATATTCAGCTCGGTAAGCCAGAATGCTGTTATTATCGTTCCGTAAGAAACAATGACTTTTGCGAATCAATGCTGAACCTCAAAAAAAAATGTTTCCACAAACTTTTGGGGATAAATTGAAAGTAATGAGGTGCCTGCCCTATTTTATCAGAATTCCTTATCTCTGTTCTCACTTATTCAACAATTCTCACAGATGTGAGAAAAGAAGAAAAGAAGAACACAGAACAAAACATTACCATCCACTTGTAATACATAAGTAACGTTTGAACTTTCGTTTTTAATCCGTTGGCGGCGCGCAGAGTCGACGCGTGTCGCGCGTGTTTCATGACGTGGCCGCAGTGCGCCACCAAGTGGCAAGCCCGAGATACACGAATTTTCATCACGACATCCGTCCGGCGAACAACACGGCATTACCGGACTAATTTCTTCATTACACATTCGAGTTGGCCGAGAGATACTTGACAGAATAAACGTCGGGTTTTTATTAAAATAATCTAAAAATGAAGCTTTTCGCTATTTTGTGCATCACTCTTGCGGCGGGTTTGTCCGTTCTCGCTGAAACATGCGAAAAACCCGAAGTTACGGCAACCGCATACGTCACTGAGGATGCCACGATTCTCACCAATGTTGCATTCACGACACAATTTATGCTTAAGTGCAGCAACGGAGCTAAAGATATTTCTCTTTACGCCGAGGTCGAGGGAAAAGCTTTGCCCGCTGTGAGACTCAGTGCTGACAATAAATACCAGGTAAATTTTCATCCATACTTAAATTATTTCGTTCAAGCCTCATCACCATACTGTAAGAGCTTTTTTCGAGCACAGCACAACATCGAGAAGAGTTTGACGTGATTTTTCTAAATTATTCCTCAATGCATATAAATTTTCATACTTCGAAATAAGAATATTCTTGATCTTGTTGAATTTGTCCACAAATCTGATTGCCCAAAATATTCATACCGAGAGAATGCACACACCGAATAAACTCGGTTAGATCCATAAATTGTTTTCATAGATGGTAAATATTTTTTTATAAATTTCCAACATACTTAAACTGAATTTCATTAAATTTCATCATAAATAGAATTTTTTTTAGCATTGAACGATTCTTTGTTATAACTGTAAAGCCACTTACACTGAAACTTGAAAGCATCTTTATGTTTATAAACATTGAGCCATGTTCATTCATTTTGTTTACTTTCAATTTTATATGCATTTTCGTAAAAGCCACTAATCATTTTTAAGCTGTACATAAAATTTAAGAATCTTTGAAGTCATTATGAAAGTTAAATCATACTAAAGGGATTTTTAACATGTCTGACAATTTTTTACTCTATTCTATGAAGCCTCATGTAAATTAGGGGACATTCCAAAGTTCATACAATCTTTGCTCAGTTTTCATACTTTGTCTAAAATACCTTCAAGTCTGTATAAAATATATTGGAGTAACTTCAAAACATGTACTTTGAATATTTCAGCCCAAACTTTCTAATTTATATTTGTTTTTGAATGTTCATAAATTCCTACTGCTTATCGGACTTTATGCTGTTTCTTCGAGTCCTTTCAGCTTTGTACAAAATCTGTTGGTATTTAAATTCATTAAAAAAATCTCTAAAATACTTTAAAGATGCTCGTATACATCTATTCATTCAGTATAAACTTAGGATTTTTTAAAGTCAAATTTGGACTGAAAGTAGGTCATTTTTATTGGAATACAAAATACAAATGATTAATATTTTATAAAATCTTATAATCGATTTACAATTGAACGAATTTAATGAATTTATTTCGAATGTTTCAGGTTTCTTGGACCGATGATATCAAAAAGGCACGCTCAGGAGATTACAGTGTTAAATTGTACGATGAGGAGAGCTATGCGGCAATTCGCAAAGCTCACAGAAACGGTGAAGATCCTGAGAGCGTCAAGCCACTCGCCGTTGTGATGCTTAACAATCCAGGAGTTTATCAAGGCCCCTGGATCCATTCGGAACTACTCGCTGCTTTCCTCGCTGCTCTTGTCTCGTATGCGGCTTTCTCAGCAAAATCAAAACTCCTCGCGTAATAATAAATCGTAGATTAAGTACATTTACCCAACGCTGTTGTTCCATTATTTATATGAGAATTTTTGTACAATTGATACCGATCTGTTGGATCGCTTCGAGAAAATAGAGCTTACTTTCGTGAGACAGAATATTGTATTGTTGTTGATCATTGAGCAAATCCTCGGGAGAGTTGAGTGTGTGAATAACTTTTTCTTGAAATAAAGATAATAAAATTAATATTGTACAAAAAAGGAACAAGCTGACCTATTACTGAATGCTAAAAGACCAAAACTGTTTTTTTTCTTATAGGGCTATGCATTTCGGTGGAACAAAAAACTAAAAAAGACCAGAAAACTAGATTTTCTCCACAATTATAATGGGGTGCATATTTAAGGGTTAATGTCATAAAATCATATTTGTATTATCATATTTTGGTACAAAGTAGAGGCTTTGATCTCGAAAATTATAGTATAAACTCGTTCTCGATGGCAAATTGACTGTTGATCCTTGTTAAACGTTACAGAAGAAGAATATTACATTTTTTGCTCATATTTTTGGAATATATAATATGGATAGCAACATTTTGTCGATTATTAATGAAAAATCTGGAGACTGCAATTTTTTTTCCCAACTTTTCTCTTGATTTATTAATGAAATAATTTTACACAGAATTGCATGGCTTTACTCTCGAAATAGCTGATAGTTACTTAATCACATAAATTCTTTACATAGGTAGAAAAATCGATTAATGAAAAATTTAGTATATTTCACTGGGTGCATCGTGACCAAATATGTGTTGCCAAGAAGGTGGTTCCTTCCATGAGATACCTCCTTCTGGATTTTTGGGCAGCAGTGTAATCCACTCATTCAAAAAATAAGCCAGTTCTTTGGCATCGGGACTGTTGTTACCCTCGGAACAAAATTTCAATAATATCGCACAAGGAATTTTCTCTTTGGATAAAAATTCAAAGAGACTCAAGGCGAAACCTCCACCACTGATTTCCAGACGACTTTCGTTGTTGAGAGGATCGACGGTTTCTTCCAATTTCTTCCAATTCAATTCTTCAAATTGCTTGCCATGTTCGAGTTCTATACTCGACGAGGCGATATAACGCATCGCGGCACTTCTCAATTGGCTGTCGATCCTTACGAATTGCCACTTACTCGTCAAAATGATCACCTGCAATTCCTTGATTTTTTTAGAAATTTGAAAAACAGGACGGCCGGCAGTTCAGTGAAAAAATACTTATGAGTGAACAAGTTTATTCAAATAATCATGGACAATATGCATAAATGGATAATTATATAAGGGCAGGAAATGGAAAATAATGAGTACAAATTTGCCAATTTTGTCTTAAGGTGATGTGAAACATACATGGCTTTGTGATGCTCTTCAATTTTCTTGGACAACTTTTTGATGAAAATATAATTTACTTTTTATTACACAGACGAAAATTCGTATCATGTATTAATAATAATTTGTTATCTGCAACAAATTGTGTTGTCAAAAATTTGATGAAAAAAAGTAGTTAGGTTTGAATGACATTTCACTTCACCTTAAAATCACCTGTGGTCTATGTATTTCAGCTTTTTCTCTGATGATTCTTATGCAGTTTCGGCAACTAGAGTAATGTTACCAGTGAATGAACACTTGCGCGCAAAGTATATCTATATATAGTATTATGTACTTTGCCATTTTTTAGGGAATTTCGGATCAATAACAATAAACAAACTGCAAACACATGCAAGTTTTCCATTTTTTTTTCTATTACAATGTTTATAATTATGTTTCATGTGTAAATTTGTTAAAAATTATATTAAAACCATTTATAATAATCAACTGGATTACTTGCCTTTGAAATCTTTTGCTCCGTTACGAAATCTCGTAATTTTTGGAAAAAATCGGTTAGCTTGTTCAACGGTGGTGAGCGTACTTGCAGTGCTATTATTTGTTTCTCTTCGTTCATGTAGAAATCCGCAGTAGTGCAGATTTCCGGTGAATTTTGGTCGTACGGATCAGCACCGAGAAATGGTATAAAATCGGGACTCACGAGTTGTCCTATTTTCGTCATATTAGTGTTGTAAATTAATAAATCTACGGTCAGTTGGGCAACATTTCCAACAGCGACTGCTGGCACGATCAATGTATAACTGGTCAGATTCAATGGTTTCGTTAATTTTATCATTTTCGAGCTGATGTTATCGATAGGCGAAAAACTCTACAAGATCATGAAATGAGATGGCAATTTTAAACTTTGGTAAGAATGAACGTTTGAGGTTTGTTTTTGCTCATTGGCTCTCCTAAACTGCATAAAAAGGTTTCACGAACGATGAGAACGTGAAACGCGAATGTCCGAGATTCGATCCGCGACTCCCCTTACAGATAAATCCGTCAAAAGTGGGGACAGCACACGTTGTTGGTGTTCGCGCACTACAGTTTGATCTATACATGGACGTCTCTACCATTACAACGTTCGGTAAACTAAAAACGTTAATGCATAACAATACCGCTGAGAGGGCAGGAGGATCGTTAAAAAAGGCCCGGTTTGTCTACAATTTAATTGTTATTTCTCTAAAATCTAGTAAGTTTGCAGAGTATTGTTAATAATTAATGGCCCGTTCATTGTACATCTGTAATTAAGGTAAGCTCGATTTTCAAGTCCAAAAATATATAACTGTCAACCGTTGTACGAGAAAAGAAGTACAATTTAAGATCGGTCACGTGATTTTTAACCTCAAACTTTGAACTCGTATATAACAAATTACATATTGTTAATGTTATTTTATAGATAGTAATATGGAAAAAATTAAATTATAGCTATGTCTTGGTTGACGAGTGCCATTCGTACTGCAGTGCAGAGCTGGACACCCCAAATAACTTCAGTGCGATATCGTTATCATGCTGACAAAATAGCAAAGGGCCCTCTTATGAGGCGTTACGGCTACAAAGATCATGTAGACGATTTCAAAGGTCTCTTGCCAAGAGAATCAACTCTCCAAATCCGAGAAATGCCCGTGTATCGGCCTAAGGACGCTTGGAATGATCAACGGGGATTATTTGGACAGAACGATTACATCGATATACTGGGAAGTGATCGTATGCATCCAACAAAAATAATATATCGTGTGCCATCTTGGCTGCGAGGGGTTTCGGGTAATGAATTTCAAGTTTTAATAAGAAAACAAAAGATGTGGTCAAGAGGAATATTTCCTGTTGCCAGACCAACAAAATGGAAAAACCTGCAAAAGAGAATTTGGTGGTTGTATAAATATCTGAATCGTCATACCAAAACACAGTTCATGAACAAATAAAAGTGTACATCTAACAAAGTTTAATAAAGAAAATTGATAACATTGAAAAATTTGAGTTCAGCATTTGATCATAAATTTATAAATTGAAAGAATTTCTCTCAAACTACTAATAGTTATATGTACTAAACACGCTGATCTTTCGTTCAATTTTTGGCCACCAAATTTTGGAGAATAAAACTTTGTGGATTTAACTCAATACTATCGAATGAAATAACGTTGGTAAACAAATAATACTGAGAATGGTTACAAATGGCAAATTGGCTCTATGGGAAGGAGGATTTATCAATAGTAATAATTAAAACATAGACATGTACAAAATAGTGAATTTACTTATCGACAATGAATCATGACCAAATTTATGCAAGACAGTGGTGTTTGTTTACAATAATGAAAAATCGCAAATACTTGTATCGATCTCTAATACTCATTGCTATTATATGGAGAAATTTCGACGAAAACGATTGGTGATCGTCGTAGTTTCACTTTCTCGTGTATGTACATGATCGAATTAAATATATATATATATGTATATATATTTATGTCCAAAGAAACGAAAATTCTAGCGTAAGGGGACAGACATTCAGTAAGTACAATGGAAATGGGTCTTTTTTGTTTTTGTTGTTTTTTTTTATATATAAAAGAGAAAAAGATCATAATAAAGGGAAGAAAAAAATCTCACACTCGTCTCAATCATCGCGTAATATTATTAGTACGTTTGCGGGGCACGGTTGGGGGGGGGGGGGGGATAATATGCACAAGTCAGTTATCGTGAGTATTGTCGATTTTGATTAAAAATTAACGTGTTACGTTGATTAAGAATCTACGATGTCCCGAGTAACGGGTGCTCGGGGCTTCGGGTTAACGTTTTAAAATATTTATACTACATCAATGTATGGCTCGGAGTGTTTCTACGATAAATAGATTCTCACATTCTATTCACAATTTTAGAGAGAAGAAAAATAAAAAGACATATTTCGTAGAAACATTCTCGCAGGATTTTCTCGCGCTCATTTGTTCTCTCTTAATTCCCTTCACACGGATCGCAATTATTGCAAGGCTGTTTGGAAATAGAAAAAAAAAAAAACAATCGATCGATTATGCGAATAAATTCACTTATATCCGTACAATATAATTATTGCAAGTAGTTTTCTCGATAGTAACGTAATACTGTTGAGAGCGATTGTTACGATATATCGTTAAATAATTATTATGTGATGGTAGAAAAAGGACAGTCAATTGGGAGAAAGATTTAGAGAGAGGATCTGCAGAGATAGAAAGAGAGAAACAAGTGTTCTTTTTGTTAGGATGTCGCAAAAAAAAAACAAAAAAATTAAAAAAATGTGATAACTCGCAATCACGGCTAAAAGTGGATCATAAGTCCTGCAACAATCCTAATTAGTCAACGAGACAAAGACCGCACGCGTGGCGCCCGATGGAAGAATTCTTATTCTTAAGTTTTTATGTACATAAAAATTAATGGCAGTTGGTTTGCATTAATTTGCGAAAAAAAAACAATTATCTTCTCACCAGCCTCGCGGATAGCATTTTTTTTTTTTTTTTTCGTAAAACATTTCTCTGCACCGTCCGGTTTGATCAAAACTCGCCGAGAGTTCATCGAGGGCAGCAACGATGTTAACATTTGACATTCATTGAATCGTGCCATCGTGCATTCCGTCACGGTCTCATAGGTGATTTTGGAGAAACGAGAGTAACGTTGTTTCGTAGTGTCTTGTCGCATCTAAGTTTCTCAAGCTATGCCTCTCGGTAGGATAAACTTGCAGCTGATAGGGCTTGCCAGTTTTTATCAAGGCGTTTATCAATTCGCTCGTATGAAAAAAATGTACGTTCTCGTCTATGAGACCGTGAATTATAAGCAAACGATTTGCATCGTCGGGAAACTTGTTGACGTATGTCAGTACCGAGCCATTTACGTAACCGGGATAATTGCTTTGTGGTAAATCCATGTAACGCTCGGTGTAACCAGTATCGTAAAGATTCCAACAGGTAACCGGAGCACCGGCTATTGCAAGCTGCAAAAAAACCAACATTTCTATTGTTTGCTTCTTTATCGAAGGATTTTCGTTTACGTGAAAATAACATTTTTCGTAATTTTCATGCCAGAACGCTTAAAATATTCCAAAAGGTTAGAAAACAGTTTTAAAAGAAAATGGCTTGATGTGTTTGTGCCCGCCTTTACGGTACTCAAAAGTGAATTACTTGAGAATGACTTGAAATATTGCGTTGCAACTTGACACGTGAATATGGCAATCAGTCCTGTTTGTTCCATACGAGTTTCGTTCGAGTGGATGAAAAATTAGAAATTTGCACATTGTTCCATTATTATCTTCATTCATTCACAAAGCTTTTTCTACAGTGAAGCGAAATAATTGATAAAAAAACGTTTTCTCATCGATAATTTTTGCGAAAGCTGGAATATGATGAGAAAGCGACGTGCAATTTTTTTATTTGCCAAGTATTTTGGCAGGGTCATTTACAGCGCAACTTTAACGCTCTAATGTTTTACCTTAAATACTTCGGGATACTGTATAATGCCCATGAGACTCAAATAACCACCATAGGACCAGCCATGTAGAGCCACGCGATTCAAGTCAATGTAGCCAGTTTTTTCAGCTAACAGTCTGAGCACCTCGACCTGATCGCTCAGCTCGACCGTGCCCATTTTCTTTCGCAAATGACTCTCGAAAATTAGGCCTCTGTTTTTCGAACCACGTGAATCTATGAGAACGACGCAGTAGCCTTGAGCGGCCAGCATGTGTAACCGGAGATGCCTCATTCCCTGAGAAAAATAAAGAAAATTTATATGCACAAATTATTATTTTTTTTCAGGCATTTGATCTAAAAAACCAATTTTAGCGATTTTAGCTAGGATGTATTGAATTTAAAAAATTTGAAAAACTTTTTCAACCTAAGGGCGCAAAAATGGGCCTCGTAATTCGAGACGATTATGGAATCCGAATTAAAGGCTTCCATCAAAGACTTTTCTTCTCGCTTCCTCTTTTTTTCTGTTTTGTGTACACGATATTGCGTCTTGGAATTTTGATCATTTTGCAATTTACCTTGAACGTATTTGAAACGAGTTGAACATCCGGACCGCCGTAAACTTGTAATATCGTTGGATATTTAACGGCCCGTTGGAAATTATGAGGTTTAAAGATCATCGAGTATATCGTGTCACCGGATGTGATTTTGTGAGCGTATATGCTCGGCGCGTATAGCTCGGACTCGGGCACTGTAGGCTCCAAGAGATAGCCAACCGGTGTCAGTGAAATACTTTCCACTGTCCAGTCTGTTTGTGATATTCTAAATACCTGATGATAAAAATTTGACAAAATGATTAATCATTGAAAAGTTGTAATTTGCGTTGATGCACAAGAGCGTATCTAAATTAATGGTACAAATTTTTGTTTTCACTCAACCTGACACGTTGGTGAGCTCTTAATTGAACTATAGACGGTGACTAGCATTGTGCACTCTTTATTGAAATAAATGCTGTTGTAACTGCAACCGGGTCTCGTTAGCAGTCGAATTTCTAATGGTCGACGAAGTGATACAGCGTAAGCGTGTTGCTCTAATGGTCCCTCGCGCAAACCAGCGAAATAAACGATCGAATTTGTTTCATCGACCCACAATCTACGACGCAAAACTTGCCAATCACCCTGAGTTATGGCTATCTTCGATATTACACGAGGTTGCAAATAGACACTGTCCAATCGATCGAGAGGCTCTTCAACCCCGTTGCTTAGGCCTTAAAAAAGGAAAAAATAAAGATATTGCAATCAACTTTTATTAATGAATAAATTATTATTATTATCTTTTATTTCGAAATTTGTCATAAAAAAATTTGCCAAATGGTAGGAATGGCCGTTAACTTGCAAAGAGTTCGTTAACTATCTTGACATGATGTGTAACCCTGTCGAATTTGTGATAAAAACTGTAAACCATTTTTATTGACGATATATCGAGACTATCGCAAAAAATAAATGCAGTTCGGATGAAGTTTTCAAATGAGGATGAGGTAAAATTTTGCGTAGTTCGGAAATTCGACGCACCTTTGAATAAAAATTGCCTCGAACATTTGGAATTGGAACAACAATTGAATAGTGACTCCCCATTGCCTCGAATGAAGGTAAAAAAGAGTTAAATTAATAAAATGAAGAAAGACAAGGACATACCAGCTATACTCGCTGTCACGAGATACAAATGCATAAATTTCGTCTCCTCGCTGCCCCAAAGAAATTTGACTTCGGTTGGATCGTCGGACGGCAAGAAATAGAGAAGATCATTGACGTTTATCCAGATTGTGCTCTGTTCGGAATATATCACCTGTACACTTGCTGACGACGGGGTAAAATGATTTTCCGAGTTGTAAACGTTGGGCGGTGGTTCGCAAAAATTGTCAACCGACAGCAATACCAATTCGAGCCTCTGCTGTTTACGATCCAGCAGCTGAACCCAAACGCTGATAAAATCGTAATGGAATAGAGCATAAGAAACTCGAATGAATGAGACAAGAAATTGCATTAAAAAAATTAGATCTGATGAGAATTTTCGTACATTGGAATAAAATGAAGAATATTAAGGAAAATAACAAACATTTTGAACAAGTCCGAGAGAAAAAAAAAACTTAAAGCGAATGAAAAAACTCACTATTGAGCATCCGGCGTCCATCCGACTCTAACCAAATATTCCATCCACGGAAACATTATATGAAGAGGATATTGTAACTCGAGAATCTCGATATTAACGATCTGATGAGTATCGGTTAAACGAAATTGTACCATTTTTAAATTACTCTTGGCGTTGGACGTGCCAGCTCGTGGAAATCTAAATTCGTCGACCTCACCCGAATTTAGTGTTGACGGGAACGTCGAAGTTGACGGAAAACAAAATATCTTAACATCACTCTCGTCTACCTCCTCGTAAACTATTCTGTAGACATTATCGGTGGATTTGGGTTGCCACCAGTAGCCCGTGTATCTGGAGAGAAAGGAAAACGACGAAAAAATACAGAAAATAAATGTTGTCATCTCTTTTGCAAAATTAAGGAATTATTTCAAATTTTGTGTTATCGAACCTCGTGAATTCTTCTTGCATAACGTACGAGGGAGTTCCAGCTGTTAGAGGATCTTCGGCGAGACTTCGTCCACCTTTTCTCGCGTGTGTCAGACGCACCGAAGAACCCGTTATACTGTGCGATAAATACAAATCACCGGAGCACGTATAAGCGATCAACGCGTTATTCCATGGGCATATTTGCGGGCATAATTTTGCACCAGGAGTCGAAATTCTTAATTCCGAGGGAAACAATGGTCCTGGCTGAAAAAATTAAATTAAAAATAAATAAAAATACAAACGAAAAAGGATCTTTCGTAACATGTTTGCAATTTGGACAATATTTAAGATTCTACTAGTGCTACTAATCAAATACATGCTATATATTGTTTTAATTGTTTTTACAGAATTTTGTAAATCACAGCGTGTATTCTTAAATACACAAAACTATTGACCAGTTTATGCCAATTTGTGAACATTCACATTATTGTTGAGTTTTTTATTTTTCAAACAATCCTCAACGTCGGTTCAGTCATATTCTCGGTTGCTTGGGAAAGCACGAAATGCTTGGAAGATGAGAATGAAAGTATCAAAAGAGCATCATTCATAAAATCTTTCAATTCTCCCTTAAATTATGACTAAGTACTGTAATAATTTGTAAAAAAATTGTCAAAACGACTCGAAAAATGTAACTTCTTTGACTAGTGCTCACTACTAAATCTATCTTAATCGTTAAATATTGTATTCAAATGGATGAAAAAAAAAAAAAACAATTACCGCATAACCCGTGTCCACGCATTGATAAAGACTACTAGCTGCAGGAAATACCAATTTTCCACTTTCGACATGAATCTCATAACTGGTGATACCCCATGTGGTCAGTCTTTTCCTCTCCCACAGTAATTGCTCCTCTCGAGAAAGCCTATTGGCACTGGAAACGCTTAAAAAAATAATGTTTATCGGACAAATGATCGATAAATGGTGCATATTTGTTATTTTGTATCAAGGATGGACAGACAAAAACCTATGCCAAATGAACTTCGTCCTGTTTGGAAACTCTGTGAAAGGATGTGATATTTTTATGGAAAATCTAGCTCGAAAAGTAATGAGTCACATTATGAACTTAGAGATTGACCCTGTAAGAGCGCATATATTTTTTGCTACTTTACAGTACCCACCGGGTATGCCAGACCGGGCTGTTATTATTGCCTGTAACTATGAATGAAAGGAATTATTTCTTGGATTTTTTTTCAGTTGTAGAGAGAACTGACAAAAAGATTTGTGTCGATGAAAGTTTTAACTGATGAGGAAACGACCAATTTTTGCCAAGTCTGAGACATCCATGTGGGGGTACTATCAGCATTTATTAACTATATTTTAAATTAAGAAGAGCAAAGAATTTAATTTTGTAATTTTTGTCATATTGGAATAAAAATTCGAGAAAAGACCACCATGTTTAAGACAATAAAAAAAAAATATTTTTTTCTATTCAAATATTTAAAATTTATCGTTGAAAAGTCTGAATTGCTTCTGGATGAATGGATTCAACATTTTTTTTCATTCACAATTTACGAAATGCAATACGAAGTATGGAGAACAAAGCAGGAAGTACAAAAATCTAGTTTATAGCCATCGTATTGTTAAACTTGGTAATAAGATTTGTAGATAAGAGTTTGAAGCCTTCAAAATTCAGCTTAAGGCCAATGCACGATAAATTTGGGACTCTTCATACCTATAAATCTCAGAAAACCATCAATGTACGGAAATTCACGTAAATTTCAGGCCAAATGAGACGCGATACTTCCATTCTTAAAATTTGTCCAAATAGGACATACAAAAAGTTGAAATTTCATTTAATCCTTTCATGAAAATATGAATAAAAAATTGGTCCGTACCTCTGGAAATTTGCCTCGATGACGGGGAGCCAATGTAGTCTGTACCCATTCCCATGATCAGAATGGCCGATATCGACATAAAGTAAAGTCGTTTCCCAGCCATTGCTCGGAGTACCCAAAAAATATATTCTAGTCCTGTAATATCGTAAAATATTGTTAATCGATAAATAAAAACTTGTAAATCATTGTGAAAAAAAAGTTTTGCCGATTAATGTTTATGTTAAAATTTATATTAAGGGTCGACACCTTGGATGAGATATTAAAAAAATCGGTCTCACCTTCCATTGGGCAGTGATCTGAATGTAACGGCGTCAGGCACTGAACCATCCGAAAAGCTGGAAAGTTTTCTCCTGAATTCTCTGACTACTCCACGTAGCTCGGACCAAGATTTTCGAGGTGATTTGTCAGCTTCCGAGGTGGAACGTTCGGCACCGTCTTTGCAGGCCTCCATCGTTTCTCTCTCGCGCTCGCTCGCTCTCTCTCTCTCTCTCTCTCTCGTGTAGTACGTTGACTTTCACCTTCTTCTCATTCACAATGTAAAATTCGCTCGATACCGACGAATCGTCAAACTCCCTGAAAATATGAGAATCTAGAGAGAAAAATAAACAACACGGAGTCCGTCAAAGAAAAGAAAAAGATTCGTTCGTAAGGGAATAATTCTAGCAAGCGTTCCTTGCGCTCTCTCTCTCTCTCTCTCTCTCTCTATTTTTTAGGTTACAATCGCATTAAGAAAAAAAAAGTACGAGTGAGAAAGTTGTCTCGGTAAAGGTCTCGCTGACACAGCAAAAATTCAAAATAATTTATACGTTCTTATATGTTTCGGCTTGATAGAGATTTTGTCTATCGCACAATCGTAAATAATAGGAATATGAAAAATTGCATACACGCGAGAACTGTCACAACAGACGAGCATGACAACTACGTTTTTTTTTTCTTTTTCGCGGCTTATTACACAGCTGGAGATCTGCTCACGTCTAAAAGTGAATGACTATATACAATAGCCGGAGTACGATGAATTGACAATTTTGTGCTTTTGACAGACGCCTGTTAAGACGATGTTATTTTAAATTTGGCTCGTGAATCAATTGTCGCGGTTTTTCGTTATTACCTTGCGAAGTAAAAAAAAAAATTGTTGTTAACGTTAAAAATAACCGGACCGGATGGCGATACTTTCTTGCTGGTGGTCTCGTGCGAGACTGTCCTGCCCCCCTTGCACGTCTGCGGACACTACGAGAATGATATATTCAACCTCGTTGGTCTATCGTGCGGTCAATGAATTATTCCATCTTTATCGAGAGTCGAGAGCGAATGAATAGAGAGAGTATAAGGTTATGTGCAACTACTCGGTCGGTAAGCCAGATTTTTCGTGAGCGCCGTTATAAGTGCGATACAGAGAATGCTGTTTTTACTCCGGCACCAAAATTCCCCTATAAATGGTTGTTCGGTACGCAGTTTTTGTTACCGACTGAGTAGTAGCAGAACACATTGCGAGAGAGCAGCGAGTCATTCGAGAATGACATTAGTGGCGAAGTGGACACCGTGCTCACTTATATCTGATAATGAGAAGCATCAGTTTAATTTGCTTAAACCGCAAAGTGGTTTTGGGTTAGAAATGTCGAAATGTGCTATGCAAGCACGATAGTTTTAAAAAAATGCATCAATCGAAGATTAGCATGGACGCAGAAAGGATTATCAACTCTCTCCTCTTCGACGTCTTTTTTTAGTCAGGGTTACACTGAAATGGTATTTTCCATTCGGATACCCATGTCATCTTTTGGGTATTTGCTACATTTAAGGAGTATCGTGCATATGTCTTTTGATGAACGTACTTGTGACGACTAAGGGCTGTAATAATAAGAAAAACCCTACGAGGACAATGATCAATCGGGAGGAGTCGCAAAATCATTAGCTGTTGATTCTTTGCCTTCCAAGGGTTCTTGCCCTTCAGGGCCAATCAGAGTAACAGAAGGACCATATAAAAGCTCTCGAGGCATCACCATCATCAAGGTTTCTCTTTATGGAAGAATCACCAAGGGATGCTTGCAGAAATCTCATTCACTGGAGAATTAATTAATGATGGTCTTAAACGATGATGTGATAGTACTCTGTCGGCAACAACACGATTCTACATTTCTCCAACAGTTTACAAAAAGCAGACAGGCCAAATAGCCAGAGATCCGTATAACTTAATTTTTTGTTTGTTCTTTTTAGCATTTTTGGTCACAAGAGAAAATAAACATGCTAGACCAACTTCCAGAATCGTTCAAAAATCGGTTCATTCGTTATAAAAACCAAATTGTTGAATGAGTTTGGTGGTTTTCTGTACAAGAAATACATAAAAAATGATTTTTTGTTCTGTTTCGAAATATTAATTTTTCTGTTATTTTAATACGATCGAATTCGTTTTTTGAACCATTTGAATAATTGTTGTCAACATTATATTGGCGAACCATTAAAAATTTTGTTGGTAACGAGCAAATTACTTTTTGAACAATTCTAAAAATTGGCAGGGAGAATTTTTTTGTCTCGTGGCATTGTCGGCTTGACTTAGAATGCCTCATGTATGCTTAGAGTATACAGTGAAGCCTTGATTATCTGAGGCTGGATAATGTAAAACCATGGACAAACGGATTCTCTTCTATGATATAATAAAACGAACGATTAAAAAGATGTAGCAATCGTGTTCACTCGTTATTCGTGACAGAATTTTGTCAAGAATAGTGAACGAGGGCGAGACTTATACACTTCATTAAATGAATGATTTATTCGGGTTCTACTCGTAACTGTATGTAATTTTTCAGTTAGTTAAAAAATCTACTATTTAGATAGTCAGATGATTCTTCAGTTTTTTGCAAATTTCATCGCATTGAGTTGCTGAATGCCTGAAATACAGTCAAGTCTAGATTAATCGGGGTCGGATTATCCGTGGCGTGTTTTTTTTTACACATTTTGGTAATTTTCGGTTATTAGGTTTTCATTTGGATTCTGGTAGAAATTTATAAAAAATATCCAAAGAACTATCTTTTTGTTAAGCAAGAATGTCGGAAATAGCGTAAAGCAGTAAACTAGCGATAAATTTGTTATTTCCCTTATGCTCATTTAATTATACTATACCGAATCCGCTAATCCATGGTATTCAATTATATGGGAGGTCTCAAGCCACACTTGGCACCGATAATCGAGGCTTTACTGTAGTATTATAAATATTAATTTGAATTTTTAAATGGCCAGTCAGTAAAATTTTCCTCCCATCATGTTTTTGTTAACTTACTAAATTACCTCCACTCTGTTTCATTGATATGAACGAATAAAAAATATATTTTTAGATCATTTTAACCTGCAGCTTGAAAAGCCTGTATATCTTTTATATGAACTTTCGAGGCCACCAAATACCAAATGGATTTGTTTACGTACAATTCGTCATCGCTATCGTACAGTGAATATGATATTGAAATCTCCCCTAGCTCTTGCAATAGCAAGAGCTTGCATCGAAATCTCTATTCTCGCGTTTCCGATCATCTCCTGGTCCAGCAGCTCTTCTTAAACAAATCGACTTGTTTTTGTATATTTAAATGACGGCTGGAGGAAAAAAAATTAATTAATTCAAGTATGTGTATAAAAACTTTAAATTCATGTCGTGGTCTTTGAAAATGATAAATTATTAACGAATCATTTCATCGTTTTATATCTACTTGATCCTGAAATTGTTGAAAATAGGGAAATTGTTATAATGGACATTTGATAATCCGTATTCAGAGAGGGCAGGATCATTTAGACTCCCACGAATTTCGATGAGAATTAACAATGCGTTACAATGTTTCTATGAAAGTAATAATACAAAGTTTATCCTCTTGCAGATGACCGTGGAAATGAATTCGCAGGAGTTCAAGCCAGCATGAAAGATGAAGCTCAGACGACTTTCTAGCGAAAAAGTATTTTTTGAACGTCCTACAAATGTATTTGGCGACCATTGGCAGAACTCGATTCTTCCACTCCACAAGAAAATCCCGAAATTGATTCCAGGAGGTACAAAAATTCGGTTTTAAAAATACTCGAGAAAAGTATTTAATTTTTTTCAACGCTAAACTCTTCATTTTTATTAGACAATGCGGGTACCAAACTTCATGACGGATATATGCATCGCTACCAAAATATGTATCACTTGGAAGAAATTGTGCCGATAGCAAATAAAATAAAAAAACATTGGATTGGCACACGAAATTGGCGTTGACAAAAACTTTCAATTGCAAAAACTCGTCGAACAGGAGGGCGATATTTTTCAGAAGCTAGTCAAAGAAATCGTTCCCCAATGCTTTTTGGAACGTCCTTGCCGAGTAATTATCTCAAGATTCACCAAAATACACACAAGTTTTGTTTCTACTGAAAGAAAGCAGACAGGTATAAATAGCAATAATTATAAAATAATATTTTGAATTGTTTAAATTACTATTTAATAATATTAATTATTAGTGATTTTACTCAATGAATTAATTGCAGGGTTTGAGCCATTTCGTGATGCCACATCCCACAAAAATTCGTGAAAATATCAAAGAAGTTCTGGACGTCAATCTCATAAAGCCGAAGAGGGAAATTTCGGTATCGGTCATTACTCGCAATACGTCGTCACGATAACCGACAAGGAAGGAATACAGAACGAAGAAAGAAATTGAAGGAATTTCCGATGGGCAGATACAGGATCTCAAACCCGACATTTCGTTGGTGTGTAATAATTTAAGATTTTTGCTTTCATAAATATTTTGGAAATGATATGGCAATGATTTTATAAAATCTTTTTTTTATTTATTTTTTCATTAGGTTTGAGGATAAGAGAATTTTTGCAAAAGATCATTGTCTCTCAATCGGCTGTGCATCAGCAAATACTTTCTGGTTTGTCATCATTGCAAAAAGTGCTGCAAGATTTTTGATTCTCGTAGCTCAACAGCAGAAGCGTATTCGGAAAATATTATCCGAAGATTGACGCTCATGAACTTTCCAAGCAAAATAAAATTTCCACAAGTGACGGTAATTCAATTTGAGACATGAAAAATAATGAGAATGCCGGATGGATTACCACAAAACCGATTTTACGATATTACGTGCAACAAATTGTGCCGGTCGTGGTCTAATGTGCTTTTTTGACGTTTTTTTTTCGTCGAGTTTATTTATATTCCGCAATCTCTCTAGGCAACTAATAAGATTCTTGTGAGAAGGATTTTTTTTTCTAACGAATAATACATAACATCAATCACGGGAGAGAAAGCACGTTAGCCTCTCGCCCACGAGAAGAGAAACAAAAGTGATATTTCCAAAGATTCTTCTTTCTATCCAACAAATTTTATAGCCAATGGCGATTTTACCGATCAAAAAGCTCGCGAATGGATGGAGTAACGAATCTTTTTTTTTTAATTCATAATGGCAGTACAAATCTGTCGATTTGACCTGGAATGCCCCATATGGAGTAAAGAAAAACGATTTACACAGATTCGCCGAGGGTATTCTAGTAGAGAAAGTCTAGATTCAGTCAGACCTTATACCACTACTGAGTTTCACCTTCTTACTATACTGATTTTTCCACTTCTATTTCTCATTTTTTGTTCCATTCTGTTTCTACTTATTTTAGTCTCCCCATTTCTATTTTATTGCGCGTTTTTGTGTTTCTCGCAGGCCATTCTGGTAATCCAAACAACATTGTAAAAATACTATTCAATAATTAAATGGAAAACTCGTGCAAGAGTGAGAGAACTTTCTTATGCTGTTATAGTCGAATTTAATGTACCAACAGATTTTCTCCCAAGGATAAACAAAAAAAATTGGTCAGTTATGGAAATGCGATAATATTAATTAAAATTTCTATATCGGTTATGTATGGTCGAGCTGGCACGAATTTGTTAAATATTTATTTACTCTCTAGTGGATCGGTATAGATGGAAAGTTTAATTATTACTTTATTTATTTATTTATTTCAGAAGACGAATACGAACGAAAATAAGAGTTGGAAAATCCAAAGTGAAAGCTACACCATCAGATGGATTCGACAAATTACTGGGGGCTGGTCAGCTAATGAATCGACGCGACAGCATTACTCAACGTTCAGTTTGGACAAGCTGTTTTCAAAAAAAAATCAGGATTTTGGCTCAAGAAACACAATTTTTCCAAGAAACTCGTCGAGAAGAACGAAAAAATTAAGTTAATTGACATAAAATGTAGTTCTCCTTTCCGTCGTTCTCTGTGCCTAATTACTTCATGCCTAATTATTAGTCAAAATACGGCCCCCTCGTCCTTTGTCCTTTCATATGGCCCTGCAAGATTTGCACATGATTTTTTTCTTTTTAACATGAAAGTATGATCGAGTATGAGGGATGTATTTTTATTCCACTCAATATTACCTGTATCTTTTTAGGTATTGTTAAAATTGTTAAAAAAATATTGTTTGTGTTTTATGCTGGCTGTAGACTTAGTCCTGGCCAATCCTTTCTTATAAATATTTACCCATGAAATTTTTTAATAAACATTATAATGGGATTAATTGAATGAAATAAAAAATGTAATTGATACCCAGTCCTCGAAAAACTTTCAATACATTGTAGCACGAACTTGCACACACGAATTCTCTTTCTGCTTCGATACATTTATTGAAATATTCAGACAATAATGTTGCAATTAATTATAATCGTCGAAAAGCTCCTGCTACAATGTTGCAAATGTTTTCTTTATTTGTACATTTTTTAAGACATTTCAAATGTCTGAAAAGTTCTTTCTCTCTCTCTACCTTTTGATACTTTTATTGGAATATTGAAACTGCAATGCTGACAATGATATTAATTATTTTATTACAAGATTCCTGCTACAATCTTGCATTTTTTCATATTTTTTGGGATATTGATAGTAATAATAGCACTATCAACATAAAGGATGAGTTGATCGCGATGCTGCAAAAGGTTACATGTGACATTTCAGATGTATAAGAATTGACTGTTCGTCTTCATGATGAATTCGTGTTCGGGGAATATGATTAATAATCTGATCCCCTCAAATTTAGGCTCTCAAATGGGAAAAGAAGTGATTTTGAGGTTAAAAATTACAATAGGGAATAAAGAAAATCGAGATCGAGAGCAAACTCAGATCGGTTCAGAAAAATAATTGACGAGCAACCTGACAGCGATTTTAAGAGGTTGTTATTGTTGAAAAACATGTGCAAAGTAATAGAAAACCGATAAATTGTGGTCGGCATACTTTGTAAGCTGAATGACCTTGACATATTTTTTCGTCGATTATGCACATAGTATGAGCTGTATGATTAATATTTCACAAAAAAAAAGGGTAAACCGTATTGAGTGAACGTATGAGCTATTGAAATTCGATGATTCCGGGGCTCAAAATACTGAAATATAGGCGACATTGGCATATTAGTTGACTTTGTCGTCCAGCTCATCGTATCGGATTTTTCATCAATTTTGGATCGTACGAGCTACCTATATGTGCTTATTATTTATTACTTTTGTCATATAAAGGTGTAAAACGAATGGGGCTGTTGAAATTTGATGATTTCGAAGCTCAAAATTCTGAAATAAATGCAGCATTGGGATATTTGTTGATTTTTACTCCAGCTGAGATCGTGTCGAATTTTTCGTTGATACGAGATCAAACGAGCTATGTGCGAAAATATTTTTTCTAAAAATGGGATAAAACATGTGGGGCTACAGATTGACAGTGATATCTGCTTCATATTCATAAAATAAAAGGATTTATCATCATTTTCATTTTGTTTTCTATACATTGTATACAATAGAAGGGGTTAGGGCACCGCGTGGTGTACGTTTTTTTTCGCGAGGACTAATGAGTCAAGTTAGCTCCCATTTTTTGAAAAATTTATTATTTCGGGCTCGAAGAGATAAATAAATGATTTGTACATTAAAATTACATTTAATCGAGTTGATTTGCATTGCGTAAATAGGGCTGAAAGCTTAAATTATCGTAATTGAAAATGTCAATAGTTGGTCAAAAATCAAAAATTAGTCGAGGTACTGACGACAGCGTCATTTTTTCGCCAGTTTCCGCTGGGATTTTGCTGAGGGAGGACGTGCTGCCGGACGGTTGAGATTTTTTATCACGCAAGTACGGTTCGGTATATCGGTATTGCCCCAAAAGTCTCTCAATAGTGTTTTATTAGTGTGAATTGTGGAATTATCGATCGGATCGAACTTTTAAACCGTTAAAGTCACAAAATACGTGTTCGTTAAACCGTTAAAGTCACAAAATATGTGCTCGTTAAACTGTGCACAAAAATGGCCGCCATCTCGTCGCGAATAGATGACGCCATCTCGATTATTACGCGATTTTTTTGTTTGTCAAATGTTTTTCCTTATTCATTTCTCGGTTGTACTAATTTTTCAACGTGTTTTTCCGTTGCGATAAAAAAAAAGTACTCAATTTTAAATATTTTTTCTATACATACGAACATACGAGCGACATTCAGTCGCGCGACATCGCGCGACATAATACCGCGCGACAGAATATCGCGCGACCGAATATCGCGCGACAAATTATCGCGCGTCGTTTGTAGGCAAGAAGCATTGGCGTCGCGTGATGTAGCGCGACTGATTGTCGCTTGTGTGCAGATAGCCTGAATCTTGGCTTTTGTCCCGAATGTCGATCATTTTTGAGAAATTTTGCTTACAATTTTAGTTACCGACAGTCGGTATTTTGCATTACATGAACCATATAACATATAAGATTTGTGAAAAAAGACGCATGTCTTACGTAAGAAATAACTTGAGTTTTCTTGACCAACGATGAAAATTGATCGACTTTTTATGCAAAAGTAAAAAATAAGCTCCTCATAATAAGCGTGTTTTGTATCAGGAAAACATAAATTCTCTCAAGTCTTATGCGATGCTTTATGCCATATCAGACTTGAAGCAGCGGGAAAATTTGGCCCATTAGAATCATTTTCGAATTGATATCGCGAGCGTCTATCGCGAGAAAGGTGATGCAATCTATGCTTACACTCACACTCGATGTCACAATATAATTTTATAGGCCATCGTGTTATGCTTCCTGTTAACATTCTCGTCGATTTTATCCACTTTTTTAGAGCATCGTCGTTTCGAAGTTTTTAAATTTTAAACCCATATGAAAATCATGCTGGAAAATTACGCGTTTTCGCGTTCTCTTTGTTCGAAGGCTCGAAATTATTGAAAATTAATAATAATAAATGACGTAAAAAAATGTATCGATCAGTTTTGACAAATGAGAAACGGATCGATGCTTGATCGACGACAAGTTCGCGATAATCAGTTTCTTTAAAGTCTTGTCATCAATTATTTTAATAGAGCCGTTCAATTACGAAAGAAGGAATAATCTCTTGAAAAATCGGTTAAACAGTTTATTCTATCATCGAAAAAAAGTTGTTGGCATTAATTAATTCGGCCTCGTTATCATCGCCACATACGGAATACAGTGCGTGAATAATAAGATCATTTTAAATCGTATTTATAGATGAAAGTTCGTGAAATTTGATTATATGAAAATTTGTGAGTGAATTTACGCGATTAGTGCGCATAAACTTTTGGTGCTTCTTTCGTTGCTGGTTTAGAATTATCAACGATGCCAAAACAGAGTGAGATACCAAAAGAGACCACGTGTGATCCGACCTTGAAAGGGTCCATGATATTTAAATTGAGTAACCTGAAAAAGAATTGGGAGGTGAGTGATTACGATGTATTATTATATATATTAAATGGTAATGACAATGAACAAAATTGTTATTATTATTATTTTTATTGTTACTATTATTATTATTAGCTCCATATAAGAAATATCTCGCCGCTTTCATGTAGAAGAAATAGTCGTCCATATATCGGGTATTCCATTTTAATCGTACCACCATATATATATATATATATATATATATATATATATATATATATATACATACAATAAAAAGGGTAGCTCTTGGAACCCTATTAGACCTAAGAATGGGAAACCGATTGAGCGTCAACCTATTATTGGTGAATTTATTATACGAATCCCTGGATTACCCACAAGGAATATTGAAGATTTATTTAACATAAATGAAAATACTTATTTACTTATTTCCATATATATTGTATGTAAATATATTCAAAACCATAATTTACCATAAAGAGAAATACTTATTTCCAATGAATATTTGGGACCTGGACGCGTTTTTGGTACTTTTGTAGGGCCGATCAACAAGCAATCTAGGGCCAGTTTGAATTTTTATAGAAATAGGAAATTTTCAAAATTCAATTCCATGTCCTTTGAGCATTTAAGTTATACATATATATTGTATGTAAATATATTAAAAACCATAATTTACCATAAAGGGAAATACTTATTTCCAATTAATATTTGGAGCCTGGACGCGCTTTTGCTACTTTTGTAGGGCCGATCAACGAGCAATCTAGGGCCAGTTTGAATTTTTACAGAAATAGGAAATTTTCAAAATTCAATTCCATGTCCTTTGAGCATTTAAGTTATACATATATATATTGTATGTAAATATATTAAAAACCATAATTTACCATAAAGGGAAATACTTATTTCCAATTAATATTTGGAGCCTGGACGCGCTTTTGGTACTTTTGTAGGGCCGATCAACATGCGATCTAGGGCCAGTTTGAATTTTTACAGAAATAGGAAATTTTCAAAATTCAATTCCATGTCCTTTGAGCATTTAAGTTATACATATATATTGTATGTAAATATATTAAAAACCATAATTTACCATAAAGGGAAATACTTATTTCCAATGAATATTTGGGACCTGGACGCGTTTTTGGTACTTTTGTAGGGCCGATCAACAAGCAATCTAGGGCCAGTTTGAATTTTTATAGAAATAGGAAATTTTCAAAATTCAATTCCATGTCCTTTGAGCATTTAAGTTATACATATATATTGTATGTAAATATATTAAAAACCATAATTTACCATAAAGGGAAATACTTATTTCCAATTAATATTTGGAGCCTGGACGCGCTTTTGCTACTTTTGTAGGGCCGATCAACGAGCAATCTAGGGCCAGTTTGAATTTTTACAGAAATAGGAAATTTTCAAAATTCAATTCCATGTCCTTTGAGCATTTAAGTTATACATATATATATTGTATGTAAATATATTAAAAACCATAATTTACCATAAAGGGAAATACTTATTTCCAATTAATATTTGGAGCCTGGACGCGCTTTTGGTACTTTTGTAGGGCCGATCAACGAGCAATCTAGGGCCAGTTTGAATTTTTATAGAAATAGGAAATTTTCAAAATTCAATTCCATGTCCTTTGAGCATTTAAGTTATACATATATATATTGTATGTAAATATATTAAAAACCATAATTTACCATAAAGGGAAATACTTATTTCCAATGAATATTTGGAGCCTGGACGCGCTTTTGGTACTTTTGTAGGGCCGATCAACGAGCAATCTAGGGCCAGTTTGAATTTTTACAGAAATAGGAAATTTTCAAAATTCAATTCCATGTCCTTTGAGCATTTAAGTTATACATATATATATTGTATGTAAATATATTAAAAACCATAATTTACCATAAAGGGAAATACTTATTTCCAATGAATATTTGGAGCCTGGACGCGCTTTTGGTACTTTTGTAGGGCCGATCAACGAGCAATCTAGGGCCAGTTTGAATTTTTACAGAAATAGGAAATTTTCAAAATTCAATTCCATGTCCTTTGAGCATTTAAGTTATACATATATATATTGTATGTAAATATATTAAAAACCATAATTTACCATAAAGGGAAATACTTATTTCCAATTAATATTTGGGACCTGGACGCGCTTTTGGTACTTTTGTAGGGCCGATCAACATGCGATCTAGGGCCAGTTTGAATTTTTACAGAAATAGGAAATTTTCAAAATTCAATTCCATGTCCTTTGAGCATTTAAGTATTAATACTTAGAAAATGTAAAATTATCAGGATAAAGATTTTTTTCTGAGGGTATTGTAACAAGTAGAACAAAGGATTTCAGTAAGAATTCAAATTGTGCGTGCACGCACGTGATATAAGACCCCGGTCGAGTTTTATAGACATATATTGCATGTAAATATATATAAAATGGCCAAAGGTTAAATGTGCAGGAATTAATTTTTTTTTTTGGTAATTAATCGTAAAAGCCCTTTGGGCTTACCATCGAGTGAAACACGAGAGGGAGAGATAAGTAGAGGATAAGTTTCGCGAGCGAGGCGAACGAACGCGGTGCAGAAAATCTATGAGGCAGAAATGTAAAATACGTGAGAGAAGGTCATTAATCCTTTACGATGACGTAATATTTGCAGACATCACTACCGTAGGAATATTGGGAAAAAAATGTTCCTTGCATAGAAAATTAATTATCGAATAAGTAATAATATTAATATTTATTCAATAATTATCAGTTTTATGCAACTGACGAAAAATGATGTATACTTTTGACCCTAGTCATTTGCGTGTTACAAAAAGTAATGCACATGAGAAAAGTGTCGAAGAACGATAATTGGATATGAGCTATTTCACGATTACGAAAGCTAAAAGGCCCGAAGATAAAAAAAAAAAACAGATCCGCTTTAGTGAAAATTTATCATTACGAATGATTTTTGTGATGGAAAAAATATTGAGTATTTTTTCGTATAATTTATGATGGGAATGAATTTGTACAATTTTTTTATTTTTTTATAGTGACCATTTTGTTTTTTTTTTTTTGAGAATAATTAATGTTAATTACGTTGCATGGTTTTTTGTTTGAATGGTACTGACATTTCTGGCAGTCAGAACTGTGAGGGCGTTAGTGAAAGAAAAACAAAAAGATAATAGACAGGCCAGAGGGGAACGGCAACGATCCTTAATCCCTTTCGCTGCCGGCATGCCCTTTGATCTTTCGCCAGTTTTGCTTCAACCCTAACAACGTATAGGGCACTCAGCCGGCATTTCTGTGCTCTTATCCCTTCACCTTTTGCTGTTTCTCTTTTATACTGCTATTCTCTGTCCTTCGGGCAGGAAATTCTCGCTTTTTCATCTGTGCTGGTTCGCCGAGTCTCTGAGATTCTTTGAATCTCAATTTAACTTTGACGAATACCAACATCTATGTGCAATACAATTGCGCACTCCAATTCCTCGTTTTTAACTCGAGACGTGGTAGTATTTAACACACCCCGCTTGCGATTCTACAATCATTAAACCGAAAATTCGAAGCATATTCGACGTTTCGCTGCAATACATTTTTTCATTAATTACTTTGTCGTGCGCCGCGTTATATGCCCTTATGAGCCAGCCTTGTCCGCCTAAAATAATCTCCAAAATAGAGAGAAATATGAAAATTCAATTACCATTATTTTCATGTAACTCAATGCCCAACAAAGGGTATCCTCTTCCTCTTAATCATTAAATCGAAATTCGACGCATATTCGAGGTTTCGCTGCAATACATTTTTTCATTAATTACTTTGTCGTGCGCCGCGTTATATGCCCTTATGAGCCAGCCTTGTCCGCCTAAAATAATCTCCAAAATAGAGAGAAATATGAAAATTCAATTATCATTATTTTCATGTAACTCAATGCCCAACAAAGGGATGCGGTAATTAATTAACATTCATTTTTATTTTATTTCATTTTTATTTGTTCGAGTGCATGCAGCCAATATCCCTTTGTTGAGATTTCTCTTTCGTTTATTTCATGCAGAATCTTGCGCATGGATGCCCATCAGTATTCTCTTCCTCCTAATCATTAAATCGAAAATTCATTCAGTTATATGCCCTTATGAGCCAGCCTTGTCCGCCTAAAATAATCTCCAAAATAGAGAGAAATATGAAAATTCAATTACCATTATTTTCATGTAACTCAATGCCCAACAAAGGGTATCCTCTTCCTCTTAATCATTAAATCGAAATTCGACGCATATTCGAGGTTTCGCTGCAATGCATTTTTTCTTTAATTACTTTGTCGTGCATCGCGTTATATGCCCTTACGAGCCAGCCTTGTCCGCCTAAAATAATTTCCAAAGTAGAGAGAAATATGAAAATTCAATTACCATTATTTTCATGTAACTCAATGCCCAACAAAGGGATGCAATAATTAATCAACGTTCATTTTTATTTTATTTTTATTTGTTCGAGTACATGCAGCCAATATCCCTTTGTTGAGATTTCTCTTTCGTTCATTTCATGCAGAATCTTGCGCATGAATGCCCATCAGTATTCTCTTCCTCCTAATCATTAAATCGAAAATTCATTCAGTTATATGCCCTTATGAGCCAGCCTTGCCCGCCTAAAATAATCTCCAAAATAGAAAGAAATATAAAAATTCAATTACCATTATTGTCATGTAACTCAATGCCCAACAAAGGGATGCAGTAATTAATCAACGTTCATTTTTATTTTATTTTATTTTTATTTGTTCGAGTACATGCAGCCAATATCCCTTTGTTGAGATTTCTCTTTCGTTCATTTCACGCAAAATACGGCGCATGGGTGCCCATCGTCAGTATCCTCTTCCTCCCTGCACGTAACGCCACTCGTGAAATTCTACTAGACACACATCTGTATCCCAATCGGTCATTCTTCCTTGTGTACCGTTCGCATACAGTTTCATGGACGGAACATTTTTGTTAGATAGAAAATTGATATTGATGTTTGAGTACACTCGTTGGCCATCCTGTGTAGCAAAGAGAGGAGGTAAAATGGATGAGGAGTTATTATTATGAGGGGAGAGTGGTTACAAAACGAGCGAGGGAATAAAAGTTAACGAATTTATCCGCCACCCCTTTCTCTTTATCGTTTTATGAATGAACGATCGATGTAGAAGACAAAAATTGATTGGACAAGATGACAATCGTCTTGAAAATCTTGACGCGTAAAATTCAGCGTCGTCGAGATATTTCTGATGCATCTGAGTCACTCCAAAGGGAACAAAGAATGTTTTATTGTTCGCGAAGAAATCTCGACGGCACGTTTTGGTATCGGGATAGCAGAAATTTGTCGAAGCCATCGTGCTGCTCGTTATATATATATCTGTGCATGCTGGGAGCATAAATGTGTGTGTATGTGTGGCACGTACACTTATTTATACGGTCATGACTACTGGCGTCGATTTACCGCCAGATGCGTCGATTCACCTCTTCGA
This sequence comes from Dyspetes luteomarginatus, assembly GCA_963669185.1. Classification (NCBI taxonomy): domain Eukaryota; kingdom Metazoa; phylum Arthropoda; class Insecta; order Hymenoptera; family Ichneumonidae; genus Dyspetes; species Dyspetes luteomarginatus. Next base: position 19,542,917 of record OY769905.1, on the reverse strand, counting down.
AATATGCGCGTGGGAATCTGCGCGATTCCGGCAGATAAAAAGCCAATATTGAAAAGCATCAATTTTTTTTTCAAACGGGTCTGGTGGTGTTTAGGGTGGATATCAATATGAAATTTGAGTTGAAGACTTCATTATGTGTAGGATAATTTTTATATTTTTTCGTATGCCAAATTTATTGCTATCATTTATGATAGTTTTCTTATTATAACCAATTTGTCACACAGAACCTCGTTTGTTCTTATCAGGTTTGATTCGTAAATGTTGCAGCGAATGATGCATTAATTTTTATAATAAATATACGAATAGTTTGTAATTAGTGACTTTTTCAAAATTTCCACGTTCGAGAATTTAAAGTTTTAATGCAAAAACCGGCAAATCTTAACGAAGAGAATCCAATCATAATTAAAATGTTTTTATTTCGTATGCAGGATCACAGTATTTGCGTTAAAAAAATGCCTAGAACTTGCATTTTTTTTTTTTTTTTTCATACGAATACTACAAAATTGTCAAGGGTTCTTGTTAAATTTTAAACGAGACAGGCAGGAAGTAAGTGTCAAGGAAAAACCTTCTGAGGAAATTGTAAACTTTATTACTTACATTCATCTCTTCTCGAGATTCTTTTGCTACCTTCGGCTCTAAGGATTCTATAAGAACTCCTTCAGAGTGGAGGAAATGAGTTACGTATGAAAAAGTGTGAACAAGGAAGAGACGGAAAACGAAAGAGCGACAAACTTCGAAACTCTTCGATACATTGAATGGCGTCGTTTCGTCTCAATACAAAAAGTAAATTCTTAACGGAATAAAATAAAATAAAAAAATATTCAGCAAGACTTTTCTTGTTAGTCAAGTATACACAATTTAATTCAGAATCTTTAATTACTTTTAGAATTTCATGATAAAAAAAATTCTACCATATTTTGTAATCTCAACATTTCCGCCTGGGACTAAAAAAGTATTGTACCTTTACAGTCAAATCATCATGTATCTGGCACGTATCAGGTCGAAGAAAACATATTTTTTTAAATGTTCTATTTGAAAAAATTATGTAGAAAATCGTAAGAATATTATTAAATCAAGTATTAAGATGCTTTTATATCTCGAATAAAAATGATTCTTTCTCCATCCTTAAAGAAAAAATAATCGAATTAAGGGTCAGTGATTAAAAAAATGATGGGGCATAATAATGAATATTATATACTTTTTCAATTGTTCGATTAATTACTTTTAAAAATTCTGGATTAATTATTGTATGCTAGAAAAGATTCAGATATTTCGTTGAGAAAAATTCTTAGTTCCCAGTTTGGGAAAACAGAGACGAGACTCGTCTTTACGACTTTTAAGTAGAACGAGTAGGGTGCAGTAAGACAATCCGCCTGATATCGATGGCCGACCAATCGTTGACTGTGCCACTTTGTCCTCATCTTCTACTTTACCTAAGGTCAATATTACCAAGTAGAACGGTGGAGTTATCGATCATGTGGAGTCATGCAATAAATCTGAAACTTTTTAATATTTTAACGCTCACTGGACGCTACATAAATTTATCTAAATACCCAAATATACTGAGAGTATCAATATTTGTGAGAGAAAAAAAAAACATTATTTTCGTAATAATCATATGAACTTTGTGATATGGTGGGGTGAATTTATTACATCATATCAATAATGATAATTAATTTTTTTACAATTTAATGGCACCAAAATAATTTGTTCTATCCAGTTGCGATCAATTAAAGGATTATAATTCGAGCCAGTATGGATTAGAGCAGCATTTTCAACTAGAATTCCTGCAATGAAGAAGTTATGAACTCAAAGTCTGCGCGAAAAAAAAACTAATTCTTATCAATTATTTTTTGTCCGCGATTGCATATTATTTAAATGATTAATATAATTCAACACCTGCGTCTTTGTCTCCCGAGTCTATTTCTCTGGAATAGTTTCGCGGTTATATGAGAAAAAAGCTTTTTTCTCATCAGGATAATGTTGCTCGATTCAACGAAGCTCATTGGAGATAACGCCACCACGATACTAACTGAAAAAGTACAGTAGATTGTCGATACTCGATTACAAGTTTGCCGACATTCCGCAATGTCGGGCGCGTCTCTCTGCTGTTGCTACAGCTTGGCATTATTCTCGCTGTTTCTGACTGAATTTCCCTCGATGGAAGAAACCTGCATGAGACCCGTTGGGATCGGGCAAACATGAAACGAAGAAGTTGATCGAGGATTGGATTGGCAAGCTATTGACGTACATATATATGTATGTATCATATATGTATGCATGTTCATATATATGTGCGTATCATATAAATATATATATATGTATGTATCATATAGTTCATTCCACCAATTGTCACTTAACCATTTTCAACTGATTTTTTTAAATATTTTTTATTCATCTACGATTCTCATGCTATTTTATTGACAAGAGCTTGCGATTTATTAAATTTTATCCCTGTAATTTTATCGGATTATCTCAGATGTGGAGGAACAGCCTCCATAGATCAGCCACCTTGTAGATCAGCCGAAAATAACCGAGCAATTATTCTGGTAGATTGACGAAAAATAATGTTACTTTTCGGGACATTAATTAATTGAAATTGTTAATAAGCAATGACAAACTCTTCGCAGTGTAACTCTTGTGTACAATTCGTAGGATACAATATCCTTGAAATTGATTGCCCTGTCACGAGGTAATCAATATCAATTCAAAGAGTCAATTTATCTGACTCCCCTCTGCCATCTGACCGGTCAATGTGTACCACGCATTCTACATATACATAAGGAAACTCACGATGTAATAATCATTTGTGCTGAGAGAGTGCTTTTTGTGCATATTATCAAAGAGTGCTGATGATGGTCGTATGGAAACTTGACTCTATGTCAAAGGGCGTCTGGTTTCTATGTATGTTAATTATAGGTAAACTGTCGGCTCATGTCCCCTTTTCATTTGTATTCGGTAGAGATATTATACGAGAGCACTGTTTCGAGTACGAAAATCCATCGAAATAATTTTCTACAAAAATTACGAGTAATTCTTGGAAAAAAAAAAAAATTGACCCGAGGACTAACGTGAGAAAGGGGGTGGATTCGAAAAGCTGTTTAATAGTAATGTAGGGTTGTAAGAAAAAGTAGCAGCATGGATAATAACCAGAAAGAAAAAAAGAGAAGGTCAAAGGGAGAAACGGGTTATTAACACTTTATAGGCCTTTGGGAATTGAGTGTTTTGCACCCCCATCAATAGCCACGCGACGAATCATTACTGGCTACGTTTTGGTAGGAAATTTGTCACGTCACGAACGTATACAAAATACTATCTGATCTTGATGGAAATCAGCATTTGAAGGGTTCTGATGCTTGCTTAAAAATTAATATAAAAATATTTAAATAAAAAATGAAATAATCAATATGGCTGACAATAAACTGAAAACTCACTTGATCTTAATGAAAATTGCTACTTGTGGTTTTTTTTTGTTTGTTTTAAATCGCGCTATTTTATATTTGGTGGAAAATCTCCAGAATTTAAAATCATTGTAAAATCGATGATCCTTAAAATACTATGATGGTAATTATTTTGTCATTGAATCATTTTTAATGGTGCCCTGTTCGAATTCCATTTATTCATTGAGGAATTATTGTTAAGTGTTTTTCGGTCAATTGAAATATCGAAAAATGACTTTAACGTATGGCTAAAATTTAGATTATCATTGAGACGATGCGACGCACTGATACTTTCTTCAAAACGGTTAATATTTAACGAACAATAGCAGATTCGTTTTTTATCCGAAATGAATAGACGCACGAAAACCAAATTTGTTTTTTTTTTTCGTATGATGTGAATCGTCTCGGCAAAATAGGGAACAGAATTTGTTAGAGCAGGGGCGATGGATCGACATGGTACATCGTCTTAAGGTGATATGACACACTCTCTCTCCGTTAAAAAAAAACTATAATCAACTATTCTCCGAGACGGTTAATCTTTCGGAAAAACGCAAAGTCTCTTAAGCAATTTTTGATCGTGCATAATCTAAGATTTTGAGTTGTCCCAAAAGATTAATCATCTCGATGAATAGTTGGATACAAGTTTCGGTATTGACCCCAAACAATTGAATGGGGATTTCGCGTCAAGTTAACTTTTATAACTTAACATGGATCCCATTCTGCCATTTTGCCTGTCAGCGGTCGATATATATCTGTAGTTGTACAGATCAATTATATATTAGATGTACATAATATCGATATAGACTCGAATAATACAATATGTTTGTATAAACTGGGTTAGAACTTGAAACGAGTCTACGTTTATTTGGTAGGGTTCCATCTGTTTGCGAGACACCCAGTATAAAAATGTATACTCTGAGCCACTCCCTCCAGTCAGGTCGTGTCCCCCTAAGGTCGCCGCGTGCGTATACATCGGTCTCATTCCCGTTCAAGTCAGCTCTACTACCCTCACTTTTTCAGTTCACACGGATACCCATACACACATAATTAAATTCACACGCACATGGATACAAGTATGTACGAATCAACCCCATGCATTCACATTTCCTTATCATAGCCTCGATTCCTCCACTCAACCTTTCGTACACTCGGCGCACACGCTTCGTCGAGGTCTGAGTAGCTCACGTTATAACGAATGAGGCACACATAGGCTCCTCAACTCTTAACAACTCACCCTTAGTTCGTTTTTCCCGTTATCATTTGATCTCTCATACCTGCATGCATTTCATGCCATTTTATCGCTCTCTCTCTCTCTCTCTTTCTCTCTTCAAAATGTACCAGAGCAGCGTCTGTTTTTCTTGAATTTTATTATTTTGCAGTGTAATATCCTCCATTTCCGGTTATCTCATTCTTTATTAAATTCAGGATAAATATTGGGATTTACAAATTTTTAGAATGTTGGAGCAGCTCAGGCGGGTATAATCAACTTCATCATTGTTATCAGTGTGCATTTTTTATTATCTACAGCTTTGATCCCTTATTTTATCTCTTGTGGTACAAGCGGCAGCACTCATGAAAGCCAGCAAGAGAGCTGAGAGTTTGAGTACAACTGTAACGAATCAACTAGCCACCGCGTACCACATGATCGATAACAGGAGTCGTCGGCGTCGACGAGAGCGAGGCTGTACATACATACAGTCGAACTTCCAGTAACTTATCTACTCGGTACCAAAGACCGATCATCAGTTAGTTTTCCTGTGACTCATCTCTGAAAGTTACGAGGTTAAGAGGCTCGTTATGTTTAATAAGGAGAATGCGGCTATCACTTTGGTGTTAAATCAGCTTCGGGCTGAAAAAATATTTTTCTCACGTTTTCTAGATTTTGATAAAAGCTATCAATGCTGTGATTTCCGTGAATAAATTGTTCTAGCCATATTTAAAAAATCAGGGTGATAAATTTATCCAAATAAATGATTGCAAGACAGTATAAATTTTATTCGATATAATTATTGGTACTTAAACTTTGTGTATATTGGAAACGGGACTTTTCATAAATATTTGAAATTTTGCGAATCTGGAAGATGGATTTTTTCTGATAGTCTTATCTTAGCTAGTCTGATCGCCTTATCTTAGTTAGTCTGATCGCCTCATCTTAGTTAGTCTGATCGCCTTATCTTAGTTAGTCTGATAGCCTTATCTTAGTTTGATAGCCTTATAAGATAAGTTCAGCTGTACTATATGTAATGTGTATATTGCGTTCATATTCCTGTTTTGCTCAAGTTGATCTCGGTATATCTTTCGTTGTCTTTTTAGTCTGAACCAGTCGAGCTCTGTTTTAGTAATATCTTTACCACTGTATTACCCTGTACTGGTCCCAGAGACCTTTGCGAGGGAAAAAGGCATCGGCAACCCAATTTTACGATTTTAACGATTATAATCCTTATTTTGGCAACTGATCAAATCTGACATAATTAATCACATATAAATTTAGAAAAATGTTCACCTATGACTGAAAATATATTATATATGATGTGGCCTCATCGTTCTCGGAATTTAATAGATTGCAAGCAAAAAAGTAGTACAAATCTGCGATGCCGATGCTGCGACTCAGCATGACGTTGATTTTTATTCTCAATTTTATTGCATCAATGTTATTCCGGCGTTGCGAGGTTTCCCAAAAATCTTATCAGAGAGTACACTGAATTTCCATGCAACTTTACTATCTACCAGCGTGATATAAAATTCGCTTATTTTACGCTAATATAAAATAGCGTCCAACCTCAATGAATTTTTACTATTTGGGCTATCGGGATTATGAATATTGGACATAGAGAGCATAAGAATAACGTAAACATGATTCGGTGAAGACACCAGGTTCGCCCCTAGCTGTAAACTGAGCAATCCCTTAAAACTTTTGCTGATTTAAATTTTTATTATATTTCACGTAGATAGCATCGAGATAACTGAATGTGGAATCTTAGGACACGTACGCAGTTGCATGCACTATAAACATACGTCTGGTATTGCATGTATATATAACCGAGAAAAATGGGCCCCGGCGTTTAGCCGGTTACCACGGTACGAAAATGTTTTATTTACCCCCAACGAGAACGAGTCTCTCAGGAGTCTGGTCGATATATATGTATACACACACGTGGATGAAACTTGTATGACTCGTTTTGGTGTGCTCTGTACCGCTACGTGCACATTCCCCGTATGTCGAATGCAATTTTACGACCATCAGGGCCAAGCGTACGTCTCTCCATCTCCGTTCACTTCGAAACAGACATAGATATATATATAAAGACTAGAAACTCCTGTAAGTTGACCGCTCGGGACAGGCAGCTTCGTCCAAGTTGACGCTCCCCTCCATTCCGACTGTTTCGTTGAACGTTACTGGTTACGATGGCACGGAAGATGCGCATGAGCGGAACGCCCCGGATAAATTCTTGCGTGGTGGGAAATGTACCTGAAGGAATAGGCAAGTTACGAGAGTGCAATTTATGCGAGCCACGAGTTTACTGGTCCGGCCCTATAAAGAGTTATTACTGTAGTCGCTACTAGGGATTTTAAAACACCGGCAGCTGTAAAACCAGTTGGATTCTCAAGATGAACTCTCGATATATTTAGAGTTCGATGAATATCATATTTATTCGTTATTCCTCACTATAATGTTCACGAAAATATAAATAACTGGACAGTAAAAAAGTTGCCGGAAATTTAATCAGTTGGAACTGGTCACATTTGGATATTTTCATATCCCTTTCCAGTCGGAATGTACCTGAAGGAATAGGCAAGTTACGAGAGTGCAATTTATGCGAGCCTCGAGTTTACTGGTCCGGCACTATAAAGAGTTATTACTGTAGTCGCTACTAGGGATTTTGAAACACCGGCAGCTGTAAAACCAGCTGGATCCTTAAGAGGAACTCTCGATATATTTAGAGTTCGATGAATATCATATTTATTCGTTATTCCTCACTATAATGTTCACGAAAATGTAAATAATTGGACAGTAAAAGTTCTCAGAAATTTAATCAGTTGGAATTGGTCACATTTGGATATTTTCATATCCCTTTCCAGTCCCAATTTTAAGAATATTTTGCGTATGGAATCACATTCAAAGATTTGATGATTGGTGAGAATTTTGGTGTATCTCAATACAATGAAACCTGAAAAACATTGACCACCTTGAAGATACACGCAATATTCACTTGAAATATTCTCAAAAGTTATATAATGGAACTTAAACATGTACATATAACATGTAAAGTTATTACTTGCGATCATACGATGATTTTTTATGCCAGTAGATATTGATTTTTGTCTTTAATAAACAGTTCCTACTTTTGACGGTTCATAGTGTACGTTGTTTAAGGGAAGTGCTTAATGTTGTTGTTTATCTAAATAAACTGATGAGGACTTAAACTGTATATTGCGTTTTATCTTTCTCTGTCTGTCAGGACAGAGAAAGAAGAAAAAATCATCTAGGACTCATCCACACGTATACGCGTACATACACGATGAAAAAACTTGAGAAATTCTTTTGGATATATGTGAATGCGTGTACAGGTAGCAGGCGGAGACTCTACGAATTTATGGGAACGTACATAGCAATTCCACACGCACACATCGAATATTGAGACGTAGAGGTACATAAAACAGGGAATGAAATATGACTGATATTGACTTTTAACCTGTCCCAACAACCCCATCTCTTAACTCGCTCACGTACTACTGTAAAGTGCTCTTGAACGTACTCTGAAAACTTTGGTACGGAAATGTAGTAATGTTTTTCCTCCTCCCGCGTTAGACTCGTAAGTGCTAAATTGTTCTCTCCCTGGAGTTTTGTCGATTTTTCTCGTGGCCTTAATCTTATCTATAGTTAAATATATCGCATGATTTTCTGTGGTTTTATTGTATGGTTAGTCGTAGTTCACAGAAATAGCTAGTTTTCTTTCCAAAGGACATCTAGCACGATCAATGCTGCTATTCTCGTTAAAAGGGTGAAAGGATTTCTGCGTAACTTGTTCTCGTAAACATTTTTGTCTTACTATTTAGCGAGAGAAACAAAGGCTGATGACGTCAATCTCTTTTGTAACAAAAATCGCTATTACAAATAAGATTCTCGGTACGAACTAAAAATATACATTCGGCTTCCTATTAAGGGAATTACAAATTTTTATATAAGAACATTGTTCATCTGAATGGTAGAATTTGAAATATGCCCTTCGCTTAATGTCACATTCCATTGTGGAATTCCATTTGTGAAAGGCCATTGTGGCATATTTCACAAATGCCTCAATGGCAAGATGGCGATGTGCTACTCCTCTGTCGGTAACAAAAACTCCGTACCAAAATTCCTAATCGATTGATCTCCTAAACGGTTGACCTTTCGGACAAACGAAGAGAACCACGAACTGCGTTTGTCCGAACTGCGTTTCTCTTCGTTCGTCTGTTTTGCCGATCGAGTAGTAGGACATCACCTTAACAGAGGCTTATAATTTCGGGATTGTCTCTATTTGCAAAATGATTTGCTTCAAATGGTTACCAATGTCAGGGGGAAGAGAAAATTCCTCCTTGCCATCGGTGGCTGATCTGAAAAAAGTTTGGAAAGACGATTTTTATTTGATTCACCACTCATTAGACGTCCGATTTTCAACTTTGAGTTTTGTATCAATGGCAGCCGCAGCAGTTCTTAGCACAGGGCAGCAAAAGACGGGAAATGTAGCACATGAAACGAGCAATGAGACCAACGAGAAATATGGGTTCGGCTCCTTTCGAGAAGGACCTTGCTCGCTATTCTCTCGGGACGCAAATTTTTTATCTCCTGAGCCCAACAACCATCAGGAATAGCGGGGGTTACTCCCAAGTCCTGGCAGGGTGGCATGAGGGGGGAGGGGTTGTCCCGAGCAGCTCGTCGGTAACGTAGCCCATATAGAGCACGAAGCCCACGCTTTTTGCCATATATATATATAGTAGATGAGGGAAAAAGATCTGGTCGAGCCTCCGGGCATCAAAGATTTAAGCTTTGTGTCCCTATCGTATCTCCGTCGCTCTACTAGTTTTCTCTCTCTCTCTCTGTCTCTGTCTCTCTTTATACGTATACTATATATCTTGTACTGTTTCTTTACGCTCTTCTTTGCTTGACTTCACCATCTTGCTTTTTCTCTTCTACACTGGTATTCACATCGTCGGCATCGCAACCCCATTTCGAAAAGGAAATTCTTACCACACATCTGTGATAGTTACGTAACGTATCATAACAGGAACATTAACAGTATCGTATACATATCATATCAGTAGCTATAGCTCGTTTCTACTACTCCAGCTTCAACTGCCACTCTAGTTCTCTGCGTATTTTTCATCTCTCGGTCGTTAAAAGGATGAGATTATTGAATGGACTTTGGAACGGGTTAAAGCAAATGTACATTTGGATGGAAAATGATAAAAACCATAAAATTTTCAATGAGAGCTTTTATATTATACCCACGCGGATAACGAGCCAGAGTGCAAGGATAGACGGATTTGTAGCAATTCTATCAAACTAAACCGTGTAGAAAATGTTGAGGTCCATATCAGGATTCTGACAAGGACCGAAGCCGTATGCAGACCACGAAATAGCTTATTATGAACAGCCTTGTCTGCGATATATGCAGCAACTTGTCTCCTATACATTCAAACGTGACAAAATATTTGCCAAAATCCAAAAAAAAGTGCATAATCAGTTTTATGTCTTAGCCTAAATTAGCCTGAATCGTCCAGTATAGATTTCTTGCGGCCCCTGGTACGTTCTGAGCCAAAGGGGATATGTCCCTATTCGCGAAGTCCACGTACGTAATTAAATCCAGTATCAAGTTCATTTCTACTTGCGTTACGTAGCAACGAGAGCCTGGACTTGGTGGACAAATAAACAAAGACCTCCCTAACACAATCTTGTTTTTATAACAGATATTAGTGTGTGTACATCGTGACTTGGCTGTTTGCGGACATTGAAGATATCTATAATGTTTTCCAGCGTGTTCACTAGCATAGAAGGGAAACGAGGCCATATTCGAGGCCTCGTTTACTTAGCACACAGGAGTAACATTCACACCGCGGCAGGGAAGTACAATGGTTATTGCACTAGAGAAGAGAACCTTTGGAGTGGTTCACCCCGTGTCTCGTATAGCCTGTGGCGCGTGTCACCCGGAGATTAGTCTCGGAAAAGTAGTTCTATTGTATGATATCAATCATGTTGTATATACTCTACTTGGAAAAGCAGCGCACACACTGTAATACATATATATATATATATATATATATATAGAGTATACATGATATTATATCCTCCACTAAACAAGCTATTTTTTTCCCGCTGATTGCACGACATTTTAAAAAATTCTCCCAGATGATAGTCCTAGTTTAGAACAGTCCGTTTGAATTATTTCATATTTTTACAACCGACCGTTTGGGAAATGAATTTTCTTGAGTCAGTAAGTCGTGAATAATATAAGTTGTGTGAAAAACATTCCACAAGATCAATATATTAGTCTATTTTTTCAGACTTTTCATTACTATTCAATTTTTCAACGCGGAACGAATTGACATTCTTAAAGGCGAGTTCGCAAACATATGGCGTTCGGTGGCTCGAGTTTTACTTAAAATGGGAATAGCAAAAGAAAAGATTATCTACCGATTTTTGTAGATAGATTCGTTAATTCCTGTTATGTTCTTCAGACTTTTACATGACCATTCCAAATTTTTCTCGTGTGGTAACGCACCCCGATTTTTTGTCCCTTCATACTGTATCGTATTTGTCGAGAGCACACAGTGCGAGTAAACTTCGGTGCGACCACCAGAGGCGCTTAGAGCATCATTGCCCGTCAATGACTCAATGCGCCCAGTTATTCTAGCCAGTGCCTGGCTAGCATAACTGAACTCCATAAAATCGAGGTCCTAGTGCAGTTACAAATCTCCTTCGGAAACCCAATTGGAACCGATAAGAGACATTTTTTCTTTACCAAAATCACGATAGCATTTTTTATGTCCATTGTTTTTCTTTCTATAAATATTTTTCTATTAAATCATTTTGAGTAAGAAAAGCGGTGAATTTATAATCGGTACATCGGCGTTGAATATTGCGAGAAAGAATTTCTGAGAGTTCAAAAAATAATATGAATAATGTTTTTGCATTCTTTACTAGAAATATATCACATCCGCAGTAAGTATATTCCGTGGATGTCGCGTACCCAAAACTAGGGAGCTTTCCATAGGATCTCTTTATCACTTTACCCTGGGATGAAAATATTCAATACGACCAGTTACATTATGTAACCCTCCCTATTCTGGACTCTTACTTTCTTTCCGACTATCTTGCCTTCATTCGGTCTCTCTTTCTCTCACATCGAGTCGGTCCACACGAAAGGAAAGGGGGCCTCAGCCTCCAGGTGGAGGCTGAGAAAGTTGAAATGTCGCGTAAAGTACGCGAGATGTCGACCCTCGCATTCCAAATAACTGCCGACCTGGAACGTCGAGAGGATATATATATATAAGGCACCAGGAGTCATGGTGTACGTGAGTGCGTGTATTACGTGTAGCGAAAAAAATAAAAGAATATTTTCTCTCGAGCCGAAAGAAAAGGAAGAGAGAAGAATGTACAGAGTTGAGAACGAATGATGAATTGAAGTGAAAGAAGAATAGAAAAACTTATCATATTAAATTGGTTCGCCACCTGTAGTCCTCTAACATCGCATACTGCATATGAAAAAGTTATACTGTATCCATGTTATACTGGTAAAAGTTATACTGTATCCATGTTATACTGGTAAAAGTTATGGTGTATCGATGTTATACTGGTAAAAGTTATACTCTATCCATGTTATACTGGTAAAAGTTATGGTGTATCGATGTTATACTGGTAAAAGTTATACTCTATCCATGTTATACTGGTAAAAGTTATACTGTATCCATGTTATACTGGTAAAAGTTATACTCTATCCATGTTATACTGGTAAAAGTTATACTGTATCCATGTTAGACTGGTAAAAGTTATACTGTATCCATGTTATACTGGTGAAAGTTATACTCTATCCATGTTATACTGGTAAAAGTTATACTGTATCCATGTTATACTGGTAAAAGTTATACTCTATCCATGTTATACTGGTAAAAGTTATACTCTATCCATGTTATACTGGTAAAAGTTATACTGTATCCATGTTAGACTGGTAAAAGTTATACTGTATCGATGTTATACTGGTAAAAGTTATACTGTATCGATGTTATACTGGCAAAAGTTATACTGTATCGATGTTATACTGGTAAAAGTTATACTCTATCCATGTTATACTGGTAAAAGTTATACTGTATCCATGTTATACTGGTAAAAGTTATACTGTATCGATGTTATACTGGTAAAAGTTATACTGTATCGATGTTATACTGGTAAAAGTTATACTGTATCGATGTTATACTGGCAAAAGTTATACTGTATCGATGTTATACTGGTAAAAGTTATACTGTATCCATGTTATACTGGTAAAAGTTATACTGTATCCATGTTATACTGGTAAAAGTTATACTGTATCCATGTTACACTGGTAAAAGTTATACTGTATCCATGTTACACTGGTAAAAGTTATACTGTATCCATGTTATGCCGGTAAAAGTTATACTGTATCCATGTTATACTGGTAAAAGTTATACTGTATCCATGTTATACTGGTAAAATTTATACTGTATCCATGTTATACTGGTAAAAGTTATACTGTTTCCATGTTATGCCGGTAAAAGTTATACTGTACACATGTTATACGAATCCAAAACCAAGCCCACATTATTTTTTAAACGATTAGGTACTTTTTCGGATCGGCAATCATCCGATCTGTATCAACGCTCTCATATATATATATCGATTTGTTTCAAAAATATTGAACTGTTTCGTTTTTCTTGGCGACTCATCTCTCCTGGAATTACCCTGTTTTTATCGAAAGAGGGTGAGAGAAAGAGAGTGAAGACCTTTATCGAAAATTATATAGTCCCACACAATTTATATAATGCTCGCAGTGTGTATATATGTATACGCCATCCAATAAGCCGGTAACGTCCATTAGTCACGAAAGCACCTGTTAATTTTTCATTGTATACACACATTTATCAATCTAGTATAGTGTACAACTATAATAAGCATAACGTACAACACCGTATTATATACGGTGGATATACGGTCAAAGTTCATTTCATATACGTTCTCAAAGCTAACATTTCAACGGGTGCAATAATTTTTCTGATAAGACGTCAAGTTATTGGGTACCTATATATATATATATCTTTACACGTATAACGTGTAACAGTAGACAGGCATATTCATGTAGATAAGACTGTAATATACTATTGTGCTTTCTTCTAATAATTTTGCCCTCCACATTTTTCGTTTGATATGGCGTGACCAGAAAGCATCCGCTGTTGCCTCTACTGTTTCTTCTTCTCCCCCCCCCCTCTCTCTCTCTCTCTCTCTTCCTCTTCCCTTTTATTTCTCTTATTTCTCTCGCTTCATTTCTTGAGAGCACCAGGCATTAAGTAGTGAGAGCAGAGCTAAGGCTGTCGCCACAATAGTAACATTAAGGAGCTTATACTATATATGCGAAAAAATGAAAAAACATCTGACCTGCACTTGAGGTGACTTATTGACCTCCAGGACAAAATACCTGAATAAAATAATGAATTCGCCACGATTTTTTCAACTTCTCTTTTCTCATTTTCGACAAATAATTTCTTTAATCTTCACTTTTGGAAAATGAGATTTCTCTAGTTTGCAGTAGAATGAGGAATATTAGCGAGAGTTTAAATTTTTTATCACAACGTTCGTTTTGTTTTACGCCTGTGGATGTAGCCTAATGCGCGCGTATTTGACGCCCCTAGTGGAGAAAGAATGAATGTGAGGGGGATGTTCGAGGGGAAGAATTATGTATACATATATATATGGGATTTATCTCACGAAGGAGAAAGAGAAATAGAAAAAGAAAGCTTTCTCTTCTGGGTTGCGCACAATAGAACCGACGGAGCCATAGCGCATATGCTCCTCAGGGAAAATGCTACGATATAGCTGAGTTGGGGGGTGGGTTTAGAAATATGCTGGTCGCCGTTCCATCTTCTCGATCATATTACCAGCAGAAACGGATAAAAACAGCTACGCGATACTCTTGTGTGAGAGGCCTATGCTGCTGTATCATAGGCAACCTTATCCATGTCAGATCGCACATCTCCAACATATTTTTTTTCTTTCTTAAACTTGCTTCTGGGATCAATACATTTTTTTTATTTGTCAAAACAAAAATTCTCTAAAAAGGCGAAAAGTCGACCTTTTCCATTTAGAAGATTCATGATCCATGTGACTTGTTCCCGCATCCTATATTTGGCAAGAATTCATCTTGGCGTGTTTAAAGTTCTTCCGCAAACATTTTTTGATAAATGATTAAGTCTCATTTCTCCCAACACTTTCTTTATCCCCACGAAAAATCAATCAATCTTTTATCATTCTTTTGTTTATTCCTGTGCTTTTTTTTATTTTTATATTTCCAAACTTCTTAAGCCATATGGACTTTTAAATGCCCGACAGTATGATCGATATATAAGGCTTTGAGATGTCTCCTTATCAAATGTATTAATCAACGGCTCGCAAAGTTTTCCGATAATTCTATATTATATAATAAATATATTGGACGTGTCATGGATAATGCATTACGTCAACTGGACCGTTTGTATCGCCTCATGTCCGGGGACCATTCGCGTTGATACAATAATGTTAAAGTTTCGAAAAGTTTCTTGATATTAATATTCTATATACGTCCGTATACAGATGTGTGTCTACAACTATATATATATATATATATATATATATGCATGTAGGCACGTGTGAAAAGTGTACATTGTACATCTATAGAAAAGTTGACATATATGTAATAGTGGTATATATGGAGGTGCGCCGAGCATGTTTTCTCAAACACATGCCTTAATATCAGCCCTCTCCATCTTTCTAAATATGAGAGATCACTCCCCTGAGAAGGCAGGAAGGAATATCTTATTTTCCTGAAATGACATTTTCACTGGCTCTCGTACCCGTTAATAGTTGCATTGCTCTTCGACGCGTACAGTCTTCACGTTGCTTCAGAGCAATGAAACATCAGACGTGTTGGGAAGGAGGTCAATACACCTGATGTTTTTCCGATAAAAGGTGAAATTCAGAATATTTCCCCTTAAGATTGTTTGAGAAAAAAATATGTGGTTCCTACAGACTCAGGTAGAGGGTTGTTTAAAAATTAAACCCACGTCTATTTGTAATGATTTGTGTTAAATTCCGACCTTTTTTTTTACCTGAATCGCATTATTATTGGGAAGCTTTGAATAGAAAAAACTGTATTTGCTAAAATTGTTTAAGGAAAAATGTAGCTCTAGAGACTCTGAGGATCGTTTAAAAAATACAGTCATATCTATTTGCAATGATTTGGGTTTAAGTTGAAGCTTCTTTTTCGTGAATATTATTCAAGATCAGTTTTGCGTGATTATGGAGATCCTTCGAATAAAAGGAAGGAGCTAAGGAAAATTAGAATCGCATCATTATTCGAAATCTTTGGGAGGATCGTTTAAAAAATACAGTCATATCTATTTGCAATGATTTGGGTTTAAGTTGAAGCTTTTTTTCGTAAATATTATTCAAGATCAGTTTTGCGTAATTATGGAGATCCTTCGAATAAATAGAATGAGCTAAGGAAAATTAGAATCACACCATTATTGGGAAGCTTTGAAATAGAAAAAACTGTATTTACTAAAATTGTTTAAGGAGAAATGTAGCTCTAGAGACTCTGAGGATCGTTAAAAAAATACAGTCATATCTATTTACAATGATTTGGGTTTAAGTTGAAGCTTTTTTTCCTGAATATTATTCAAGATCAGTTTTGCGTGATTATGGAGATCCTTCGAATAAAAGGAATGAGCTAAGGAAAATTAGAATCGCATCATTATTGGGAAGCTTTGAATAGAAAAAACTGTATTTACTAAAATTGTTTAAGGAGAAATGTAGCTCTAGAGACTCTGAGGATCGTTTAAAAAATACAGTCATATCTATTTACAATGATTTGGGTTTAAGTTGAAGCTTTTTTGCGTAAATATTATTCAAAATCTGTTTGCGTGATTATGGAGATCCTTCGGATAAAAGGAATGAGCTAAGGAAAATTAGAATCACATCATTATTGGGAAGCTTTGAATAGAAAAAACTGTATATATTTATTTCACTGTACATGCCTGTATCGCTATATATACGCCCTCAATGTATATATATATATATATATATATATAGATAGTGAGTGTTTGATGATCTATTAATACTTTGCTCAAAAAATATTATGTCATCACAACGTGAGAATCATACACGTGGTAAAAGTTACGAAAATAGGCCCCCCGAGAGAAATATCAGACGGTCTCATCAGCAACGAGTCGATAATCTCGCACTTACCTACGTTGACTCGACAGAATGTGCGATGAACATGAGTCTGGTAAAACGTTGAAATTCTCTGTCGTTTTTTGCTCGGCTCTCGTAGCTACTGCTTTAGTCTCGGGTCGCCGGACGCGTTGAAATAATTTATCGTTTTTACCGGTGAATGTTGGAAAAATACATGGCGTTTACCAGTAACTCATGAATGATGGAGTAATCTTTCGTTAGCGAAGCAGAAAGGAGATCCGTTGATTTTACAAGCAACGTTGAAAAGTTCTTACTTTATCGTTTATACGAGATACTAACTGTGGAAAGTGAAAATATGTGCACGATAATATTCAGATTTCTCAGACAATGACATCAGCATTTCGTAGTTGCGGGGTAATATCGATCGATGGCATTGTCTTTGGCTGAAATGAGGCATTACAAAATCCTTCAAAAGCACGTATAGGCAGCTTAGCGATCATCCACTTATGGGCGGGTCTATAGCACTTTTTTGTGATTATTGTTAGTTTATTTAAAAAAAAAAACTATTTCCATATAAAAGAATAATTACTCGCCATTCATCTAAAAAGTCTTGATATAATATTCTCATTTTTTTTAAGTTCATAATTCAACAAAATTTTGGCTTTTTTTTTAACCTACTTTGCTGCACGTCCCAGCTTTTTAATTCTTTAGCAAAGCAGAAAGGAGACCCGTTGATTTTACAAGCAACGTTGAAAAGTTCTTACTTTATTGTTTATACGAGATACTAACTGTGGAAAGTGAAAATATGTGCACGATAATATTAAGATTTCTCAGACAATGACATCAGCATTTCGTAGTTGCGGGGTAATTTCGATCGATTGCATTGTCTTTGGGTGAAATGAGGCATTACAAAATCCTTCGAAAGCACGTATAGGCAGCTTAGCGATCATCCACTTATGGGCGGGTCTATAGTACTTTTTTGTGATTATTGTTAGTTTATTAAAAAAAAAAAACTATTTCCGTATAAAATAATAATTACTCGCCATTCATCTACAAAGTCTTGTTATAATATTCTCATTTTTTTTTAAGTTCATAATTAATTGGTGATAAAATATATTTTTAATGGATTTTCTTTTAATGGTTTTTATTCCGGATCTCAACAGAATTTTGTCTCTTTATTTAACCTACTTTGCTGCACTTCCCAGCTTTTTAGGGTACCGTCTCACTCACGTCTTTTAATTGAGTATTTTGGAGTGGAGGGAAAATTATCAATAGAAAAAAAAACTGGTCGGGACAACCATCAGAGGTTTATTTAGGCGCATCGATCTGACGATAACGTGGTCTGGAAAGCACGTAGCACGCTAGAGTGTAGACCAGTTGACCCTGCAAAAATACTGAGTCTTTTTTGATTCCACGCAGCATTCATCTACCGCGGTTGCGTGCAGACCCCTCTTGTGGGGTTGCGGCAAAATATTGTTGGAGGCATCGCAGACAGCGATTGAGCGAGGAGCAACACGCTTTGCTCTAGAAATCGTTTTACTTTCGCTGTTTTGTTTTCACCCTATAGGGCGAATATTTAAATTTATTATAGAGAGCGATTTGGCGATCTAAAGATATAAAGAAAACTGGAGATCTTGGAACTTTAGATGCATCGGAGCACAGAACTGTCGGATTATCATCTTGTCATTTCCTCGTCGGCGCCATTAGTGCAATAGACAGCGTTTATTTCTGAACTGCTGTCTGATCCTAATGTCCGCATGATTTTCAAATCGATCGTATTGGTAAATACTCGACAATACACAAACATCGTTATATTGAAATTGATATATTTTTTATTCGCGATTGATTTAGATAGCTAGATATAAATATATATATATTTAGATAATGATTTGGGAATCTCTAAACGGCCTCAATTGCTAGTTCCATATTTTGATGGACTCATGAGTTAATATTTTAAGTCTTGTTTAATTCTATTGTTTGCCCCAGATCAAAACTTACAACTGTGATATCTCGATTGACGCGATTATCATCGTTATATTAAAATATGGCCGATGATTATATCTAAAAGACTGTCTGACACCTTTTTCCCGCCATATTGGAATCTTCTCATATCTTAAACAGCTATCTTTTATTGCCAGCTTTTCACTGTTCCTTGGTCGGAGAATTATAGGATAATTCTAATGACATGTATAGAATGAAAATCGGAAAACCATACAGACACTTACCTGCTGAAGATATTTCTTGCTGCATACAGAGAAATTTCCTCTTCTGCATGTTGTCTCTTCGTTTTAACTTTGCACGATAGTGCGAGAAGTATTTTTGCTCAAAGCCCGTCCAGCTTTATTCAAGAATGTTGAAGATTGCGAGAGAAATTTTCCCGATGGAAGCTTAGAAGTGCCCTCTTCAATTCAATATAAAAATATATATAAATATTCGCAAAAAAGGATCAGTACTCCGAGGCCCAAGGAAAAGAGAGAGAGAGGATCGTTAAAATCTCGTACAAGAATAATAACTCGCAAGGAGTTGCGTTGAGGTTAATGCAGAAGGAAGTAATGAAAACAAAGACGAATGAAAGTTTGAATGATTTGAAATAACCTGATGGAAGTTTCCTAGCTACTTCACAATGGGCACTCTTGGTACAGTACAGTTATATACTGTACCGAGAGATAGTATCTTGATTCCTTTGAATTATTGCGCGTTGATATATATCTTCATGGCACTCTATCCATAATGAATTTTATCGATGTAGACTCGACGTAGTGTAGGAGTGAAGGGCATAGAGAGGACCGCAATGAGACCGAAAGATAAACTTCGTTAATGTTCAAAATATCCTCTCACTTGTGTTTTGATAATGTTAATAATTTTATTTTTTTCACCTACTCATAGTCCTCCTGGACACTATAGTTATGAGAGTTAACCTTCAAATACAATATTAATTAATAATACGTTAAATGTTATAACGACTCAATAGTACCTGATATGCTCAATCAATTACTCGAGATTCAGATCTGAGACTGAAAGATCATTTGAGATAATTTTTCATCAAAGTAATTATGAACTTAATGAATATGTGCATTGCAAAAAGTATGATTATTAAAATGTTCATTATGTTATATTATTCATAATTATTTATTCAGCAATGGATTTTTAGTGGTTTTTTTTTTTGTTCGATCGCGGTATTAATTTTTATACTCATGGTGAACAATTTTTGTCCACACTAGATAGGTAAGGCTTAAAATAATTTTGAATGAAATTACATTATGCAAAAAAAAAAAAATAGCTCGGAAGAAAAAGTCATCGGTTAAAATTTGTAGCTGACATGAAACTCTATAATGATTAAATTGTAATTTGAATGTAATTTTTGTTTTTTTTTTTTGAATATTAACGAAAATCTATGTGAGCCAAAATTTTGCTCATCCTCGGGGGAGAAAAATATGAGCTAGGAAAGGGGATGAAACGGAGGGAGCAAGAAATATGTGTATAGCGAAAAATTGGTTGAGGCGCGGTGGGGATCAGTATCAGAAACAGGGAAGAGGGAGGGAGGAGTTTAGGAACTCGAGGTAGAAGCAGCTTGTGCCCCAGGGGGTCCCAATATCGATCCTCCACCTCCGCGTTATACTCACCCTACACAATCTCGTATGTATCTCTACACATCCCCGATCTTCGTCATGGCCCCCATGAGTCAACAATTTCGTCTATTTTCGCGCCATCGTGTCCGGATCTTTTCTCATTCTCAGCCGTTTCTTTCCCTTCTCTATCATTCGATGATATCTTATGATCGTTGGAACATAAACCCTGTAGACTTATACAAACCTATACATTCCCTTGTCACTGAATAAAATCATTTTAACGATCATTTTCTCCTTCTACTTAATCTCGAGCTAACATATTGTGATTTTAGAATACAATAATCATAAATTATCATAAATGATTATTATTCTCGAAGAATATTTATTGTACAAGATAAGTGACTGCCCAATAATGAGCCTATCAGAATTTACACCGTTCTAAAATGTTTCGTAAATTATAATTCTATCATGGGTCAATTCTAACAGCACGTGAACAGCAAGAATTTCTCAATCGCGTAAAAACTTTATCAGAATTCACCTCACCGAGAATATCTCTGACAATTTTTTCTCTTTTTCAGCCGTTACTTTCCCTTCTCTATCATTCGATGATATCTTATGATCGTTGGAACATAAACCCTGTAGACTTATACAAACCTATACATTCCCTTGTCACTGAATAAAATCATTTTAACGATCATTTTCTCCTTCTACTTAATCTCGAGCTAACATATTGTGATTTTAGAATACAATAATCATAAATTATCATAAATGATTATTATTCTCGAAGAATATTTATTGTACAAGATAAGTGACTGCCCAATAATAAGCCTATCAGAATTTACACCGTTCTAAAATGTTTCGTAAATTATAATTCTATCATGGGTCAATTCTAACAGCACGTGAACAGCAAGAATTTCTCAATCGCGTAACAACTTTATCAGAATTTACCTCACCGAGAATATCTCTGACAAATTTTCTGTCGGAGCCATTTAGATGTTACATCGTAGATTTTTTTCTTTCTTTCGACACGGAAATAACGATTTTTGCGATTCTTCAAAATTAAAAATTTCAGATAAATAATAATAATTTAAGGGTGCTTTTCGAGGAAAACAGCAGGGATGTGGAGAAGCGATCGATTCGATTGTTATGAAATAATATAAACTTCGGACCCAAAGAGTGAATCATCGTTTTTGACGAATCACGAAGTAGAGCATATTCCATATATTCTTTCCAAATATCTCTATTTTCTAATCGGATTTTTTTTTCCCACGAGGAACAAAATCTAATTGAAGATAAATTGGTCATTTTAGGTGAAGATTATTGTCGAATAGTTTGTCAAAATGAAGGAATCTCGGAGGAGGAGACAATAGTCGTATATGAAGCTTACACAGTGATCGTCCTTCGATTAAAATATATGTATAATAATAATGATAATAATATCAATAATAATAAGTTCATCGACATCAATAATTCTTTTGATTCGATCAATAATATTAAGATTATAACCGATCGATTCGGACTCTCCTATCAATATTCTTTGTTGTAATTCTCACGCATGTCTTTGCCACTTTTTATTTTTTCTTCCTTTGAGAGTATATCTTAGCGATTTTTCTCGTAACTTTGGAAGTCAAAATTGATCGCCAATTTCTGGAAAAATAATTCTCGCCGTAGATGAGCAGCGCGAGATTTTTCAGACGAATTAATATAGACACAAATATATAATATCTTTTGTCGTCTCCCCATTGTAAAGAGAGACTGGAGACGTTTTTTTTTTGTTTTTGCTTTTTTTTTTGTTCTTAGGCCTGAATCGTAAATTATTTATGGTAAAAAGTGTTAATCGAACAACCGGAAGTGCGAAATTCCGGAAGGAAGATCAACACTCTTTCTTGCGACTGAATCTCATGCGATCATTACGTTATATATTGTATATGACGCGTACATTTGATTCGCATGAAAAGTATAGCGCTTACTGAACACTTTTTATACCTCAATTATTATTATTATTAATTTTTTTAAATAATAGTATTATAATAATTATATATATGTACACTTTGTACTCGAGTAAACATATAAAAGCACTTACGTCGCTAAACCTCTAACACTTACGATTATGAATAATGTATAGATTTTCATAATATACATATATATTTTATATATATATATTGTATTTTTTTTTTTAAATTAATATTAATTTCATTTGATTATCTTTAGAGTGATTTCATAGTTGTTTGTTACAGATATTATAATCTCATTTTGATTCTTTCACCTACTCGCCTTTCTTCTCTTGATGATTTCTCGCTCTTCGAGACCATTTTATGGATATTTGGTATTCCACGATCACTCAAATTACATTATCTATTTCTAAATATATTTTTCACGATCGAAAATCGAGACCTTTGTCGCGCACTTGATTTACGCCGATTAATTGCCATCGTAACAAAATAAGTCTTCTTTTTTTTTTTTCATCTTATTATTTGGTCGCGACGCGCCTCAAAATCGCGATATGTCATCGCGTTGACTTGATATATTTACGCGCATTTACGCGAATTTTCACATGCAGATATGGAACTCGGATAGACGAGAAAATTAAATATCTACTTAATCAATTCACGATTAACCAATATTGTATTCACGTAGTTTCTATCGATATATTATATTTTTATATAGATCCTTTTTTTTTTTTAATTTTTTATTATAGATCATTCGACACTCGGTCGATCCCTGATCGTTATCATTATTATTGCCCAAAACGCGTGCTAAACTAACCCGTCACCGTGCTTCGCGTATTATTGTACAGAATTTCATTCATTAATATTATATATATATATATATATATATATATATATATATATATATATATATATATATATATATATATATATATTCAATGTATATTTACACAGTAGACGATTTTAAATGATCTCTTATTTACGACACACTCGTTGTAATTCGTTGCAATGCTGAAAAGGCTCCTCTTTTCGTCCGTTTTTTCCGCAATTACGAAAAAAAAAAGGATTGATATTTCACGAAAATTAAATAACAGACGAATCCGCGAGTTATTGAATAATTTATTTAAACGTCAACGAATCTAGCGAATTTTTGTTCTTTTATTTTGAACGGGGGAGAGGATTCTGTATGAGGGGAGGAATGTTTGACTAGTACTTGCCGGGAACTAATTTATTTTATGCACTATATATGGAGCATTCGATGCCAAATCGACCGGCCTATGACTTTCATCCCTCGAGATTTGGTTCCTAATTTTTTATATGTTTGTCACAACTCTAAGAGACATACAGTATTTTTTGTACATTTTTTTTGCCCAGCCTTTATTTCATAACGATTTTTGGAAAAAAAAAAACAAAATCATACATAACTGACGAAACAAAAGGTTAGACGGAATTTAAGAATGTGAACAAATTCATGAAAATTCTGTATTAGGTATCAAAAGTTTTTAAATTATAAACCAGAATGGGTCAGCCCTCGCTTCTATTTTTTCGATTTTTTTCAAATTTATAAATAAACTTGGAATAATTCGTAAACGTCCGCCCACTGCGGAATGTTAGTTGAAAATTTTTCATATATGACAGAAGATTTTTCAGATTTTTTTCTTATTATATTTTTCAAACTGGAATGTCGTAATTACAAAGCATCAGAGTTCATAAAAATATAGTGAATAAGTACGTGATGAAAACATATTTTAAAAAAGTCACAAGAAACCTGTGGTATATGGAAAAATTTATGAGCTCGAAATTTATGACACTCGACCTGGGCTGAGTTTCTTTTTTCCATCATTAGAGTTCGAGCAAACTTGAAAAAAATTGTAAATCTCTCACAGTAGGGCAACGTATGATTCCAATTATTCCAAGTATATTTAAAATTTAACGAAATCGAAGAAAATAGAAACAAGAACTGATCCATTTTCGGAAATGGCATTAAAATTTTTATATCTAATATAGATATTTTGTCAATTTTTTCACATTTTTAGATTGTGCTTAACCATTCGTCCCTTTCGTAAAAATTCATTATTAAATGGGGGCTGGCCAAGAAGGTTGTAACAATCAATTAAAAATTAGGGACCAAATCTCTGAGGGTAAAGATCACGGGTCTGTGGATTTTGCGTAGAATGTCTCATATATATATATATCATATATATAATTTAACAAAGTGTTAAAAATAATTAGCTATACCTATATATGATAATATGTGATTATTAATTACATGAACACGAGTAGAAAAAATAGCTACTCTACAGCAATGAATATAATACACATACGCAACTAGCTGAGATCGTGTGTTTAGCTATGTATACGCCGAAGCACTCTGGTATAAATTACGTCTATTGGGGTACGAAGGTGGGGGGGGGGGGGGGGGGGGGGGGAATGAAGATAAAGATTTTGATCGCGAAGTTGCACGAAAATTTTTGTCCAATCTCGTATGGAAAGTTGAAAAAAAATATTTGTAGTGTTTAGGGTCAATAAGAGGTAGAGTTATTATAAAAATTATCTATCATTCTGAAAAAACATTTATTGACTTGGCACTACTTTGACTCCAAAGTGCAATAGTTTCATCTGCCTAAGGAGCGACCCTTCACCTTGAATTATCTATTTATCAAAAGATGTCAATAATTTACTAGAGAACACGGAAAAAATGTATGCAACTTTTCGATTTCGATATGGGAAGACATTTAGATAGAGATAACGAATGAGATAAGCGGGGAGGAGGAGCATTTGTCTAGGAGGATCTGTAAAGGGTGAGTTTTCGAGAAGAATCTCCTAACTCACCTACCCGTTCCTTTTACCATTTTTCACGAGATTCCATCCAGCTTGGAAATCCCAGCACTGAGCCATCTCTACAGATATCTTACATCAGGCCTCTCTCTATATATATATATATATATTGAGTTTTTTCACCAATTTTCTCCTTCGTGAAACTTCGTGAAACGCAGTATCTTCCTCGTACGACTCGAGTCCCTCTCGTTCCTTCAATGCGGTTAATCTTACCCGTGGATCGGCGTTGCAGGATAATTCGGAGATAACGAAAA
Source organism: Dyspetes luteomarginatus (assembly GCA_963669185.1). Lineage (NCBI taxonomy): Eukaryota > Metazoa > Arthropoda > Insecta > Hymenoptera > Ichneumonidae > Dyspetes > Dyspetes luteomarginatus. The sequence goes on along the minus strand of OY769905.1, from coordinate 19,517,432 downwards.
GAAGAAAAAAAAGAAACTCGAAGACAAAAGCACAAGTATAAGAATAGGGCAATAGAGGGTGTGATTTCCACCCTTGTGACTAAATTTTTCTATGACAAAAAACCAATACGTAAGTGTGTGTGTGTGTGTGTGTGTGTGTGTGTAGATCTACTACAAATTCGAGGCTTGGATGTGATGAAATTTTTTTTCTTTCTAATTACTTTGAAAAAATTACGTCCCTCTATATTCCCTGTGTTTTACGATGTAATAAATACGTCTGATAAATTCTCATTTAAAAGTTTCTAAATTATAATTGAAATTTGTATGTTTTTTTTTTCTTTGATGATTAGAAAAATAGCTCTTGTCATATTTTGTATGATTTGTTTTTTTACCACGTGACTCCCAGCTCGTTCCAAAATACGATAATAATGAAAAAAAAAGTTACGTAGACGGTCCCGTTCGAGGATCAGCCTTTGATATTATTATTATCATCGATGTGGATAATGATCGGTGGTGATGGTGGTAAAGGTGTATAAGAACGGATATATATATAAATATATATCAAGCGATTAGCATGGAATAAGAGTATTTTTTTTGTTTTTAATATGTTTTCAACAACAACAGGTACAGTAAACCAGTTTACCTGCAGTAAATACGGTGTGGTCGCATTCGTTATTTTTTTTTCTTTCTTTCTCTCGATTCATGCCTTTATTTCAAAAGTCAAATCGTCAATCTTGTATGTCTTTTTCGTTATTATTATTTTTTTTCTTTATTTATTTTAGTCAATTATTTGTCACACTTTCACACTCTCTCCCTTTATCTTCTAATTCTCTGTATCGTTATTTTATTTTATTTTATATTTGCAATTGATTTTTTTAGCTTAATTTTTTGGTTGCCTTCAACTTGCACCGTGAATAATTCTTACGAAATATCTCCCTCCAACGTGGATATTATTGATATTCACTTATTAATGTGTGTATGTCTGTGTATACGTGTTGTTCTTTTCTTTTCTCGTCATTATAACTCTGCCGTTTACGCATTAATTAAATTACGATAAATTACCAACTATAGACATCATACTAGTCGGCTTTGCTAAATAGTTAGCTAGCTTAATTGTGGAAAAAAATGGGATTTTCCCGAGGGCAACGATCCGTTTTATTAGCATTTTTTTTTTCTTTTTTAATTTGTAACTTTTACCAATAAATATTTATTTGTTGCTTGGTTAAAGTCTCGTTGCCAACGGGTAATGGTGCTTTGCGGGGTTAAATTATTTTGTGACTACATCGAAGCTTTTTCCGGACAATTGAAAAAGAACGAAACAAATTAATTAATATTACGGTTTCAATCAATCCATTACGCAATTAGCACTAAAATAATTTAAGTTCCATTGGGAAATAATATATAAATAAATGACTACAATGCACAGATAAATGTTAATATAAATATAGATTCGTGTGTAATACATAGATATATGTATATTTACGGTACGAGGCTCTTTCGTACCACAAAGAGTGTTGATTTTTTTTTGATTTTTGTAGAGTCGAAAAAAAAAAACAAGAAAAATTAGTACAGTATAAAATGAGCGAGAAAAAACAATCTCGGAAATCGTCGAAATGGTACGAGGCGATTATAGAAGGACTAGAAGAGTTGTGCCTCGTGGCAGCTCGAGCGACGGATTAATTTTTTCTCATTATATTCGTTATGGTGTAATGACTGAAAGAGTCTCGTTAGCAAATAAATGGCACATCTTACGAGAGAGAAACTAACGTGTGAACGAGGCTACTGACTAAAGGAAAGTATGCGAGCATCCCTCTCTCTCTCTCTCTCTGTCTCTCTTTCTCTCTGTGTCTGTTTATATATGTTTAATTATATTTTTTTCTGTGGTCTCAATATTGTACGTATTACAAGCTAATGATATCAATAGTTTTTTTTTTTTTTTGTTTTTTTTCTTATTTTTTACAAATTACTTTTTTTTATTTGTTTATCACGTAATAAGATATATGACTATAAGCTACTCGCTAGAGGGAGAGTATCACGACCGAGACAAATCTCGTTCACAACAAACCAAATTTCGTTTGAAATTTTTCGTGAATGGAAACAAAAAAATTACAATTTTTTAATACTTTTAATCCAACTTTTCGTCAAGAACGAGATTTTTCTCATGCGTGATCTCGCGACTTTCTAATAGCTCGAATACTACGAAACCAACGGGTGTACTTTGAACGGCTTTTCGTCGTCGTATTATCACGAAAACGTGGTGTGTTTATTATTTAATCTATCGTACCGTGAATTTTACTGATAATAATCATGGCAATGATACTAATAATAATAATAATAATAATAATAAGATATGCATACTAAGCTTAATTACTTACAAAGACGAATTAAATACGGTATTGTTAAATATATATATATATATACTATGTAATATTTACAGGAAAAAGAACAAAAAATTATCCATTATGCTCCTAGGCACGCGAGGATATGGGGGAGGAATATTGAGAGAGTGAGAGGGCGGGTATTTTTTTTGTCGGGGGAGGAAAGTGAAGGTCGATGATTGGTGAGTACGGGAAAGATCTATCAGGGGATATAGTATATGGTGTAATATACTTATGAGTATATGTAGTTCGAGGAGTGGGGGGAGGTCATGGAAGAGGAAATAATGCACAAGTGGCAAGGGAGAGCGCGCGTCTCTTGCGACTCGTGATAAAATAAATAATTAGGTAGGCTTCGAGATGCCTCGCCGGGGCACCGGGACGAGATTGAAAAAATATATATCATATATGTATATATACGAGGATAAATCATCACGTAGCCACTCTCGGATAGGTCGAGGATCAAAGCCTCTCGCATTGATTGATAAATAATGAACAAGTAGCCCATGCGAATATGGAATGTCAACGAGGTTTCGCATTGCCCTTTTTTTTTTTCTTTTTTTTTTATCTCGATATGTTTGTTTCGCAAATCGTACAGATTTTTTAATTTAATTTTTCATCAAGGACTAAAAATGGAGATGGATTCATCAAGATTAATATTTAATAATTTTGAGAGAAATCAATAATCATTTATAATAAAAATTATATTCGCGTGACAGAGCAGGAGAAATATTTTGCACGAATTCAAAATCTAATCGTGACAACAATAATAGAAAAAAAAATAACAAAATTTTATGATTTTCATTGCCATTCGAATGAACACATAGGACATTTTTGATAAATAGTTATTGAGTGGGATCGAGGATCAAGACGCGAAAAAAAAAAAATGAGCGTGGAAAATATAAAGAAATTAGCACGAGAAAGGAAATTGATGCGAGTGTATTTTTTTTTTACCACTCTCCCGTTCATTTCGGATGTTATGGTGTAAATTATTGACGCGAAGTTATTCAAAATTCGATTCCAACACGGTCAAGAGATATCTACAAATTTTGTATCCGCACGAGGTGTTTTGTATTTTTAATAAATTTTTTTATTTTTTCGTAAAACGCCGGAAAACGCCGTACGCCGTGATCGATGGGTAAAATCTAATTTTCCGATAAAAATTTTTAATCCTTGATTGCAACGTTCTGTCTGATTAGTTATTCAATTTTTAAATTGATATTTAGCCACAGTGTTTGAGATAACATCAGCTTATCGTGGTAAAATTGCTGTCAAATGATAAAAATCACAGACGAAGGTTTTATTAAGTGAGGATTAAGCGGGCGAATCGGATTCATTCAATATTAAAGAGATAAATATACATATATATTATTTTTTTATTTTTTTACTCTTTATGAAAAGAGTAATCAAATATTTTAGAGAGAAATCCCGTCAAATGCAAAAATTTAATTCTACCCATCAGCGCGAGACGTTTATTACCCAGAACGGTCTTAACGGTCTTAATTTGACGATAAACTAATTAAATTCAGATGCTGCTTTTTTCTAGACGCGTATTGTCAGTCATTGTATTTTCGGTTATTTTTTTTTTTTTTTTTTTGTTGGGCAAAATAATCAGCGTCCAGAATTAACTATTTTTAACGTGTCAATTATACCGTCAATTATCGACCACATTTTTAGACCCATTCAGTGAAAAGATTGATTTGAAAATTGCAACCCCAACTGAATTCTGGCGCTAAGTAAAGATTTCGTCGGGATTCTATTTCTCCATAAAATGGGACAAGTGAACTCGATCGCGATTTACGATGACTAACGATTTATTTTGCTCCGGTTTAATACAACAATAGACTGTCTACAAATTTACGTTTTGAATTGCACAAATCACGACAGTTCCTTACAATATCAAATATGTCACCCGTAATGATTTTTGCAATAACGAAATTCGACCAATTCGAGCCCAAATTACTTGATTCACAAAACTATTACGATGAAATTTTTCAAAAAAATTGCAACACTCGTAATGTTTAAAAGTATTTTTTTAACTTTTTCTCATTTAATAATAATTGTCAGTAATAAAAAGCATAATATGAATTATCCACATGAATATAATATTGAAAAATATATTATTTGCATCGGTATAAATTGTAACAGTCTTGATAATGCGATACTGAAATCCGAGGAATGAATAAAATAACAATAATAATAATAATCGCTTTAATTATTTTCCATTGCGACAATTCGAAATTAAAAAAAAATATATAAATTTCATATTCTGGGCACAAATGGGTTGACGTATCCATGCAATTTATTCAATGCTTTACTCCACGTTTGTTTTATTTTTATTTTGCACTGTACTGGATAATTGACCCCGTATTATTATCCGAAATGATGAACCGACTCGATGAAAATTGTTAATGAGGAAGGGGAAATGGAAGTGTCCAATCGATCAACCCTGTAATAAAAGTGTACACTGATCATTTTAACACGTGTACGCGGATTAATCTTGAAAAGTAAAAAAAAAAAAAAAACATGAATGATTGACCCCGCGAACGCGATATAATCGAGATATATAACACGAGTTCCTCTTAGAGTCTAAAAAAATTATCCGAGCGCGTAAAGTGTCATTGAACAAATTACAACTTTTCGCGCTGTTTAATTATTTTATCATTATAAACTGGTACACCCGTTATTTATAATCGTTACTGGAAGAACAAGATGCCGGTCGCCGACATGATCGGCACCGGTGCATACGTAAATTACTTATCATTATTGTTATTCTTATAATTATTCATTATTTTCTTTTTATCATATTCCTAATTGCCCCTTGTGTTCTCTCGCTTTTTTCCGTCGTGTTTTCTATTTTCGATTTTTTTTTTTTCCTTTTTTTTTTTACAAAATCATTCTACGATACGCGTGGGTCCCATGTCCAAAGTGCTTCGAAAATTGTCTACAATCGTTTTTTTTTTTAACTTCATTCTATTTCACTTTCTCGCGCAACTGTTTTTTTCATTCTCATCTCTCTCTCTCTCTCTCTCTCTCTCTCTCTCTAGCACACACTCGCACATTTACCGCACGTTTTTCCGCTACGCCTCGCGCAGATTTCGGTTCAGTGGTGGATATTTTATGAAAATAGAAAATAAATTTCGTACGTTGTCTCGAAAAACTCGTAATGTACCAATTATTATTTTTTCATCCATTTTTTAATTCATTTTTATCCCGTTGACATGAAAAAAAAATGTTATCTAGTATGTGAACGTACAATTGGTAGGCAAATAATTTATTAAAGTGCTTCAAATCGTACCTTCCTTGGAAATTTCATTCTTCATAGTAGGTGAAACAACGAATTCCACTTAAAAAAAAAAACGGAATTAAAAATTTGTTCATATCAATGAAAAAGTAATAAATAAAAAAAGTCTCCAATCACTGCTTCGACCAAAATGTTAATACTCTTAAGAAGTAATATAAGCTATTTTTGAAAATTTCAACACCCATGAGGATATTGGGCAAAAAAAATCCCAGATTTCTCCTTTTATTGGGGTCTTTTAATTTTTCCCCAAGTTACACGAAGCTTTAGGAGGAACGAAATTCAAAAAGGCATCATTTTGAAGCAATCTAATACACACATATATATATATGTGTAGAAATTATTGATGCGTACGGTATGATTTATGATGTTGCACACTTAATCTCACTGGCATGTCAGCGGTATGTATGGAATTACGGTTATGAGTGACGATTTGTGGGTATACATAATACATGTATTTACATAATACTACGAAGGCGAATAAATACAAATTGATGATGGTTAATAAATCGATACATCAAACTAAACTTCAACAATTTAGATACACTATTTTTTTTTTTTAATCTTGCATGCCAGTAACAACCTAGACAGGGGTGTGAGCTGCCTCATTTTTTTTAGCAATCATCTACCATTTGTCTCGTATATTGCGATCGGTCCAAATGGATACGAGCATTGCTCAGACACAAATTAGAGTTAAGATTGTAAAAATTAACATTCTTTTTCTCCAAATTTATACCAGATTCATTAAAATTCAATCTGAGAATGAATTAAAAATTTAAGCGACAATGAAAATTAGCACAAAAATTACTATTGATAATCGGATGAGATTTTGTAATTTTTAATATCAAGGATAAGCACGATACGAGACAAGATTGGTGGAAAAGAGGTCGGTGCTAAGGGTTAGTTCGAACAAATAATTACTCATGCAAGGGGTGCACCTTCGGGCGTGCAACAAAAAATTCTTTCACGACGTTCGGGATAATCGATTCTCGAAGAACGATACGTAAATGTCAGGATGAAGAGCTTTCGGAGGATAATGGCACGAGATTGAAGACTCGGAGGAAATATATTCGAAACAAATTTTCAATGAAAAATTGTAGATTGAAAAGAAAAAATTCTGACCAACTGTATATTAATTGGAACAATTTTTTTAATGCAAAAATTCTGCATGAGCGAAAAGATAACTTAAAAAAGCTTCGTATATTGCTTCGTCATTAAACCGGTGCCCTCAGCCTACACTCTAAAATGATTGAGGGAGGGATGAAAAAAAAAAGATATAAAAGAAAGGGACAAAAGGTACTGAGACGAGGAAGAATTTTTTCCATTACAGTAGGTATAAAGGACAGAGTGAAAAATCGTGAAATTTCATCGTTTGGGTTTGGTTTTTTTTTTTTTAACGTCATTATCCTTCTTGTATTTTTTTTTTTTCGTTCTCTTTGTCAGCTTCCGTTCTTCATCTCTCGTCATTTCCGGCTCCGAGTCCCACAGTAGGTCATGACAGTAGAAAGATGCCACTATATACGCACATACATATATAAATAATTGCTATATTTTCTACGCAATTAGCATCTACTCCTACACCCCCATCAATCGATCGATCTTTCCTCGAGGAAAAGGCGAGAGTAAGATTTTTTTTTTTTTTTTTTTGGTAGGTAAAAAGATGAAAAAACTACGTGATTAATAATACTATACATGGGATTTTTTTTTAATGTCATTCTGATGTACCAAAATACAAACGCAAAATACACACGCACACACGGTCTATCTCGGTCTCTCGTGAAACTACGTCAAGCACGAGAGAGAAACGAGAAAATAATGAATTTTTTGTTGTTTCGAATACTCCAACTCCTATAGAAAAGACCAAATAATGTTTGTCCTTTTTTGGTCGTTCACAAAATATAACGAAAACGCATTGTCCAGTAATAGCAAAGAGTTTCTAGATACCACAATCTCTAAGTTTCTCTAAATACACAATAGATTCGATACGTTATTTTTGTTTCCAAATAAAAAAATCACTATGGAAGACTAGATGAGTTAAGATTTTTGTTTTATTTTTTTTATTTTTCATAAATTACAAAACAAAAAGAAGGATCATCTTACCTGATTTTTTTGTTATCACGACGTTGCCATCTTGGTCATCATCCTTGGACTCCTTGGACAGACACCCATCCGTTGGGATTGTTTCTTAATTTTTTTTTTGTTTTTTTTTCATATCTCGTTCACCACGCATTAAGAAATTCACCTCTACCAATATATAATCTACGTTGTTATTTTTATCATTATTGTTACATTACTGGGATGCTTTTATAAATTCAGGATCGAAAGAGTTGCGAGGAGAAAAATGAAGAGGAAAAAGGTTTTTTTTTTTTTTTTTTTTTTTTTTTTTTTTTTTTTTGTAAAGGCGTGAGAGAACTTTTGTTCTTTCGCTCGAATTTTAGATCAGAACAAGAGCTTCGGAGATATTATTTTTAAGGCACTCGGGTTAGTGTCTCGTATAATAATTACGCGAGAAATTTCTTTCAGAGCTTATTTGAGGAATGCATAAGACACACGCTCGAAAAATAGACATTTTTGGATGAATATGGAATGGTAATAAAAGTTCGTGGAAGACGATCCTGTGTGTGCTTTGATACACCTTGAAATCTGTCAGGGATTTTAATATTTATTATTAACTGTACATCGTCGAGAACGACATACCGATATTATTAGTCAATTTTGAAAAATAACTTGGCTAATTTTGCACGACAGTGAGTCATGAATTGAAATGAAAGCTCCCCCACGAGACAAAACGACTTATTTCACCCCGAATGAGTTTATTAAAACAATGGAATATTTATTTAATTCAAATAACATTATTTTGGCCAAATTGTGAATGATATAATAAATTTTAGTAATCCTCAAAAGCATTTAGTCGGATTGAAATAAATTTTCTTTGATTCGAATTCATTCGAAGTTCATATTTTTCGAAAGTAAAAAAAAAAAGTCGACAAGTATGAGGATAAAATGAGGAGGGGATATTTTATCTCCTATCTTTTCGAGGCTTTTAAATAAGTGCACGTGTAAGCCTACATACTTACAAGCTTGTATACTAGGAGCATATACGAACTTTACTAAACGTTCTGAATCATAATCCAACAATTACTTTACACACAAAAACAACACTAATTCAAGGTATCAAAAGTGAAATTCGGCACATTGATTTTTTTTTCTCACGCGTTCTCCTGCTTTTGTTTTTTTTTTTTTTCATTCTAGTATTACAGCTGTACCTACTGTTTTATTTTTTTCCCCAAGTGGATATTGCGTGTGTATGTACATTGGGATTCGTAACCATGACCACGTGGAACATATTGCGATGACTGTATAGAATCGTATATGATCGAGCTTATCATTATAGGGAGATGACAAAAAACTTTGAAGCGTTAAATAAAAATAAAAATGGAGGCACATTCGTTGAAAAAATTATAAATCTCTAGATTTTACAAAGCTCTTCGCTTATTATTTTCAAAACCATTGTTTTTTTTTTCCTCATCATCTGACCATTCTCCTTTCACTGGGAATGAGAAAATTGGAGCGGAAAAAAAAAATGGGAGTCAACAGTTGGTAGAAATAATGATCTATGGCTAATGCATGCTCTACGCAATTTCATTTGTCGTTCCTTTTCTAATAATCTTCGTTTACCAGCCGAATTGTAAATGTACCAAAAGCATTGGGGCATTTGAGGATGGGAAGATCCAATTTTCAACATCTGGTACTGTTAAAAACGTGTTTTTTTTTTTTTTGTTGATCGATGGATTTCGCGATATGACACAGCCGTTCAAATGTATCATTTATTCCACGGTGATTCACCGTGCGTGCTTTTTACACCTTTGCTCCTCGTTCAGCGTTTAACGTGATCATCGTGATATTTTTATTTTTCATACTGATAAAACGATTCAATGGCTCGCTTCTGAATACCCAATAATCCAGCTCTACTATACAGGCAGTTGATGCATAGTAGAGGTAATTTTTGTGTCCATGTTTCCGCTAATAAAATTGAACAGAATTGGATTAATCGATAGTCCATTTAATTCATAAAGTTTATCAAATTTTACGAAATTTTCAGAGTCATTCACCAAACGGTTATTTTTTTTTTATTTTTCGTAGAACGAACATGTACCAAGTGATTTTGTGGTTTAAATTGCAAATATGTTTTTTAGAATATTTCTTGGAATTATTTTTTTTGCTGTTTATAGCTGAATACACTTTAGATCGTAGGAATATCGAGTGATCCGAATTTACGCAAACTCGTCTATACTGTAGCAAAGCCGAGCCATGGAATCATTCCACATCACGTCGTACTAAAGCTTCAAAAAATATATCTTTAATACAAAAAAAATGACGAGATCTTGTTTTTAACTACGAATAAAAAAAGACCAAGAAATATGGAGGTAAAGGTTCATCCAAATATCCAACAAATGAAGAAAGTAGAAAGAGGATTTACGAGTGGGTAAAGTGCAGAGAACTCGGACCAATCGGAACGCGACGTGAAACGAGTGCCTCGAACGGTCGTTAACCGGGCTAATTATGAGCTTAATATTAATTAGCCAATTAGCGAGGGCGACCAGAGACAACTTACTCCGAGAGTTTCGTGGAACTATCGCTCTGTCTCTCTCTCTCTCTCTGTCCCTCTCAGTTTTCTTCAACACCCGAGGCACGCGCCTTCCGGCTCCGTAGCTTTACTGATGGCACGAAGAGCCAACGACAAAGTAATTATTATTTTTTTTAAGTAGAAAATCAAAAATAACAAATTAGATAGTTAGGTAACAGGCCGTAATGACGCAAACGCAGAACAAAAAAAAAATAGATCACAAAAAACAACATTACTCTCGGCTAAAGAGAAAAGTATTTTTGAAAAAATAAGAGGGATAAATGTAGTGATACTAATTATCACAATACTGAAAGAGGAATTAAAGGTTCGATGAGAGAATCTGTAAAAAAAAGTATCTACGTTTGTATAGAGGATCAATCGGTAATTACGAGGATACGAAGTTGGGATCGAAATATCGAGGTTCCGTAAAAGATATATATATATATAAATACAAGGATGATACACAAAGATGTTAGCTACCAATTTTAAACGACTACTTTATTGGCAATTTTTTGCTAGGCATCAACCTAAACTATATACGTTGCTGTTATCATATCGGTGTAGCGTTGAGTGTGTCTCCGTGTTTGTGTTTGTTTTTTAGTGTCACGTGTGACTCGGTCTCCGTCTTGTTTTTTCTTCCTTTCGGAGTTAATTTTTGCGAATCCATATCAGTCAGTATCTGTTTTTATCCGTCACCGGGCTGAAAAATATAGTTTGCAAAGTTTCGATGGAGTGTCCATCTACCTTTTCGTAAGGTAGATAATCCAAGAAAAAGCTTTCTCGCAAGGATGTATTCGGATTACGGGAGTGCCAGGAGGCATTGATTTCGATGGTATATGCCGACGAATCGAGGCTCAAGGAGGGATGTCAATTAAAAGTGAGGGAAAAAAGCCAATGAACTGTAACTAATAGTAAATAGCCTCTCGGAAGTACAAGAATTGCATGATATCGACGAACCCAAACGAATCAAAACTGATGGACAGTTTCGATTCGTTTCGATTACGTTACATCTGTGGAACAATTGGAAGCACGAATTATTTAATTCTGGAGGACCAATGAGAGAGAGAGAGAGAGAGAGAGAGGGGAGACGCACCGCCTTGCTCCATCGCAGTGCCACTGGCGGACGCGTGGGTGAACTATCCTTTGTATGAACTGTTGCAGTCGCGGTTCTCGGGCCATAAAGTAGTTGAACGCAAATCACGCTTGTTGAGACGTTTACAACTCATTCAATATTTACGTTTAAACTCGCTATATCGCTTTATGATTATGAATCGAGAGTTCCGCGTACTCACGACCTCGTAAGTCGCTACATATTGAGTTTTCTATTGGAAAATCATGGCATAAGTTTGGTAATTGATGGTGCAAGTTCGAAACACATAATAGAGAATTGATGGAGTCATATCTCCTGGCAAAAAAAAAATGCATCACTTGCTAAACCGTTCCAGGGCCAAGTGGCTTTAAGTGACAATTTTTTTTGTTTTTTTTATAAGGCCGATTTTTTTTTTTAAGACCAATGAAGATTCGATTTTCTCGCTAATACTCGTTATGCTCGATATCATGTAGCTCGTCGATTCGCGCGCAACAGTTCAAATCTACCGGATACGGAAAATGTAAAAAAAAAAAAAAACAGGCTGCTGACATCGACAGACATATAATTTCATTCGCATGTCTCTTTGTCCTAACAACGTGTCTTTTAGTCAGTATTTTAGTATTCTCCATGAATTTTTTTCAGTCGTGATAATTTAAATTAATTGTCATGTGTCTACTTGTGTATTTCACGTGCGCCATCAAACCCCGTCTATATGTGTATATGTCTCATGCTTTACCTCAAATGTTAGTTTCACAATTATTTTCACCGTCATCTGTTTGCATTCTGTGTGTATGTTTGTGTGTGAGTGTTATATTATTCATGTCGCACTAACAATAATAATAATGACAGTTATGACAATAATAATAATAATAACGATGCTTGATGCACAATCATAATTATAATAAGAATAATAATAATAATACGTTCCGAGTAATCGGTTATACAGTATAGGTAGATGATGATGATGATGATGATGATGATGATGGTCTTCTTCCTTTTCCATTCATTTCACTTTTCGCCCTCATAAGTACTCGTCTATCGGGGTAATTTCAACAAGGTTGTCAAACAAAAAAACAAACAGAAAAAAAACCAGTAGGACATAGCGGGAATACTTTGGAAACTCTCGAAATATTTCGTTCCGTTTATATTTTAAAATTCTTTTTCTCTCACGAAACTCTCGCGATACCTCATCCTCCCCACCCTTAACGTCACGGTACCTCGTTAATTTATTTCCGGTGCACAGATTTATATTTCTTCGTTTCTTTTTCGCGATATTTATGTACTTGGGTCTTGCAAGTGAAATAAGCTCGAGAGAAAAAACGAGCAGGCCACATCGCGTGAAAAATCGTTGATGGGGGTGTATTTTCTTGCGGCCAAGGGATGCATAAATATGCATGTATACGGGGCATCCCTGGCCAAATGGAGATGGACTTGACCAACACTCATTTTTTTTTCTTCTTTCAGTCTCTTCATAACAGAAAAAATATGCTAAACCCATTTTTGACAAAAAAAAAATCCAAAAATTCGGGTTGAGTAATAGTTGGAGTTGTCTTGTAAGCACTGAAATGAAGAAGAAAAAATCACTACAGTCTGAAATGCCTCGTACAAATATGGAAATCTCCTCGCGCGTTTATGCTAAGTATTAACATATGTATATAAATATATTTATGTTAATATTTAGTTTAAATTATTGCCGCAAACACGCGCACCCACACTTTCGTTTCTGGCGTCCTCAACGGGATTTCGTTCGTTCTCTAATCACGAAAGTCACGATGACTTGTAATGAATTAACGAGTGACTCGGCGAAACATTCGCAAACCCGTAATATTAAATCATATCGCCGATTCGTAATGAATCGAAAATTAACGAGACCGTAAACGAGGTGAATTGAGTGAAAATAAAGAAAAAAAAATAATACTTATACATTCATTTATGAGTATATTTGATTTTTTATTTTTTTTTCTTCAATATATCAGAAATGTCGAGTGAGTAACTGAAAAAATTTATACGATTTTTTTTAGACCAAAATACCTCGAGAACCATATGGGAAAAAATTAGAATAATAAATTTAAAAAAAGTCCAATAGCTGGGATAAGATACGAACGAGAGAAAAATGGAAGTACCGAAAAGTAAAACAAATTTGGTGAGAGAATATTATCAACCAGCATGCTTCACCTAATTCATAAATATCAATATATATGCATACATACATATATATATATATGCATAGATTTTTATGAACATACATGTATATATATATGCATAGATTTTTATGAACATACATGTATATATGCATTTATATTATGTATACATGTATTAATACTATATACAAGAATAATCATACTCAGCTAGTGGTTTTAGTTAGCGATCAACTAAGCTACGCATTACCGTCGACATTCGCAAACGATTGTGATTTCGGTTCAAAGATAATAATAATAATAATAATAATAATAATAATGATACAAATTATTTATAGAGAGACGATGTGATGTGATGAGTTTTGGGGTTGAGATCTGGCGATTGCTCTCACGAGAGGGAAAAATCATTGTAACAAATAAACTTTAGTTTGACGAATTATCAAAAACAATAAAGAACAATTTTTTTTTTTCTCCAATTTGTTTCGAGAATGTTTTGGTTTTATCGAGATTCAAAATAGGGTTGAAATGAATGTGTTTGTATCCCGTTAAAATCGTCCTCAAGTCCGCTGTCCTTGTAAATAATTAAATCTGCGAGCATTCGAGATTTTTTTGTTTTTTGCAAATTTTTCTCGCGGAATGGAGAAAAATATTTTTTTTTCATCGGTTACAAACGTTATCTGTCATGTATATATGGCGTTTGGAGACAAATTAATAATGGAGTAACGGACGAACGCAACGTCTCGCGTTCTCAAAAAATGTACGCGCACACGCACACCCACATTCAGAGATACACACACACACACACACACACACACACTACATGCGGTTTTCCTCGGAAAATTCAATCACACTCGTAAACATTTTTGTTTTTTTTTATTCAAGACACTCTCATCGCGATTTTCTTTTTTCACTCTCGATCTTTTTTTTCCTATATGGCTTACAAACATATGAATTGCTCTTGGCACAGGGCGTGCCCGAGTTCGGGGACTTTCAAAGAAGAGCACAGGATGGAAAAAAAAAAAATTTTGAAAAACATTTAAACAAAAAAAAATTGTTACTCCGACAAATAGTAATTTTCATTTTTTTTTTCTTCAGCTTTTATTTCGTGCATCGTATCTTCTTATCGTTCCCGCGTCGCTCGTCTGGCCATGCACGCTCTATTACTACTTGCAGTCCATCGTCCATTTTTTCTTCTCGTTTCTCTAATTTTTTTCTCGCTCGTATCTAATCCTTCTTTCCCCAATTTCTCTCGCGAATTTCTTACATAACGCACGTCTTTCTTTGTGATTTATTTCTCGGTGAAAATTACGAGCGAGAACGAAAATTACAGAAAAATCGAGAAGGTCCTTTTCGTCGTTCAATCGTGATGTCCTTTTTTGTTTTTTGTTTTTTTTGTTTTTTCTTCCTCTATTCATTTTCTCAATATTTTTTTTTTATTAATCTCACAATAGCGCGAGACCATAAGTACGTATCGTGTATGACAATGATCATTAATTATGTTTTATTATAAATTAATAATACTCGAGGCTTCGTCGTTATATTCACGCGTTTGGTAAAATCACGACGCGAGCCAGAGAGAGAGAGGAAACTTTTTTGTTTTTTGTTTTTTTTTTTTTTTTTATGTATTTTGGCTTCTCACTCTCAGTGTCTCATCTATGTATGAGTTATTCTTATGTTTTATTTTTGTAAATATCCGTAATGTATCCTTGTCTCGGATCAACGGATTTATACCGTGATCGTTATTATTATTACTATTTTTGTTGTTGTTGTTTAATCCTAATGCATGTATATTTGTGTGCGTGTGTGAATATATATATATATATATATATATATATATATATATATATATCTCACTCGCACGTTGTATTTATCAGTATTTTCTTTTTTCTTTCCTCCTCGTTTTATCACTATAGAGATATTACTTATCGTTGAGAAAGATAATCGTTTTGTTTTAAATCCTATATCATAAGATCATTGATCATCTCCTCTCCTTCTATTCGCCTTTTTTTCTTTGTTTTTTTTTTTTTCGTTTTTCTCTCTAAATTCCTCTCTTTCTCGCCAATTCTCGCACTTTTGCTTATCTTTGCCGATAGCGATAGTCGATTAAATTATTATTAATATCAATAATTTATGTATATACTATATATAATTTATATATATATATATATATACATATATATATATATATATTTATATATATATATGTATACGCTAATCGTATCGTAAGTTTAATCTTTAAGTATAGTTGAGTTATCGCTTATTGCTCAAAATTTCTCACATATTCCACGTTATTTACGTTTATCGAAAAATCGTTTCGCGCTCATAAAACATTTTCATTCCGTTTTGCCGATTTTTTATCTTAAAAAATCGACGTTTCAGCGAAATTAATGAAGAAATTGTAGAAAAAAAAGTTATTAAAGCGCGAAAGATTTTCGAACAACGAGCTCTGCTCCTCCTTTCTTGCGCTTACCAAAACATACTGAGCCTAACCCCAAAATTTCTTTTTTTTTTTTTTTTTTTTTCATTTCTTAGTTTTTCTCACCATTAACTCTTTCTCTCTCTCTCTCTCTTTTCATTTCCTGATCATCGCGGTGCCGCTTAAGTATCTATCGAGTATTTTAAGTATTGAGTAGCTATTTTGTTTTGTTTTTTTTTTTTAATTTTACTTTAAGTAGATTCGGACTCGCATAATTCCCGACAGGGGGCGCGCGTTTCATCGCATCGATTAATCACAAAATTCACGACGGCGCAAATACGCGGATTTTCTCACCTCACATATGTTTCTCTCATTCCGTTTCTCATTTTACGCGATCATCGCACAAATCTTTGCTTTTTACGTGTCTTTTTCCCTCTCTAATTTTTCAACATTTCTTTTCTTGGAAACTTTATTCTCCGGGAAAAAAGTTCTCGACGCGATATGGAGATCAGAGAAATATTGTCTTCCGTGGTTAACTCGAAAAGAAAAATATATGAGTATCATTAACGTTATTTTTTTTACTTATAGGTTAAGTATTGACCACCTGCCGTCTCGAGACGAGTTTTTCGAGGCGAGGTTTACACATCACTCGTTATCCACTACGATATAAGTATAGCTGCAAGCTTTATCCTCCTCTTTCTCACCTTTTTGCCTGTCTTTTGTTTTTTTTTTTTCCCCTCGAACATAACCCTACTTCTTCCTATATCGTATTTATTCGTCTCCTCGATTGGTTAAACCGAATGCGCATAGAAAACAAATCCGTCAGATGGCAGCACCGGGTCGTCGACCGCGTCTCATTAGAACAAGACCCGTGACTGATCCACACGAATCGAGATTCGCGATATTTTATTCGCGATAGTATTGCTTTCTCTATTATTTTGTTTTGTTTTTTTATTTCACAAAATTTTCATCATTCAGTCTAATAACTATATTGACAACAGATATTTGCTCTTTTTTTCATGTACTTTCACCGGTTGATGCCATTTTTGACGCAGCCGCCGTCGTAATTCGAACATTCGCGACAACCCAATCGAGCTCATGGCAACGTGCCTCTTTACGTTTAATAATTATAATAATATCAGTGCTCACGCTTTTTTTTTGTTCTTTCAGCTTGACAAAAAAAAAGAAAAAAAAAAAAAAAAATCCTCACAGCCGGGAGGGAAACGATGCGAGTCTGATAGATTCTGCATCGATACCGCGAATGAGAGAAATATATAATTCAATACAATTAGAAAAAGAAAAAAATCAATTGCGTGGTAAATTAACTAGGAACCGAATTGCGCCCTCAGCGCGAGCATAATCTAGACTAATTGTCTCATGCGTTCGTCGTAATAATATCATAAGATTAATAATGATAATAGTAATAATAATAAGTATATGACGATCGTTGGGAACAATGGCGAATATCATGTGGTGATGCGGCGATTTTACGTAATGATTTGTTTACTCAATTAAATAAGAGATGACCGCGCATTTGTTTATCTCTATCGATCAAATAACGCTTGGCAAAGGCATTGCCAATTGCATAAATAATATGAATGCACTGATGCGGCAAAAAAGAAAAAAAAAAAAAAAAAAAAAAGAACTAAAGTTGCCCGGCCATGATACGCCGAGCGTGTCGCCTTAAGCGCAAAATGAAGAAAATAATTTAAAACGAACAAAGAAAAAATAATAGTAATCACACTCTCATTCCTTATTTTCCTTTTTTTTTCCCCGCTACCACGTTTCCTTTCATCATCAAACCTTTTTCCCTTCCTACGCCCGGTCATTCAGTCTTTGCACATTTTTCATTTAGCAAAACTTTCTCTTATTATCCCTATGCGCTCTTTTATTACATCTCGTTTTTTTTTTGTTTTATTTCGTCCCGCGTATATTCTTGCGCGTAAATTTCCGTCTCTCGTTTTCTCGAACGTTGGGCAATTTTTCACAGTACAAAGTTTTCACTATAGGTGGCGCCCGATTGGTCACCATTGTAAAAAATTGCGGGGCAAGAGAGAGTTGGAGAAAGCGAGAGAGAGAGAGAGAGATCAATAGGTCAATACATCGAGATTGCGTGAAAACAAATTCTGCATACAAACAAAGAAAAGTTCCATGAAATGATGGCCGATTCGGCGGTCGCTTGGTACAAATTTTTGACGAAGAATCCGTGCTTATGAATAATCTCAAATACACGGACGAGACTGGTGCTCCGTTTTAATCATCAAAATTTAAGTTTGTTCCATTCTTCATCGACGTACGTACGACAGCCATCGCTCGTTGCAAACGCTCCCTTACCTCCTCCTCTCCACCAATTCTATTCAAGCTCCATTCATGTTTCTCAATTTGGCCAACGCTGCGATCTCCTCCAATTTGTCATTCGGGCGCAGCATTCTCGGAGATAAATTTCCCATTTTTCTTCCCTTCGATATCTCCGTTGCTCTCCCCGTTCCTCCATGCCGCCTTTCCTCCTTTCGTGATGTCATTCGATTTGCTGATTATCCCTCTTTAAACGTACATTCCCATGCCGTACATCGAGCCCCAATCGACTCCCTGGAAGCTCGACATGTCGACGTTCGTCAATGAATAGCCCTGATAGGGATTGCCCGGTGCGGGTGCGGCTTGAGGTCCGCCTGCAGTTGCGGCGGTCGGTGGTGCTTGGGCTTGTTGCGGAGCAGCCGCAGCCGCTGCGGCTACGGCAGCCGCTGGAATTGGATATGGGGCGTATCTGTATGCCGAAAGTGCCGGATAACTTCCGGCGAATAATTTTCCATAGCCCGCAACGGCATTTTGTACCTGTGCAGCTGCGGCTGCTGCTGCGGCTGCCTGAACATGAGCCTGGGCCTGAGCAGCTACGATCTGCGATGCCGTTGCAACTTGAAGTGGGGGCTGTGGCGCTAAACGCACACCAAGCGCACCAAGCACTACCCGTTTTCCAAGTGCAAGAGCACCTTGTTGGACCGATTCCTTCGGCTGTGCCTTTTTACACTCGACTTTTTTATTCTTGATCGTGTGAAAGTGTATCTCGCAGACCCTGTCAACGACATCTTCGTTCTCAAATGTCACAAAGCCAAAGCCACGATGTCGTTTCGTCTGTTGATCCATCAGCATGACCGTTTCCTCAACTTTGCCAAATTGATTGAAGTACGCCTTAACCTCGTCGCTGCTCGTATCCTGACTCACACCACCGACAAATATCTTCTTTGTACGATTAGCTTGTTTGGCACGATTCTTCGGTGTCGCGTGTTTTGGATCTATCTTCTTGCCGTCCAATGTGTGAATCGGGCATTTGAGTACTTTGTCGACGCTGCCGGGCTCGGCGAATGTTATGAAGCCGAAACCTCGGCTACGCTGCAAAGTCCAAAAGACAGAGGGATTGGCGACCTCCAAATTCCGTCCATGTTTTTTGTATACGTTTTTTTCTTTTTTCTTTTTTATTGGGATTGTGTGTGGGTAGTCTGAAGAGGTAGTTCAAGGTAGCTCTCGCGTGAGATTGAGAAAAAAAAATGGCGGGTTAAATTTTTTGGGTTTGGGTGAAGCGAGTGTAGGTCAAAAGTGTAACAGGTACGTCCAGAGTTAGAAAATTAATGGTCCGTGGGTCGTTCAAACGAATGAGTCAACTAATTGGCACTTGTGCTTGACTTTATTCATTACACAATAATATATCAAAGTACCAGATGCTACCAAAAAATGACCAATGGCGTCCCAATGTCAACGTATGTATATCTCCAACTCTATCAAAAGTCTGTCAGTGTTTAACCAAAGCCAACGTTTACAAAGAATCAAACAAGCCTAATCAAACGTCTATTAAAAGATTCGGCAAACTTTTGACTTGGTTGGCTTTTTGCAAACTGCTGACTTAGTTGGCTTTTTGCAAACTTTTGATGGACGTTCCTTGGACATTTGGTAAAGTGGTTCGTTTGGTCGAAATTAGTCGATATTCACAATTGTTTAATGGCCTGTGTCATATTCACAATCGATAATCATTTAATGGCACAGGCCATTAAACGATTGTGAATATCGATTAATTTGACATCGAGCAAACTTTTATTGACAGTATAATTTTTTTTTAAGCTTTCCATAACGAATTAAAAAAAAGAAGAAAAAAAAAGCTCGTGAGTACTGCAAGAACTACCTCAAACGAATAGATTCGTAGGAACGGAAATTGAGGATTTCAGGAACATGGGTTGCTTTTTTTTATTTCACAAGAGCGTGCCGATCAAAGAAGTAGGGGAAGAAATATCATAAAGTCGAGTTTCTATGTACTCAAAAAATCTACTGTGAATAATTTCAAATAAATTAAGTAAACATTTAATCGATCAGCACGCCACTCGTGAGTTTCTCATAAGATGTTTAATTACGATATACAGTCGAAAATACTTTCGAAACGCAGAGAAGGTGAAGAGTGTCGTTTTAAGGGAAAAAAAAGCTAATTTAGAAAATGACAGGACGTATCACTTTATCAAATGATCAAGATCATAGTTCAAATTGTAGACATGAGTGAAGAAAATTGTCGCAGTCAAAATTGCATTAACCGTAACGAAAGTTTTTTCATCGTCAATTATGTACAAGTGGAACGTACAAAAAATTTACTTTGGAAAAGAAAAAAATTCACCAAAACAATGTCATTCCCACTACGTTACGAGGGTTTCTGTAGCATGCAAGGGCGACTTGAGTATAATATCAAATACCGAAATTGTCGAGAAATTGACGAAGGAAACGAGACGATCTAACGTTAACACGAAATAGTCGAATACAGACAATTGGAGACACGACACCGTTCACCGTTCTGTGCCAGGACTTGTGGATTGAATAGAGAGAGAGAAAATGACTAGGGCGAAGGGAGGTTGACTGTGTATGTATGACCGTTTTTTTGTAGATAAGGGCCTGGCATTTATAGCTGTGTATGTATGTAAGAAAAAAAAATGTAAAATGGCGGAGGAACAAGTTAGAGTGGGGATTGAAATTGTGCTGATGCACGAACCTGCGTGACCGGATCCTTCATTATGAGGACGTCCGTGACGGTACCGAACATGCCAAAGTATTCTCTGAGCTTCTCGCTGCTCGTCTGCCACGAGAGACCACCGACGAAGAGTTTTCCCGGTGCTGGATCACCACCGTTTGGTGTACTTCGTCCTGAGCTACCCGAATGGCTACCATTTATCGGCACCAGGGCGTTGTGAAAATCGTGCTCCATTGCACCATTTGCCGCCTCCATGCCGGCGCTGTAACGTTAACAAACAAAAAAACATTCACCAAATTATTTCAACGTCAAAATACAAATATACGAATAATTGTAGGTCTTTTGTTTTTTTTTATAAACTCCTCGAGTAATGTCGAATTATCGAAACATTGAAGGGATTGGAAGCCAGACAATGCACATAACAGCTGTGTGAAACAATCGTAACAGCGATTTGACAGTCTCTTTTTTAAGCTTCGATCTACCATCCCAAATAAGGCGAACTGATCAACGAGAAAATTAACGCTTCTGGCACGTCAAAATTGACTGCTTTAGAGGTTGAAAGTCAAGATATTAAAAGTACCAAATGAGAAAATTCTTCAAAGAGTCTTTCTCAGAACATTCAAGACGAGTCACAAGTTTTTAGAATTGTCTTTTCAAGGTTTAACGGAACTACTGATCGAAGTTAATGTGGGCTGGATTATATGTCGTTGATACAGGAAAACTAGTTGGCCCAGTTTGTTCCATTGATCAAATACAAAATTATTCACATGGGAGTTTGGATAATAAATAGGCAATGAGAAAAGAAAAGAAAAAAACTAGCAGACTCTTCAGGATATTTTGGGTAGCTGCTTTTGACGCCTGGAGCCCATTCGTGATTAAAAATTTAACAGAATACTTTTTAATAATATTAATCAAACAGATTACAAAATTACGTTCTTTTTTCAATCCAGATACATTGTTAGTATTAGTGGTAGTATTTTTCTACATTTTATGCGATACAATAACATGTTACGATAACGAATGCGAATGATAGAAGTCCAAGTAACACTCAAGTTAATTAACTACGATTTAATCAACTCGGATTACAGAGTGCCTTTTTTAAATATATATATATATATAGACGATGTGTTGTGAATGTTTTGGCCTCGGAGTACATTTTTATTTTTCATTCCTTCGAACGTAACGTAGAAATACGAATGTGGATAGATAATTGTGCGGTAAGAAAAATACGTGTATTTCGATATATTTTAGTCTTTAATTAATTTGGACGATGATCTCGTTAATGCGACTACTTTGTTGATGCGAGGGTGCGTGCCAACCACGAGTTTATCATAGTCCATTCGTCAAGGGTGTCCGCTGTGAGCAATAAATCTTCGCATCAGGCTCTAATGAATCTTTCAGTATTTTTTCTTTTTATTTTCCTTCGTTTTCTATTGCTCTTTTTTTTTTTTTTTTTTTTTTTTTTTTTTTTTTTTTTTTTTTTTTTTTTTTTTTTTTTTTTTTTGCAACAGTTTACAATGCGATTCATGATTGATTTTTCGGTTTTATGGTTTCAGGCAATACCATTGTTTGGCGTTGGACTCGCCGTTATTGCTGGAATGATCTTCATGGTCTACCACAGGACATTTGTCACAACGATCGACGTGCAGTAAGCTATCCATCAAGTTGATTAACGATTATTTATTTCTTGCCAAGTGCATTTATTATGTAAAAAATCAAAGGCCAATAGTACGATTTATCAGTAGAAATGGCATTGAATCTGTCAAGTGTGACTTTTTTTTTCGTAATTATAGGCTTGACAATAAAGGCCCCCCCCGATACGAAATACCGAGAGTACCGAGATTCTTTGATCTTCGCAATCCTCGTAATCTCAAGGTAATTTAGATGTGGATGAGGAATCTTTAACGAGTAGTGCGAATGATAACTTGATAATAATTAGTTAGAGGATTAGTAAATTTCCACATAATCAATTGAAATGCTCTTTATAATTTCAATTTGCACTCGACGGACTCAAAACAGTTTGTCTGTTTTTTCTTATCCATTCCGTGGTATCTTGCTAAAAATTTAAAAATTCGCAATTCTTGTTACCTCAAGGTAATTTAGATGTGGATGAGGAGTCTTTAACGAGTAGTGTGAATGATAACTTGATAATAATCAGTTAGACGATTAGTAAATATACATATAACCAATTAAAATGCTCTTTATAATTTCAATTTGCACTCGACGGACTCAAAACAGTCTGTTTTTTTTTTTCGTTTTCATTCTATGATATTATACGAAAAATTTGAAAAGTCTGTTTTATTTGCTGCAATTACTTTCATTTAATCAAGTTATTTTTTTTCCTTCTACTAATATATTTTTTTCACGAGAAATACTTAGAAAAAATTATCAATACTAAAAATTGGGTTTGATATCACGACATATATCGCGATCGTGTAAAATAAAGCAAGTTTTGCCGGTATTATATAATTTTATACAAAAAATGTAATATCGATTGATCGTGTTTGGCGTTACAACGAGAGAACTACAACGAACTTGACTCGAACACGAGAGCCTGTTTCGTGATCCAGAGAAAAAAAAAAGGGAGAAAATTGACGTTGGCGTCTGTCTGAGATCGTCGTCGGCGTCAATGTACTGCGAGTTAAATCCTGGCCGTGTTCGGATCAGCGAAACTCGGTGAATTTCTATGGAGGATGAGTGAAGAGGAAGAGAGAGGACGACAGGTGAGAGGATAGAAAATGAAAGGCACGAGAGAAAGAATTGCGAGAAGGAATATGAAAAAGTATGCAGACAGAGGATACGCGAGAAAAATTCCTGAGTGCTTGGAAGATCGAGGGGAACTTCCGGTTGAACGGAGCAGGCGGATATCGAGTAACGCCTGTCACATCCGAGGATATTTATATATATATGTAGATAAATCGACAAGAATGGTAGCGAAGGAAGTAAAATGGGGAAAAATAGAGAGAGTGTATTTAACGTCGTTCTATTGCCAATTATTATGACGATCGTTTATTACGTTACCGAGAAATCCGTTCCTCCATTTTGGAGAAATTTTATCATCGTTCTCATTTAACTCGAGTTCCACCGTTTATATTTATCGGGTAGGAAAATCGTGCGAGAGACTTGACTATAAGAGGGCTATTTAATGCCGGGTCAAGTGAGGTCAAGTGATCACAAAGTCATTAAGCTTTTTTTTTTTTCAACAACGTATCAGAACGTATCTTATTTGTATTTTATCATTTACGAGGTCTCTTCGACTCAAGGAAATTAATAGAAAAGGAAAAGAAGGAGCAAGAAAATGAAAGGATAAAAAAAAAAACGATAGATAGCAAAGCACGGAAAAAATAAAGAAATAAGAAAAAGCTCGGAAGTGGATGCGATACGCGAGTGGGTCTTAGTCGATGACGGGGTTATTCATATCGTAGAGAGTGAAATTGCGAGTCCTTCTCTCTCATTCATCCCTCTCAAGGACTTTGTAGGAAAAACAAATAAAAAAAGGGGAAAAAATGTGAGGAATGCTCGGATTTTACTAGGCTCGGAAGAGATTTTTCAAAGGAACGAATTCTCAGATATATATAGGATTATAAATGAAAGGGAAATGTTGGCGAGGACAAAGTGCTTGAATAATCGAACTGTGCTCGCTGCGTTCATATCCCAGTTGCAAAAAATAAACTACCCTTCTTTTTGCTCTCTCTCTCTCTCTCTCTCTCTCCCTTTCTCTTTCATTCTAACTCATTCTTATCCTTCCTCACTTGTGGGTCGGCGTAACGTGGCTCACTTCTATTCAACGTTATCGTAACTTCAGAAGAACGATGCGAGAAAATGTTCGAGGATATTGTGCGGGGAGGATAGTGAGATAGTTCTTCGTATATTAGTTACGACAGGACCTACCAAAATCCCCTGAAATCCTTTTGTGTTGTTGGAATATAATTTCAATGTGTTTGCGGATATTTTACATTATCAAGTTGTAAACTTGGAATTTTAATTAATCATGGTAATTAACTTTATTATTATTATTATTGAAATTAACATAGAAATTTTTCAGTCGATTACCTGGCAATAGCTGCATCGACTTAAATATCTTAAATTGAGTTTTGAGAGAAAAAAATATAAACGAAAATCGCACTACGCATTAAAAAATTAAATCGTGTTAAAAAAAAATATTTTGCAGATCTGGAAGGTTGAAAAATGAGACATGTTCCATCGGATTTGATGCCATTTTTGTTAAAAAAAATTAATAAGCTCTCCGGATTTGCGAATATGAAAAATAAAAAATTCTACAAGTAGTTTTTTTTTGGCACAGCCTGTATAGTGGCCACTGGTGATATACGGCGCGGATGTATATCTTGCTGGAATGCTCATATGAAAGCATGTAAGACCGGAGATAATTGGGTGTGAGGGATAACATTGTTAGAAATGGCCGATGAAGTAAACAGACGAACAGTAAAAATAAAGGGCGAGAAGATGATGATTTCGTGGATGAGGAGGGAAACTTATTTTCACGGTTTATGGACGTCGGAAAATGCACAGTAGTAATATTAGTGATAAATGTATATGCGTAATCTATGCCGGCATTTAAGAAAAACAGATGGGGAGAAAAAAGATAACGGTCTGAATAAAAATCCAGACCGGTGATAAAAACCATTCGAGTGATAACTTTCCTAAAGAATAACTATTATTGTTTCCTTTATACAGTGACGAAAAATATGCAATCTAATCAATATTATTCATATATCGTTATCAGTAAATAATCTTCTCGTGAAATTTTTTCGTTTTATATTTTCCCTAGTCGTCAGTTTGAATTTTGAACTACCTATATGTACAGTGTAACGTATAACATATATTTGAGAAATATTTTTCGCCAAAATCTATTGTTGGGATTATATATGTACATTTTTTTCCGTTCTATGGCACTTTTCTGCTTGGAATGATTCACTTTGCGTTTTTGATTTATCAGACATCATCTTATTCGATTACTTAAATGGACATTCGATTCGAACGTCGCCCATTTATCTGTCTGCGTGACCCAATAATCCAACTCGAAAAGTTTCAGTACGATATTTCGCTCGGAAACGAGCTTAATTATTTCACGAAACTAGCGCAAAAGTCGCGAAAGAATCGATCCGTTAACCAATCGATTCTCCCTACCCTATAGTGGGCAAGTGTTCTAATTCTCCCCAACGATGATTTTAATCTAATTAGCAGGTTAATTAAACATTGGGCCAGTTGCCAGGCGGAAATGAAATATTTTTGCCCTTTGAAATGAAAAATTAAAGATGAAAAAAATGTTGACGTTTCTAAAAATTTATTATAATTCCGATAATAACACTAAGAAAATTCTTGAAAAATCCTGAATTCAACTATGAATAGGGAAGGTTCGGTGAGTGAAGGGACTGCTGGTTAGTGGCAGAGTACCATTACATCGTTCAAATGTTATATATACTGTATATATAACACGCGACGTCCGAGCAATATAGAGTCTACGAACGACGGTGGTTCGTACAGTTGTACAAGGGCTGGAAAAGTGACGAGGCGAGTGAGCAAAAGCGAACTATAGAAGAATACGAGAATGAGAGTGAGAGCAAGGGAGTACGAGGGTTGGTTGGTGAGCACAGAGACAGAGAAAGATATTTATTGCGTACTCTGAGGCTGGGCCCCCTAAGAGTACCGTGCAAAGAGAGAGAGAGCGAGCGAAAATGAAATCGAGCGCAGGGGGTGCAGGGCGAACGGGAGAAAGAGAAAGAGAGACAAGGGTAGAAATTGTGCGAGAGAATGCGCAGCCGGTGGATCAATACACCCCCCGTTCCTACCACCGTCGCCGCCGCCGTCGTTCAAAGGTGGTGGAGATGGCCGCTTGGGGGTGTCGTGTTCCTTCCTCCAGCCCCTCCAACTACCGTCGAAGCACGAACTGCCTCCCCCACCACATAACGCAGCAACGACTACCAGACTGGCATCGTTAGAGCTTGACATGGCAGTGACTAGCAGCGAAAGCGTTATCACATGATAGAAATAGTACAGTAGTTGGCCACTAGTCGTTATATTGGCGTTGTTTGTATCGCAAGTTGACTAGAAACGCTCATATGATAATAGTTCTACTATCATTCGATCCTCGGGGGAGTTTGAGTCAATCCTACACCGGGATAACAATTTTTGTCCAGCAGGAAATTTCAGCTGTCAGTCAGTTGTCGTTTCCAAGGGAAAAAAGCGAATTTATCCAAAAAAAATTGTCTCTAACCCTGTAAACATCGGAATTCAGGGTTGGAAGATTCTTAATCTATGGGACTGGGTTATCGATCGATTTCGACGAATATATTAACTCATAAATAGAGTTCTGCATAGTTGGGCATTTGATCTACACAAACGAATAGGCAAAATATCGAAAAGCAATGACTACGAGGCTTTTTTTTTGAGTTCGCAACTTGACACTCGAACTCGAATGGGGAAAACATCGAGTTTTAACCTAAAAATTTCGAGGTTAAGGTAAACTTTTAGCCTTCTGTCGGTGCCAAGTGTGGAAAATTAGCCAAACAAGAGACACCACTCTTCTGCTCGTCTCACATACTTTGGCGAGGTCTGACAGACCATCACCGAGCGTAACTGCTAAAGTTCCGTGACGTTACGATAGAGAGTGTGGTAAAGTTTAAGTGGCCAATAACTAGTAACTGTGTTATTTCACCGTGAAAGAGAGCGCGCTATCGTGGTCTCGGTCGTATACGTCGACGTCGCGGCGTTAGTACAGCAGCGCCATCCTGGCAACGACGACTCTGGGTATAATGTTGACGGCGAGGAGGGGAAACTGTGGTAAACGAGCCAGGGGCGTAGTGGGTGGCTTGGAGGGGGTGAGGGTGCAATCGAGAAAAAGACAGCGAGTTAGCCTGCGCGCAGGGGTCGCTTGCGACCAAGAGTATACACGGTGAGACGGAGAAGGCCATAATCAGGGAGGGTGGCGAGAGAGAGAGAGAGAGAGAGAGAGAGAGAGAGAGAGAGAGAGAGAGAGAGCGAGAGAGAGAGAACG
This sequence comes from Dyspetes luteomarginatus, assembly GCA_963669185.1. NCBI lineage: Eukaryota > Metazoa > Arthropoda > Insecta > Hymenoptera > Ichneumonidae > Dyspetes > Dyspetes luteomarginatus. Next base: position 19,489,492 of record OY769905.1, on the reverse strand, counting down.
AAAAGGATATGGAAAGAGGGGCAAGAGGAAGTCGCAAAGGGGTTGCCGGGGTAAAACAGGAGGGTGGAGGAGGGTGCGGAGGCGCCGTCGCCAGCGAGCGACGCAGTGCCGTCGGGACGCTCGACCGAGACGCTTTATCTAAAAAGCCTCCGCCATTCCAACCGCAGTTTAGTCACTTCACGAACGTACAGAGCACAGAGCTCCGCTGTCGGACAAAAATATACATATATATATATTTTTTTCTTTCCCGTTGAATTCGAGAGGGTGGTTTTTCAACCGTCAACGTTGCATTCTCGCAACTCAAGTCACGATATGGATAATAAATAAATAAATACATACATATATATATATATATATATATATATATCCATGTATTTATATATGCAGGTAGACACGCATATATTTATACATATATTTATTATCATTATCGTGAATCCGGTATATTTTCGCGTCCCTCTCGGATCTGATATGCGGTTCCATACCGTTTGGAATTTCGGGAAAAAATCAATCGGGTTTTTTTTTTTTTTTGTCGCATCGAGATTGAAAAGCGATAGAAAAAAAAAAAAAGGACTGGAAAACGATGATGGGATTTTTTTCCGCGAACGAAGAGGAAATAGGAGAGGAAGAGTAAGAAAGTGTGATGATGAAGATACTGGATGAAGAAGAAGGAAGCCGCCATTCTTGGAGCTCAATATTAAAGCGCCCGGTGTCAGGGATATTGTCCTGTCACAGCAGTACGCCTATCAAGAGTTACTGGTGTGATGGGACATTGTCCTCGATCCGTGGTCACGTCCACGATGGAGATAACTCGCCACGTCGCTCTATCAACACTCTCGTCGTAGCCGTCATCAAAACCGTCTCTATACAATCAAAAGCTTTTCCTCACTCTTACTTTCGCTCTTTTTTTCTCTCTCTCTCTCTCTCTCCCTATCTGTGTTTTTCTGGCAAGCCATCACTCTTTCCTCCTCCACATCCATCCACCCTCGTAACCAACGAAACTTGGAGAAAAAAATTATTTTGTGATTCGAAGGATTTTTTTGTTTCTAATTTTTCGTCGATGGCTCATTCGATGAAAACGAAACGAAAAAAAAAAAGCGGATTAACGAAAAAAAAAAAAAAAAAAATCGAACGGGCGAAAATAAACAAAGTTCTTCGCGAAAAATTAGTGAATTTTGAAATTTCGGGAATAAAAAGTTTGCTAACGATTATGCTCGACGTCATTTATGTTGCGACGCGTTGAACATATAAAAAAAGAACGAACGAAAGAGAAAAAAAAAAGCCTGATGATTTACCCTCGTCTGGGATTTAGTCCGGATTGAAGCTTCTAATCGTATTAGAAAAAATCGTAATCTACATTCGTGCTCGGTGTATTTTCTATATATATATATATATATATATATATATATATTTAGGGAAAGACTATTTTGTCGAGGACTGCTGAGTGCGCGACTCGTGCAGAATTAATAAACTGTGTGTTAAAAAAAAAAAGTAAGAAAAAAAAATTCTCATCGATGCGAACATATTGAGTCTAATATGAATCGAATTGACGCTTATGAAAAAGCTTCAATGCACGGGAATACCCTTTGGATTTTCGTTGCAAATTTCTGGGACGAAAAATTTTCATTTGGCTTGTACTCGATTCGATATTTATCGGTAAATCCCCTTTTCTCATTGTCAACGTTGCGAAAGAGAGAGATGAGAGTTGAGAGATTGGTGGAAAGGATCGAAGTAAGGGGTCGCGAACTAGAGGGGTGGACGGGAGAGAGAACTCGAGGGGCGGCCTATACGTCGTTCGCTTGTAGAAACTAGAGAGAGGAGGAGACAAGGAGAGAAGGAGAGAAAGAGAGAGAGAGAGAGAGAGAGAGAGAGAGAGAGAGAGAGAGAGTCGAAGTTAGGGAAACCACCGTCGACTGCTTGTGGCGCGCAAAACTCGGAAAAGCAACGGAGCACGCGCTCCGCCCATGTAAATGAAATCGTGCGCGTGTCAGAAAGAAAAAGAGCACGAGAGGAAAAACCAAGAGATTGATATGAGGATCAGAATGGGGGAAAAAATATTCGAGAGTAAATTCTTGAAAATCATAAATGGAAAATCTGTATCTTTGGAGATTTTCATTCTTATGATAAAATCGCTGAAATCTCGAAAATCTTCGTTTCGGAAATTAAAATTTTGACGATCTTAATATTCGTAATATGAATTTTGGCAATAGGGATTTAAAAATTATCGTCAAGATTTATTTTCAGCGATCGTGAGCCAGGATTCCGATTTAACTGTAAACAGATACAGAGAGATAAGAGCCGAATAGATAACGAATGGGATTCGAAGATCGATAAAACCTTGAAGAAATGAAAAATGTCGGGATTTTCATTGCTCGTGTGAATTATCATCGACACCCTCGCAAGTTGTTCAACTTGCTAGGGTGTCGAGAGAGTCATGTTGGTCCGGCAACGGCAAATGCAAGAGGTGAAACGTTTTCCGGTCGATGGGGGAGCAGCTTCCGGTCGATATAGAGGCGCGGCACTCCTTGGACGCCGCGCTTTTGCTCGGCTCGATTCCTTCAACTCTGTATCTCTCGTTTTTCAACCACAACTACTTTTTTTTCTATCCATACTCAATCTACCCTCATTCCCTTTCTCAGGGCATTTTTCTCGATCTTATGACGCGTAAGCTCTTTCGTGGCTCGGAATGAATCGACGAAAAACAAAATTTACCATTCCCATTTTGTCACCTTTTTTCTTCTTTTTTCTCGAGCCTTTTTTCGGATTTGAATTATGGAATTTCATTCTTTTACTATTAACCGTCCTTAACCCTGAATTATCAACGCAGACTTTTTTTATGTCCTTATAAAAATAAATAGGAATTCAATCCATAGGAATTAATTGAATTTTGTGGTGCATTTAATTTGAGTAGAATACGTTGATCGACTTATTAAACGATCTTATGATTTTATGCAAGTGAATTTCGTTTCAAAACGTATTATTATTATTATTATTATTATTATTTTTGAGTGTCTTGGACACATTATAATAGATTAATTTATCCCATGATTGAATTATTCTGCAACAATTATCACCACCAGAGAGTCTTTTTTTTTCTTCATTTTTTCATTTTTCCTTCATTTTTTTACCGAGTCATAATTAACCCCTAAAAAGATTGTAATTGATGACCTTTTAACGTTGAAAAATGATCATTGAAAATCTGCTGAATTTAACATTTCTTATGCCCGACCAGATTTGAGCTAAGTAAAAAGAAACAATTTTTATCATTTTTTTCACGAACTAGTTTTGTGAAAGAAGAATAAACGATAGTGGAGATATTCCCTTCACTCTTTAGATTGATATATTTATGAAACTGGCCAATTGAATGATCATGAAACTTTCAAGTGCAATATAGAAAAACTGGTGACGGAAGAATGTCGAAGAATCACGATTGTATGTTAATTTTTGCACCAAGGAAGATATTTAATCCACTTATAAATTGTGGATTTTTAATGATCTTATTTAATGATATTTAAAAAATTAGCGCAACGATGTCTTGTTTTATTATAAACATGCAATTAATCAGGCTCGAAAATATCAAAACGGTTTTTCGCTCAAAGATTGAATTATTCTTGGAAACTTGTTAATATTTTTTTAATAACGATATCATTAGTTATGCGGCTTGAAAATGTTATACTGGCTTCTTTTTTTCCTGCGACGCGATTGAATTATTCAGTGCCTTAACTTTTCCTCGGTCTGGTTACGGGGATGACGAGGCAACGACGGACAAGGAGGAAGAATGGCCCAGTTCGTTGGCATCATCAACTCTCTCTCTCTCTCTCTCTCTCGCTATATTTCTCTTTACCCCCCCTATCTCTCAACCCCTCACGATTCGGTGCCACAAACGTGTCCCGCCCCGAAATATACCCCGTGTGGTCGTTATGTGAATAATGAATCGACCTTGTTACCGCGCGGCTGGTCTGTCTCATCGTGTGCTCTCGCTCGACTCTCGCGTTATAACATCGGTGGACCGAATTAACGTTTTCAGGGTGGGGATTCCCGGGCATGTGGAGGCGGCTTGTGTACGCTGTTATTACATCGAACTTTCATACGAACCAAACACATTATACTGTCGCCAGTCCTATACAATTTTCACTTCAACCCTCTCTGAAATGTCAAACTCCCTTTACGTTCTCTACGGTCCCATTCGAGAGCCTTTTCTCTTTCTCTCATCATTATACCTCTCTCGTTTTATCTTCCCTTGCATTCCACTCTGAAAATCTACACCCTAACTAATGCGCAACCTCTCGCGAATATTAATGCTCAAAACAACCCGTGAACAATTAATTCCTTACTCGCTCGCATTGTCCAAACTGATTATGAAGCTTGAAACAATTTTTTTTTCCCGTAATCAGACACATGTTAATTACGAATTTGAGTATTTTGTTACTTTTTTCATTACGTGTTAAAAATTGTCTATTTTTCCGTCTGATTTTTTTTTTTAAATAATGAGTGCGAATTCGTTTATTTATTTATTTATTCGTATTGCTTCAATTTTCGTTTAAAAATTGGTAAACAATTTTATTTTACAAAAAGAAACAAAAATTTTTCCCTGGTTTGAATCAATTTTCTAGTACCATTTTTATTTATACATCTTGTAGAAATATCGAATATAAAATCGTATTCTAAAATAGCAGTCAGTAAACAATTCATAGGTCCATCAATGAATTATTCGACAAATTATTAGACGATTATGATCAAATGAAAATCAATTTTGAAATTATTAAATTTTCTTTCTCAAACCCTTTAAATTATTTCCTGAGCAAAGAGATTAGTTCGTTAGCGCGAGACATGGTCGATCGAAAATTTCTTTTAACGCGTCGAGTATCCGTTTCGGGGCGTGGACGTGGAAGAGGGCTATGATCGAACGAGGTCGAAAGGAGCCTCGAACTCGGGAGGGCACGCACGTGCGAGCTCGCGCAATTATCGGTCGCACGCGACGCTCGTTACATCGAATATTTCATAGACACCACAGTGAAAAAGGCTCCTTCTCTCTCAGTACACAAAAAAAAAAAAAAAAGCATGGGTTCTGTACCCAGGGTTAAAGAGAAATATTCCCACTCATTAAAAGCTATTTACGCCCATGAGAAAATTTAATATTTACAAAAAATAATTATAAAATGAATAAGACGATGAAAAAATTGCACGAATCACTCAAATAAAAAAATGCCTAAAAGTTTCTCAAATACAGGCTCGAGGAATCAAAAATTTCATACAAAATATCGCTCAACTTGCGGCTATAAAAAAAAAAGAAAAAAAAAATACATCAGAAAATTACAGCGAGAAAGATGAACGAAAAGCTACATGGGAAACAATTGATTAGCCTTGGATCAATGGGCGCGGCGCGTCTGGTTGTGAGAAAAGATCCGTCAGAGACTGAAAGAGAGAGAGAGAGAGAGAGAGAGAGAGGGGGGGGGGGAGAAAAAGAAGGATGATAAAAAGAAGGGGGTTCGTTCAGCGAGGGTGGCCTAGAGGATCGCGAAGGGGTGGCAGAAGCAGCTCTTGTCGAGAGAGAAGAGCGAGAGAGAAAGTTATAGTGTGTCGTAGAGGGCACGGCCATCAGGTGGCAGCACTCTCCGGAAGAGCGAGTTTAACCCCTCTTTTCCCTCGTCTCCCTTCCCCAGTCACCCTCTTCTGTTTCATCCCCCGGCACGAGCCGGTCGAGAACTTTGAGCGAAACCAAGAAAGAGCATTAATGTGGGTGAACACAGCTTGTTATTCATCGATACGTTCAAGTGATAATAATATATAGCACAACTAAAACGAAAAACCACGAAACGAACAAAATCTGAGAGAAAAATGTTTAAAAAATTTTGGTTTTCTTTTTTTTTTTTTTTTTTTCATGATACGAAATAAATATGAATTAATAAAATTGACAATTAAAAATAAATGCTGTGTGACAATTCATTCAATGAAATTATTCAAGTGTCGTTAAATAGGAAAAAAAAAGAACGATATACATGTTAGCGAAAGGAAGGTCCACCTTCGATTGTTGGAGAACGTGAGAGTCAATAATTTGTTGTGTAGACAAAAAACACCTTAGATGTCGTAGAGAGTAGTTATGATTATTATAATTATTCAAAGATATGTGTATATATTTTTTTTAAGGTGTGTAGTAATTCATAGGCACTCTGTATATGTTATAACTTATATGAATATGTATCTCACTCCATTGTAATAACTTCATTTAGTTGAGTTTGCGTATTTCAATGTTATGGTAGAGCCGCAATATTGTTTCCCACACGAATTATCGGTACAATTATATTATACATTTATATTATCATATATATATATATGTGTGTGTGGGTGTATTTCATATTATAGACACGTTAGAAAAATTACTGAATATTCGTTCAATTTTGTTAGCCAACTAGCTGATTATATACGTATAAGTGAGAAATTTTTATAATTTACACCGGAGAAACGATTTATTTAAATGGGATTTATCAGAGCTAGATTTATGAGAAATTTATTCGTTACAAATATAAACATTAATTGGGTAAAAAAAAACTTATTCGTTTGAACAATTCTTTTTCTCAGTATAGTTTGGACCCTCGCATGAAATTCTAGGCTCCATGATCGCTGAATGTATTATAATTCTTGGAATCAAATAGTAAATCCTCAAGTCTTGCGATTCAATTTCACTCGATGAATCTTCTTCGTGGCGCAAAGGGATAAAAAGGAAAAGTTTGTATTCTTTGCTAATTCGTTGTTAAAGGGAGAAGGAAACAAGAACTTTTCTCCCTGCGATGATATCATGCCAAGGTTCACTCGCGAGAACGCTTATTCATTTCAATCTCCGCGACATTTAGTTTTAATTAAGGATCTTCCCCCGCGAACAAAAGTCTTGGGAGTCTCGTCTCTTTTGCCCATTCTGTGTGAAAATAACGAGTCACGTTTTCAAAGCCTCGTCCGGGTATTCGACCACGTTCATGTGAAGTCGTGCAAGAAATAAAAAGTAACTTGATTATATGCAGAAGAGTTAAGAGTTTGGGCTCGCCTTGACGATATATATACATATATATACGGTATTTTTTTTCGAGGAACATCAACGAGGCCCTGTGATGTTCTATTTAAGCAACATAAATGTTGATAATTTCGTAATAAAATGACATTAAGATTTTTTGAAGATGAAGATTTTTTGTTAGAATACACATATCGTTAGGATTAATTGACATGTTATTAAACGTGAAAAATAATTAAATTCGTTATTTTAGGTTGAAAAAAAAAGATGCGCCATTAATTAAAATATAATTGTTCTGCAATGCTAAAATATGCTCTGGCAATGAAACCACACCTGAGTTATAAAAATGAAAAACAATTATCTCGTGTAGATTTTCCATTTTGGGCTGTACATTTGCCTGAAAAATATTTATATTCCGGAAACCATAACAGCGATAAGGATATAATTGGAAAAAAAGAAATACCAAGCCACTCGATGGTTATTTCACGTTTTTTGTCTTTTTATTTCCTCTCGATTTTCTTTTTCCTCCGGTGCAGAAAAAAAAAGAAAAAAAGATCGATGCGCAATGGGGGAATTGATGTTATTAAATGTGAAAAAATATTAAATTAGTTAGTTTACGTGGAAAAAAAAAGATGCGCCATTAATTAAAATATAATTGTTCTGCAATGCTAAAATATGCTCTGGCAATGAAACCACACCTGAGTTATAAAAATGAAAAACAATTATCTCGTGTAGATTTTCCATTTTGGGCTGTACATTTGCCAGAAAAATATTTATATTCCGGAAACCATAACAGCGATAAGGATATAATTGGAAAAAAAGAAATACCAAGCCACTCGATGGTTATTTCACGTTTTTTGTCTTTTTATTTCCTCTCGATTTTCTTTTTCCTCCGGTGCAGAAAAAAAAAGAAAAAAAGATCGATGCGCAATGGGGGAATTGATGTTATTAAATGTGAAAAAATATTAAATTAGTTAGTTTACGTGGAAAAAAAAGATGCGCCATTAATTAAAATATAATTGTTCTGCAATGCTAAAATATGCTCTGGCAATGAAACCACACCTGAGTTATAAAAATGAAAAACAATTATCTCGTGTAGATTTTCCATTTTGGGCTGTACATTTGCCAGAAAAATATTTATATTCCGGAAACCATAACAGCGATAAGGATATAATTGGAAAAAAAAGAAATACCAAGCCACTCGATGGTTATTTCACGTTTTTTTCCTTTTTATTTCCTCTCGATTTTCTTTTTCCTCCGGTGCAGAAAAAGAAAAAAAAAATCAATGCGCAATGGGGGAATTGAAGTGTTGAACGCATTCTATTATCAGCTGAGCTTCAGAGCTCCGAAGATCCGGAATGCACACACGAGGACGGGGTTGCTCACGTCTCGTGTGTGAACGAGGTGGAAGAAAGGAAAAGAGAAACTGCGGGCTTTTTCCATCGAGCCGTAAACGGGATTATTGTCGGGAAATTGGATCTCGCGGAGTTCGAGATGCGCGAGAGAGCTCGAGATCCAAAGTGACTTGGGATTTCGTCGTGCTCACTTTGTCCAATTTCTTCGGTTAGACTCGAAGCTGTTTACTTCTGTACACAATGAACGACGTTGAACGTTAAAATTCCGAGATATATACAGCGCTATTTCTCTTGCCCATTTCTCTCTCAAGTGGAAAAGCCTCGATCGGACTGTATCGGTCAGACACGAGAAAATCTCCAAAAGACTCGAAATTTGCTCAGCGAGCTACTCTCGGGGGAGGAGGAGAAGGAGAGAGATTAGATGAGATAAAACGTGAATATAACTTTTACAGAATAGATTGGACCAAACTAAACGTCCCAAGAATTAAAAAGAAAAAAAGGAATTGATTACAAAACGAATTTTCTCCAATTAATTTCATTTGTTCTCCTTTCCTTTCCTTCCTTCGATTCAAATAAATTATGCTAAAATAAAATTTCATTTGTGTCATATTGATTAAATTGAAAAAGAAATATTAGGGAAAATAATATTTCGAATTGATGAAAGAATATTGACAGTTTTAAACATATATATATTTTATGGCTGATCTGGCCAAAAGTGAGACCGACGATCCTTCCATTCAAATCAATTATTCTATCGTCGTTATTAAAATCGAAAAAAAATTAGGAGCTCCACTAAAAATCGTTACTGCCAATACATGTTCGAATGACGAGTAACAAAAAAGAATTAAAAAAAAAGTAATGCTCGAATGTCCCAGGGGATTTTATATTCGATACACGTAGGACAAACCAATTAAACTGATTTCGTTTCTACGTGTCACGTGATTTTTTTTTCTTTTGATACTTTTTTCCCCTTTCGTGTCGTGTGTTGCAGCACACGAGACGATTTATCGACAGTCACGTATCCACCGGATTGTTTTTCGGTCTTTTTTTCTCTTTTTCCATATATAGGGGTTGAAAACAAAAATGTCTGCAGTCACTATAAAACTATTTTTAAGTTTCTCTCACTCTCTCTCTCTCTCGTTCTTTCATGCCCTCTCGCTCCTATCGTCTAATGTTCTATCATCATTTTTTTTTATCATCCGCTCTTCCGTGTACCCTTTATATCATTTTATCTTCATCCCGCGTACTCGGAGAGAGACCGGTGGTGGCAACAGTGGGCTGAGGCTACACGTTATTGGATCAATACGACGGGGCTCCAATTAATCCGCGGGGGGTCCCACCCTCGACAGATGGCCAACGGAAAACACCATACCCCATACCCACCCACTATACATTTCGCTTCCCTTCCTACCCCTCTGTATAGTACCGTACGCACGAAACCTATATAAATCCACGACGGGGAGTATCGGTCACACCCATGTGTGTATACGCACCTATATATATATATATATATGTGTGTGTGTTTATATATATAGTAAACACGTATACTAATATTGATGTACATTATTTATAATAAGGGCTATTTTCAAGAACTTTTTTCTTCTCGTACAAATAATTTCGATAAAATAAAAAATATAAAAAGAAAAACAATTCGAAATGTTTACATCAGAGTCAAACCTCTCCAGTAGAGAAAAAGTAATCGGGACTAAATACTCTCACAGAGACATTCACATCACGCGAACTACGATGCTTCAAAAATAAATAAAATTATAAAATAACGTAAAATAATTCCATTGTTCGGTGAACCTTTTTTTCGTCCGATCGACGCCCAAGCTTTAGCTGCTTTTGTTATTTGCGCGACAATCCTGTAGGAAATTTTTCAAACAGTCTCGACATATCGGGAATATTTCAGTACGATAAATAAAAGCGATAATGCCCAAATTGAAACTTTTTATAGAATTGATTTTCTTTTTGGTTATTTGAAAAAAAGAATTCTTCTCTCCTAATATCAGCAATAAAACAGAAATCCAAATATACATTTGAAGAATCCATTCACGTGAATCAATCGTTAAAAAAAATGTTAATAATACAGTTTATTAAACAAATTTTCTATACATTTTTTGTGGAAAAAAAAAATGACAGACAAATGTCCTCGATTTTAATGCTTTTTGCCATATACGAATGAAAATTTATATCGATAGTAAACCGAGTAAAATTGTCAAAAGTGGACAGAGTGTTAAATATATTCGTATACTGCAGCCATCTCGTTGGCAAGATCAAAAATCTCGTTCCTCTAACGCTCACGTATTAAACTTTGTCGTTGACTGCTACTTTCGACCTCATTCGTACTTTGCCCCATCCACTGATCGACCTCCCTCTCCTCTCTTGCACTCTGGGGTCTTTCGATCTTGTTCGTGCAACTTCCGAGCTTTTCAAACTCGCTCACTCGAGAATCTGGGCCAATTTTTCTTAATGCCTTTCACGATCATCGTGGTCATCTTTTCCTCACACTTATGGACCTAAATTGGCAGACATTTATTCAATTCTATCTGACCGATCAGCCAATGGTCAATTCACTGACTCAAATTTGCACGATAAAAAAGTAACTGCGTAAAAATGAGCAATTCATTTAAGTAAAAAGTGAAGTTTGTTAAATTTTACGTAATTGTTACACTAATAAATTTGCTACATTAATTCGTTTAGATTTTATTAGCAGACCATCAAATGTTTGAAATTGAACTTTTTTGATAGCTTGTGGATTTCAACTCTCCCTACCATATTTTCTGTCACTTTGAGAGTTACTAAAAATCGATCGAATGAAAATAAAAATGTGACATTTTCGATCTCGTCTCGATCGCAGTGAAATTGCGGGGATGCTGTAATACGAACATCCTAAGATCGGATAAATAAATTTATCGAAAAGTTTTTTCATCTTGTGTGGCGTTTAAATTCTTCTGAAATTGCGATATTTAATCAAAATTAACACTTAGACATTTTTAAGTCTTCCGGTCCATGAATCGAGTCGTCTCAAAGATTTACATTTCGTCTCGTTTCTCTCGTTCTATTGTCCAATATCAAAATAGCAATGAGGTAAAAAGATGCATAGCTAGAAGAGACAAGCATCTGGATAAAAGAGACAGCGCGATCTGATAGCAATGGGAAGGAACATTACAGACGAGAGATTCTCTATGCCGATTAACTCGTTATGCTTGCGTAGATTTGAAAAGAGAAGTCTCGCTCATTCCGACGTTACAACAATACCTCGTCGACGTCAATTACGGATACCCTTTCCGTTTCTACATCGTTTCACTCTCTTTTGCTCTCCCTCTCTCTCTCTATTTAAATGGCAGTCTCGTCTTCCGCTTTTCCCGCATTTTCTTCCTGGCTCTTACTCTCCTGTTCCGTTTGTTTCCACCACGAAACGCATGGATCGTTCCCTCCCGCCGATAATTTATCATCCAACTGCGAATTCAACTTTTCTCTAATTACCCACAGAATTCTCGCACAAAAGAATTCCATAGAATTTATTCACGTTAAAAAAAATCTTCACGACTGACAGCGTTTCAATTGGTTTTAAAATTGAGGATAGAAATTCTTCATTAGAAGAACTCCATGAGTTAAATTCTCATTGATAAAGTATGAGCGAATTGTAGGATTCCACGAATGCATTAATGATGGATTAAAATATTTCCGAAATCGAATGATTGATAAGAAAAGTTCAAAGTAAATATCGATACACGGTCGACCAGGTTTTTCATGATAAGAGAATCGGTTTTTCCACCCTTGAAATAGGGCATAGCTCGTATAACGCATGAGGGAGGAAAAAAAATATGAAGGGCACTCTAGGCCCGACAGTTGCAACGAAGGGAGTATCGTAAACGGTAGAACGAAAGCTTCGCAAGCTCGATACTCTCTCCGCTGTTGGTAACAGATGGATTCCAAACCCTAACACAGGGAGAACACGATCTCGGGTACCCTTGGCAATGCGATTTACCGACGCTCGATAAAGCACAGTCTCGAAAGCTCTACAGGGGTTGAAATCTTCTCTCTCAACTCTCGGTATTTGGAGCGGCAAATTAATATTTTTATCACAAATCCGAGGGTTGTGCACCATTTTCGTATAACTACCGAAGGTAAATACATCAACCAAATAAATTTCATGTGTGTATTATGTAATATATACATATAAACCGGATTTCTGGGTTCTGGCAATTTTACGTTACCGTAAATTGTGGCAATTGTTAGAATTGCCGATCGTTATCAAGCCTGCCAACCTCAAATTTCATTATCTTGATTCTATATAGCTCCCGCAATTTTGGCAACGTCAATTCTGTTAATGCCAATAGCGACAATTTCTTGTCAATCTCGATTTATACATTTTTACTTATTTTCTAGTCAATCCCTTAAAATATAATTATTATTGAATATATTGACTGTCATCCCTATAATCCTTTATAATAATAAAATTAAGCCTATGGCAATGCAGATGACAATTTGTCAATAAATTGTAATTCGAAAGGATTCATGGATTTGCGACTACTGAGAAATATTGAAACTCAGTAATAACGAAAATTTGTGTTAAAAATACGATTTCTGTTATAACGTCGTTATTGATTAAAGTTAAAAATAAACTTCCGGTATTTACTAACAGTACACGTCACACTGAGGCGCTCTACACTCAATAAAAAATAACCTCGCAGCTCCGAGAAACAATTTTTATTTTTATAGTATGATCGTTACGAGTTAATCAATGAAAAACGTAATATATAAAGTAAGTTCAGAATGTGATTAATGGGGTTAATAATCGATTTTCCAAGGTATTGATGAATTTACAAAATAATATTGAGAGTCAAGGTGACATCGGCCATTTTCTAATCATTTACTGACTTATTCACTCGGTATAAATTATCTTCAGAGCAGGGTTAAGTTAGGTTAATGCATCGTATTAGGTAAGTGTGTTGGATGAATCGAGAAAGAGGGGTTAAATTGTACGGGGCCATATCAAACTTCCTTTCTCGGGCTTATACGGTCTATTTTGGTGGACGGGATGGTGAAACCGTTCCAGTTTTGGAAATTCACCCACTCGACCCTCCAACCAATCCATACCATTACAATCGACCACCATCAGCAACACCGGGCTAGGCAGGAAATCAAAGCTCACGATCTACCCTCTTCGCTCCGATACACACACACACACACGCACATATATATATATATATATATATATATATATATATATATATATATGTATTATGTACGTATATGTGCATATCTATATCCAGGAATATATATATATACCCGGGCTAACCGTAGTGCGGCGACCACCATTTATCGACCACTCGTGATTATCGAAATTGCTTGCACAATTCCTGTACACATTTCCCTGACTCCGCGTGCCCATTTTGGTCCTCTCTCAGTAACCAGACCGCAATTCTCTGCAATTCCTTTCTATGTAGGAGTCTACTATAATACGAGACCCCGGGAATTGTGTAACGGCTGTTTTCATACGATTAATGAAAGGCCAATTTCAATGGTAGGAAAAAAAAAAAAAAAATCAACTTTTACTAAAAATCATTTTACTTGTTATGAACCCGGCAATTGAATTGTGTGACGAGCTTCGTGCTTTTAATCGATATTCAACGATTTAAAAATTTAATAATTATTTAATCAATTATAGGTCGTATCATATGGGAATGGTGGAAATTTAACTTTGAATTTATTGCCCTTTTTTGGAAATATTTGTATAATGAAAAAAGGAAATCCTCGAGTTCCAAATTGGGAAATAATTTTTCAACTAGTGTTTTCATTTTTCTACAAAATTTTTGTGATTGTTCATTTTTTTTTGGTTTTTTTTTGTCAAAACAAAAATTGATAAATGAATCTAGCGGCTTGGTGCGATTTCGATGTATAATAATAACTAGGTCTTGTTCCTATTTATATCAGCTCTGATTGATGACATTTTTCAGACTTCGAATGTGTGACGAAGGTTGACGATAAAATCTAGCTACGATTTTACAAACCTTCGTGATTTTTGTATTTCGTCAAAAACAGTTGTTATCTCACAATAGCCATCTGAAATGTTTATCTACAAGATACTAACGAGATAATATTCTGGCATAAGATGTATCTCAGATTGCCATGAATTATTTTACAGATATACGAAAAAAAATCTCTTTCTAACGAGTTGTGTGGGTGAAAAAAACATCGTGGTTAAAAAAATAAATTAAAAAAACGGAGCGCTTTGTATTTTGAATACTCTCTATACGGTTATATTCGAAAATTAATATATATTGGTAGAGAAAAATTAACAAGATAATTATTACCTTTACAAAACTATACCATGATAGATGGCGTTCTTCGAAACTATTTACAGGGAGAAGATAATTATGAAAAAAAAAAAAATCTATCATGTTAAAAATTCATGTGTTATATAAAACGTATTATAAATACACTGAGAATTGGACTACCTGATCGCATACGTATATATAGTATAACCAATTAAACAAATTTTAATAAAGTTTTAATAAGTTTACTTTTTTCATATATGGTATCTATAATGAGTATACAGTATATATAATAATTGGGTATTCAAATTACGAATACTCATATTTTGGAACGAATTCGTAGCCTTTTGCACTGAGGTATATATACATATTTATATAGACGTATATATTATTATTATTATTATTATTGTTATTATTAATAATAATAGTTTAGACTACAGGTGTGGTTATTTATATTTCGTTCTCACTCATGCGAATCGATAATTGTGTGAAACCTTTTGAGCCTTGCCTGATTGTTCGTAGGGTCAACCGTCGATTCCATATCGATGTCGTATCTCATATTCCGTTCGACACCACCAACACCACCACCACCACCACCACCATCTTTCATCATACGAAATTTTTAATGGAAGGGGATGCCCTTGTTTGCCCCAAATAAACGAGACGCACACTCTCTGTACGGATCGACGATTATCTCGATCGATTATCTCTCCGCTGTCCCATCTGTATTCGTGAATTCAAGATAATTTTGTATATCTTAATATATAGAAATTAGAAAAAAAGTAAAAAAATAAATAAAAATAACTTCATTGAAAATTCCACAATTGTACTACGATAAATCATACATCAAAGTACTAAACTGTTAGGGCATATCGTTGCAATCATAACAATCTAAATACGAATTTATTAATCTTGGCAGACACCGTTTTGACTGTCGGTTTAACTACAATTTTCCTCTCTTCTGTCTATCTATTAGTAGTTATTACAGAGTTAATTTACAAACATTTTTTTTTTTTTTTTTTTTTTCATTGTTTAGTATGTACTAGCATTATCGAGACACGGTTTACGCCGCGAGCTACGAGATTTAGGCTATTCGAATTGTACCTAATATACAGCTTTATGTGCCACATATACATAAGAGTTTCCTGAATATTAGTAAAAATTGTTTCTGCAGAAAAATATATTAAAAAAAGTACGTGTAAGCGATATTCTTCCAATGCGTAGAATCCTGGTAAATGCTAGTAGTTACTATAGGCTAAATTAAAAAGATTTAATCCTTACTACATCAATTAGAGTTTGTCAATCTAGTAATTTAGAGAATTATTAAGTATTATTATTATTTAGAGAATTATTAAAATGAGCGATATTCTTCCAATGCGTAGAATCCTGGTAAATGCTAGTAGTTACTATAGGCTAAATTTAAAAGATTTAATCCTCACTACATTAATTAGAGTTTGTCAATCTAGTAATTTAGAAAATTATTAAGTATTATTATTATTTAGAGAATTATTAAGATGAGCGATATTCTTCCAATGCTTAGAATGCTGGTAAATGCCAGTAGTTACTATAGGCCAAATTTAAAAGATTAATCCTCACTACATCAACTAGAGTTTGTCAATCTAGTAACTTAGAGAATTATTAAGTATTATTATTATTTAGAGAATTATTAAGATGAGCGATATTCTTCCAATGCGTAGAATCCTGGTAAATGCCAGTAGTTACTATAGGCCAAATTTAAAAGATTAATCCTCACTACATCAACTAGAGTTTGTCAATCTAGTAATTTAGAGAATTATTAAGTATTATTATTATTTAGAGAATTATTAAGATGAGCGATATTCTTCCAGTGCTTAGAATGCTGGTAAATGCCAGTAGTTACTATAGGCTAAATTTGAAAGATTAATCCTCACTACATCAATTAGAGTTTGTCAATCTAGTAATTAAGAGAATTATTAAGATGTTAAAAATCTCAGTGCATTACGGAGTTTGATTTAGTGTCGTGATAATTGTCAAATTGGAAGGTCAGACGAGATGGAAGAGTTGGATAACTTTTGAAAAAATTGATGCAAGTATTGATCAACCTGTTGGTATAGATATAGGAAAATACGTTTGAACGTTCTTTAATTTTAATTACTTGTCGTCGAAATGCTGCTTTTGATTTATGTATATAAAATATCGTCCGACGAGTTATATGAAGGATATTATCAGAGACGTTTCTAAATTTGTGCAATTCTGAATATTAATGTATCATTTGAGGCTGGAAATATACGAGATATTGAGAAAAGCCACGACAGCGCTTGTTGGAGTGGCTTGAAAATGTGTGTGTGTGTGTGTGTATGTGTGCGCGCGCTCGCCCGCGCGTGTGTGTGAGAGGGAAGATACCATACACGTAGAGATCGAGAATGGGAGAGATGCAGGAAACGTGGAGCGTTTGAGATTTAGGCACATATACGTACGGATTACAGAAATACTAACACGTGTATTCGCACACACACACACACGTAGCCATTATAAACGTACACAAATGCCCGAATCGCACAGGCGCCTACAATACATTGTAAGCTTGAAAACGGACGATGTGGAACGAGAATTAAGGCTTCTCTATAAGCTTCTTCAAGAGATGTGAGTCCCTTTTGTTCTTCAGCTCGACGTCGTTAAACGTGACAGGAGCTATACAGAATTCGATCACAATGTACGATTCACATCATCCCCTCTCGACAATTCGAGCACCACCTTTATAGTTTTGGAATATATTCTTGTCACCATTATGCGAGAACAGAGCGAGAGATTAAGAGGGAAAGATCAGAAGAGAACGCGAGAGAAAAAAATAATGGGTGAATCTTCAATCTGACAATAAAATGTTCTTCCTCATTCTCACGAGCCTTCTTTTACTTAAATGCTCAGTCATTTCATTCTTCCCTGTATATTTATTTGAGGGTTAAATTGTACCGAATATACTGGAGGATCAATTATGAAAAAAATTATCATTTTTTTTTTTGACGAAATAGTTGGTATTGATCGAATTAATTTATCATAGCTATTACCATATTAAAATAGCTATTACCATATTATATGGCAGAATAGTTATGTTAAAATATATAATACTCCAATCGTATGTTATTAAAAAATAATAATAATAATAGTGTTTCATAGTATATTTCGTTGACAGAATAATATTCATGAAATATTAGTCTGTCAGAGAATATATTATTGATGTGGGGCTTTTCGAACTCTTTCCCTAATGCCATCTATAGAGACGATCGCCCACGAAAGCGATAAAGCAGGTACAAAGAGAATAGGAAATGAAACGAGTTTTTTTTTTTTTGTACATGCAAAAGCTTGGAATCTCTCGAGCATCATCTGTTATCTTGATCAAATTGTTAATAAGAACGAGGAACGCGCGCCAAATTGAATACCAGAATTGGCATTTGCCCATCCTTTCGTGTTATATATGTCGTGTACATCCATTTTGGTACAGCCAAAACTGATGAGAGAAAGAGACAGGAAGAAAGAATGATAGAGAGAGAGAGGGAGAGAGAGAAATGATCTTATCGATATTCCGATAGACATTTGCTGCGGAAACCGTGCAATGTCTGCCCAATCAGGAATCTCGTAGATATTTCCAAGTGAAGAGAATCTTACGAATGTTCGGAGCATGACTTATCGCGTTGATCGAGCGTTTTCAGGAAAATGTGCATAGTCACCGGCAAACCACCCAAGTCTCCACGACTCCTGGACGAAGAGTGCTTTTCTACTCTTATCTCTCTCTCTCTCTCCCTTACTGGGCTATTTAATCCCATAGTCCACAGGGATTTGGACGATTGTGACTCGAGCATGAGAGGATAAAAGTGTCGATGTGCGTTTCCATTCAGGGCACAAGTGTGCTAAGGGAGAAAAAAGACTGAGAAAATACATAGTAAATAAAATGGTTCTCAAACACAGACTTTTAGTAAATAAAATGGCGTTAATAAATCAATATTGTATCATTTTTATTAGCATTCATTGAAAATATGCCATCGAAGCGAATATTTTTTTCCCGACTAACAGCCTCAAAAAGTGCCTTCAAAAAGTGAGCTAACAGATTAGCTCACTTTTTGAAAATTAATCGTTAATTTTCGTAGTCTACACGAGCGAACAATTTTTTAAAACAGTTATTTTGAAAGAATTCTTAAATGAATATTTATCGAATCTTTTCAGATTTCCCTTTACGCAGTGATTAATTTTTTGTTCGTCCAATACGATTTTATTCATCCATGTGAATATTTTAGAAATTTGAGCCAGTTTTCAAAACCCCTTAATGCAACGACGATGTTTCCAAGTGCCTTCCTCCCACGCGATCTCTGATAGCAACGGTGAGTGAAGTCTATTATCTACCCCAGAGTTTCGAGACAATGCGCGCCGCGAGCGTGCTAGGAAGAAGAGAAGGGTGAACTCGAAACGACCAGCCCGCGGGCCTTCCCGTCGTTCCATTTCGCCTATGCTATACCCTCTGAAGGCGCAGCATTGCTAGCAGCCTCGGTGAATCTAATCGATAATCGGGGAGAAGAGAGAGAGAGAGAGAGAGAGAGAGAGAGAGAGAGAGAGAGAGAGAGAGGGGTGGGAGCGAGAGAGATCGAGACAATGAAACTGAACAGAAAGCAAGAGAGAGAGAGAAGACTTTTCCACCGACTGAATGCAAGACAATATATATGCCAGTGTAACTCCTTGCTTGGATCAATATTACGTATTTTGTTGTTTTTCGTGCCAACCCTGCTTCCATACCTACCCCATCGCTACGTTTATGTGCATACCCAAAACTATAAGCCAAAAAATTGTAAATTTGGCTCGAGGCTATTGAAAAAAAAAAAGAGATAGAAATATACTTCAAAACACACAATTCCAAATTACAGTGCGCGTACCCACAGGACAAACCTCTATGGAAAGTTAACATACAGCAGTTAGACCGAGAGGAAAAGTTCACTTGAACCAAGTAAATTTTACGTGAATCTTGGCGTACCAAACTTTTAATTGATTCGAAATGAATTTTTTGGCTTAACTAAATCGTTTGTTTGATTAATTGCGTTGGGCACCTAAGTAAGGTAATTGAGGGGCATCAAATGTATTTGTTTAGTGAAATAAAACAAAAAGTCTATTCGGAATTAACTAAAAACTAAAAGCATTCTGATATACCCATTTAGTTAACTTTAACTTAATCTTTTTCTGAGTGTAAAACGCCTAACGTTTGGTTAGTTCTTAAAAGTTAAATGGATTCAGGTTAATTACCATTGCCATAAATAACGTATGTTAAATCAGGCCATTTTTCTGTACATAAAAAATGTTAACCGATTTTGGACAAGCTAAGTATATATTAGCCAACTCCATTTTCTCACATTGTTAAGAGATTTTAGTTGGGTCATTTGCTTATAATCTTTAGGCTTATTTCCTACAATTTAACGTTCAAACGGCTGAATTATTTTTCCATAATATTTTTAAACACACAATAAAACGTTATATTGGCTTAATAGCATTTACTTTAAGTACCATTCATGACACTCTATATCAAAGCTCTTACCATGCAGTTAATTTAGATGTTAATCGTGTCAGGTTATGCTAGTTTTTCACGTCAAAAAGGCTCCACAAGGAGCATTGAGATATTCTAAAGATAAGGAATTTAACTTGTAGAAAAAAGTTGCTCGCAAGTTTTCCACTTATCAGAAAAGCTTGCGTGGATCGATAAATATAATTTTATATCCTAGTCTATAACTTGAACATTCACCGGGATCAAAAAATTTTCGACTAAATACGTAAATGCTTGCACGAATTACGTCCGAAGATTAGATTGATTGGCAGCGATTAAATTCTAAGTAATAACACCTACGTAAGATTAATTCAATGCTTAAGTATGTGTACGGAGAATGTATATATGGCAATGCACGGGCACCACATACAATATATATATATGTTGTGTCACATAGTCACGCCGTTATAGCCCGATTACAAGCACAACTTGATTGATTGGAAATATGATTGAATCGAACATATCAAAAGTTGTTGGACGTCAATTTACGAAAAAAACAAACAAAAACTCCCCTAAGAGCACTATCTACGTTTTGTTATCGTTGTAACAACGGAGGGAAAAACCAGCACACCGACTCATTATGAGTTGTCGGGTTCGGCAATATATCCGATTTTATGGATAAAAAAAAATATATATAAAAATAAACACGTCTAATGGCCACGTTACGCCTACATATGAAACATCTCACACAAAATTTGTTCGTCTATACAAAATTACACAAACGTGTCACGCAAAACGGAAATCATTAAGCCCTACGTATGACCCACCTATATCCCCCTCGTTATACACACTCCCCTTTTAACATCATCATTAGTTTAATTTTATCCTACGTGAAACCAGTACGGTAATTATTACGCAAGAGAAGAGTATTAAGAATACGAGAGAGACAAATAACAACGAATAATTGCATTTGTGGAGATTAATCAGAAAAGCGTAACGTAATAAAATATCGAGGTAGATATATCTATCAATCGATAATATAATACCTTACGTCAAAAATATAAACGAATTTTAATGACAAATTAATGAGTTGATTAAAGTTCAAGAGTAGGAGAGAGAGAGAGAGAGAGAGAGTTAGTAAATTACACTACGGACAATGGGTGAAAAATTCTATTGTCACGGGTTTGAAATCCAGAGATGCTTATATATGTCTTTATTTCCAAATCTATAAATAGATACTCATCGGTTAATATATTACGATAAAATTGGGAATATGGATACATTTATAATATAATGGTAGTACATAATAATGGGACTCTCTTTACAACTGGTTAAGCCCGTTCCCAATAATACTTCGGATTGGCAGTTTCCTATGATATTTTTTATGCTTTTTTCTCCCAATTTTGCGTGTGCATACAATTGTTGTTTTTTTACCTGGACACCCGACTCAAGGACCCAGCTCGGTGCGGTTGTACATGTTTCATGTTTCTTCTTGTTGCTTTCAAGATTGGCTGTGCATTTCATATATTTAGCCTCCATTTTATTTTTTGAATTTCGTTCCATATATATATATATGACATTTTTCGTCTCTGTCAGCACTTGATGTACTCGTAATTTCTTAACGATTATCATTATCCAGATTTTTCTCCTGTTGCGAGATTGACTTCGAGCCAACGACTCTCATTTCCCACGCTTTTTCAAACCTTCATATTTTTTTTCGTTGAACTGAGGCACTTTTCATTTAAAATATAATCAGTTGAAAAAATTGTCGAATATACTTTTCACGGTTTGTTAAATTTACGGCACATTTAGATATGTAATTGAGGATATATGACACCTAGAATCAGAGTTGAAAATAATGCATCATTTTCCTAATACATCAAATTGGTTTAATTATTTATTATTTTCGAAATTCATAACGTGACTTGAGTATCTATTTATCCATTAGCCATTTAAGTAATGGAAAATCAAAATTCATTAACCCATTATTTAAATAATTAATAATGGATGTCGATTCATTATTTGTTTTAATTTTATTATTAATGGATAATTCGTACATTATAATTTTGTACAACTCTGCGCCTAAAACGTTTTATGAGAAATGTATGAGGCTCTTTTGAAAAATTTGAAACAATCTTTATTCCCGCACGAGATATGCTTAGTTTTTTAACTTTAAAATCCAACCGTTCTCATATAAGTAAGGACGTGCCTCGAAAGAGTAACTAAATTTGTACTACGTTGTAAAACGTCATTTCTTTACTTTACAGAATAGTAAAACTATTTTTTAACCATTCTGAGCACTATAATTATTTCATGTTGAATTTTAAAAAGAAATTTTTAATCCTAATATTAAACAATTTCGACTAGGAATTATTTTCAAATGTGCAATGACTCGAAAATAGGTAACATATATCCTCGAGGATATTTTGCTCTGCCGAGTAAAAGATACTGTCCCAAGGAGACGAGGCTTTAGTTAAACGGAAGACTTGAGTAGTTTTTGGTTAGTGGATGGGTTTGGTTAAAATTGAGGGAGGAAAAAAAATGGTGCAGCGAAACGGACCGCGAGAGATAAGGTCGTTGGATAGGTCGTCGCGGGTGATGGAGGCCCCTGTTGCATCGGGGACGATATGACGCTGCTGTTGCTGCCTGCTCTCTTTCTCTGATGCGTTTTACTAGAGAATCAGGTGTGCTGTTGGGGTTGCACCTCTGGAAAAAAAAGACTGCACACGTTCAAGTGCATCCAAGAGTGGCACGAGACGAGAGAAACCGACCAGAGGGTTCAAGAGCATGGTGGGGGGTAAATGGACAGAGCAGAAGATGGAAATGGAGCGAAAGAAGTGCGGGGTGAACATTGCGGCAGATTAGGGAACTAAAAGGATGCCTCGAGGGAATGATAAATATTTGTACAATGCGGTTAGGACTGGTGATAATGTCAGATATTTACCCTTCTTTTTTTTTTTTTTTTAATTCTTTTTTCTTACACTTGTTTATTATATGAAAATTTTTAATAGCGCGAACAAACGACAGAAGCAAAAAAAAATATGAGGGTCGTCGGCGAGTGGCAAGACACGACTTGAGCCATACGAGACTCACCACTTGCTCAAGCATCGTTTACACTACATGTAATTAATGTATCTCGTACGTCGTTTTTAAATTCTTCATTTTTCATTTTTCTTATCTATTATTTCTTTCATTTTCGTTGCAATCGTTCGAATAATTTTACGACTCTTTAGTTCTCGTTTCTTTTCACTCTTGGCCGGCACGTATTCGCACTTTTTTTCATAACCCATAAGTAGACGCAGTCTTGTTGTACTATCGATAAAGATCGAGTGGTTTGCGCGAGCTTTTCGCAACGATTTATAGTCCCGTATCCTGTAAAATCAAGGTAACACGGTTAATTCTCCCCTCCCAGATTTTCTCATTAAATACTCAATCGAACGGCTACTCTCTGACCATAAAAATCTGCTCTATCTACGGTGCTTTTAGAATTATTTCAAGTACGAGTTAATAAATCGAATATACGTCTACGAAGATATTTAATGTGTGTGATGCGTTAATATGTACGTGTAGTTTATACCGAGCACACTCTAACGACCACTATACACGCCCAGTACAACGCTACATTTGAAATTAAACTACTTTTCGCTAAACACACACACGTGGACACCAATTTTCTTTATTTTGGTTCTTCGCTCGGAATTGATAAACAAACGATTAATAATGTTGTACAATTAAGATGCTTATCACCGAATTAGGTGGAGGTGCTTGGGCCTATCCCATTTTAGTTTAATTATACAACGCGTGAGTCAGCAGATATCTTTATTTTTCACTAGTTATGCAAAAACTGGGAGAAAAAAAATCAGGCACAAAATGAAATTAAAGGCGTTGGAAAAAAAAAAAAAAAATGCTAGTCACGTACTCTTTCACATGGAGTACGTGCTCTATGAGGACATAGAGATGATGGTAAAGGGCTGCTGGAATAAGGGTTGGTAAGCGACCAGAAAAAGATGTTCATACCGAAGGACTAAAACTAACTCCAAGGAGTCCGTACCCCGCCAGTCGAATTTTCATGTAGTAATTTCGAAGAAGAAAAAGAAAAAGGTCGAGCTGTGTCGGTAAATCCGATAGCGAGAAGGGATGTCACGAGATTACGTGCCGGCAAGAAATAACCACGGCTCCATATTGGGTTAGCTCAATTTGTAGACTGACGTCGAGCGAATAAAAATATAAAGAGCGAGAAAGAGAAAGGAAATAAAGCGAGAGAGACTGTCGGAAGTTGAGACAGTATATATATATATATATATATGTCCCTGCGTATGGAAGAGGGTAGAACGAGCAAAATGGATTTGATTTCTAATTGGGTTTATTCGAATCAAAGATTGTTTATTTAAATGAAATAAAATCGATTTCGTCAACTTGCAATTATAGGACAATTGCCACCAAAATAAATGTTATTTGAGTATTAAGTGCGGCTATTATTTTTTAGTAAAATGAGTATTGACTAAGGCAAGCATTGAACAATTTAAAATTTTGGCAAGGTTATTAATGTTTTGTTTAACTCGAATAACTTGTTCCGTACATGTTAAAAATTGAGAGTGATACACTCATTAAACGACTTTCTTGTTGCAAACAAGTGTAGATCTTTATACCCTTTTTCACAAAGTTTATATTGTAATGTGTTTGATTGAGATATATAGGGGGTTGTTTTGTTATTGAAAGGGTTTAAAAGTATCTGGCCAATATCGGAGACTATGCTATACGCTAGTTCCACGACTCAAGTGCCACGGCTGTTTGTGAAAATTGTCCCTACCAGCAGGTATTGCTCATGTCAGAATATTAGTAGCATTCGTGGGAGTTGCTATTAAATACTACGATTAGGAGCAGTAGTGGAAGCTGCTGCGGAATACTACGACTAGGAGTAGTAGTGAGAGCTGCTACTAAATACTACGACTAGGAGTAGTAGTAGACGCTGCTACTGGATACTACGACTAGGACTAGGAGTGGCAGCTGCTACTGAATACTACGACTAGGAGTAGCAGTGGGAGCTGCTACTAAATACTACGACTAGGAGTAGTAGTAGAAGCTGCTACTGAATACTACGACTAGGAGTAGTAGTGGGAGCTGCTACTAAATACTACGACTAGGAGTAGTAGTAGAAGCTGCTACTGGATACTACGACTAGGACTAGGAGTGGCAGCTGCTACTAAATACTACGACTAGGAGTAGTAGTGGAAGCTGCTCCTGAATACTACGACTAGGAGTAGCAGTGGGAACTGCTACTGAATACTACGACTAGGAGCAGTAGTGGGAGCTGCTACTGAATACTACGACTAGGAGTAGGAGTGGCAGCTGCTACTAAATACTACGACTAGGAGTAGTAGTGGAAGCTGCTACTGAATACTACGACTAGGAGTAGTAGTGGGAGCTGCTACTGAATACTACGACTAGGAGTAGTAATGGGAGCTGCTACTGAATACTACGACTAGGAGTAGGAGTGGCAGCTGCTGCTAAATACTACGACTAGGAGTAGTAGTGGGAGTTGCTATTAAATACTACGATTAGGAGTAGGAGTGGCAGCTGCTACTAAATACTACGACTAGGAGTAGTAGTGGGAGTTGCTATTAAATACTACGATTAGGAGCAGTAGTGGAAGCTGCTGCTGAATACTACGACTAGGAGTAGTAATGGGAGCTGCTACTGAATACTACGACTAGGAGTAGGAGTGGCAGCTGCTACTAAATACTACGACTAGGAGTAGTAGTGGGAGTTGCTATTAAATACTACGATTAGGAGCAGTAGTGGAAGCTGCTGCTGAATACTACGACTAGGAGTAGTAGTGGGAGCTGCTACTAAATACTACGACTAGGAGTAGTAGTAGAAGCTGCTACTGGATACTACGACTAGGACTAGGAGTGGCAGCTGCTACTGAATACTACGACTAGGAGTAGTAGTGGAAGCTGCTACTGAATACTACGACTAGGAGTAGTAGTGGGAGCTGCTACTAAATACTACGACTAGGAGTAGTAGTAGAAGCTGCTACTGGATACTACGACTAGGACTAGGAGTGGCAGCTGCTACTAAATACTACGACTAGGAGTAGTAGTGGAAGCTGCTACTGAATACTACGACTAGGAGTAGTAGTGGCAGCTGCTACTAAATACTACGACTAGGAGTAGTAGTAGAAGCTGCTACTAAATACTACGACTAGGAGTAGTAATTTAGTTGTGGTTTTAGTTGGTGTGAAGGATATCCACGATGGCCTGCACCATCGAATAACGTCAAAGGCTATAGCCGCTTCGATCTAGTTATAAATTGATAAGCGGTGAAATTAGCCAATACATACAGGTGCCACTAAACATCGAGATTATTAGCGCAAATTTGGAAAAACAAAATATGCGATGTAGAACGATAAATTTGTTTAATCAGATAATTTGAGGAGCGCTTAGTCGACATGGACGAATTACCATGACTTTATTTAAATTAATTTTTACCTAATGTAATACAATATTAGCGGTCATTTAACGAAATCACAAATAATCTAACAGCCCATCAATTATGTACTGCAGTTTCTAAATATATATATATTTATATATACTACGTGTGGATACGATTCATATATAATAATATATTGATACGATGCAAAACAGATAATCTATAGTTGATCTAAATACCGATAAAATATATAATATATAATCCGTTTAACAAATGATCGAGTATACTTGGGTCTCGTCTCAGTCCTCTCGAATGCATTACCCAGTATTAACACATTTTTCGAAAATGTTAATCAAGTATGTATATTTCAACTCCATATCCAATTATTTATTTATTTATTTGGTCTCATCTTTATGTCCAAAGAAATGTGATTATTACTTTGTAAATCTGCGGTGAGTGAAAAAATCTTTCTCTAGAAGGAACCAAATATTATTGAATATTTGTAATGTAGGGTGTTTTGTTCTATGAAAACTAAAAAAAGCTATCAATTTCTCGAGCAATTGAAATTTCTTAAATCAATTTTAACTTTTTTGCCGTAAAAAAAAAAAAGAAAAAAAATAGATCTATCGAACCATAAATATTATCGAATATTTTTTCGAGTATTTTAAACGATGTATGCTGTAAAAAAAAAAATAAAAACGTCAATAACCTTGACGGAATTTAAAAAATAATATTCTACTTCAACACAGATTAGTTATAAGTCGTACTCGATGGAATAAATAAAATTTCTAGCTTAATAAATTTTGATTGCGTTTCACTGAATCGTTTTCTTGTTATAAAAATCGATTTTTCTTTGTCAACTTGATCAGTAGGAAGGCAGTAGAACAATGAAATTTCAATGGCTTAGTTTCGATCGATTCAACGACGAAGGGGAAGTGTGAAAAAATTAAAGGAAAAAAAAACGTCTTTGACATTTGGGGTAATAACGCGTGTAGCTCTATTCAAAAGTAATTGGAGTAAAGGTTGGTCTAGATAAACGTGGTTGCCTGGGACTCAGATGTGGATCGATCGGGCAACCACGAAACAATGGGGCGCAATAAAAATAAACAAGAGGGTAACTTTATCAAGCCGGAAAAGGAAAATTACCAAAATGGCAATTTATATATGTATGAAAATTAAGTAAGATACGCTTTAGTTGTATTTTACATGCTCAATTAAAAAATGTCTTAATCATTGCAAAAAAAAAAAAAAAAAAACTAATAAAAGGTTATCCTTATGATGTTTATCACTTTCAGAAAAGCTTGCATCTGGCTCAGTATGATAACAAGAGCCAAAAAATAATAAAATCAGAGAATAATTGACAGGGGAATTAATACCAATATAACGTCGAGGAACAGCATTTTGTTTTTCTCGCTAGCGAAAATAAACACGAGAAAAGAATTATCCAGCCACAGTCGTGGCAAAGAAGCAGGAACAATTGATGAAATAAAAACTCAAGAACTAGGGTGTACATTTCTCTTTCTCTGCGGGTTATACTGTGAGCTCGTAAACGTCGCTAATTGGGCCCAGGCTTCGATTAATGATAAATGTATACGCCGGATCGATAAGAGAGCGAGATTTACTAATGTCCCGACGTGAAAATCGAGATTGACGGTCAGAGCCGTGCAAACGAGAAACTATAATATATATACCTACATGCGATTTTTTTTTCCCCATCCACCACGCTTTCACGATAAAAATCCAATTGGCGAATGACGTGGAACGAGCACGCAAACCTCGTGCGTCGATTATTTTCCGGACTGACAGACAAATCAAATTATAGACATCTTCGTTACGTAAACGAGAGAGGGAGAGGGAGAGATAGAGAGATAGAGAGATAGAGAGATAGAGAGAGAGAGAGAGAGAGAGAGAGAGAGAGACTGAATAAACGAATTATCTATCTCGTAATTAAGTTTCGCCATCGGGTTTCAAATAGTCGGATATCTGATGCACGTGCGTTGATGCACGTATGTTTATACGCATGCAAATGGGGCATTGAAAGAGTTACGAGCTAATGGATTCCCGAAACAGCAATGTCAAAGAATGTTTCAATGAAAATTTGTGTCATATCGACAGAATCGTCAAATGATGCATTTTTTTATTTTCGAAAAAAATTGCAAATGGCGAATTGTTTCCAAAAATTGCTGCAATCTCTCTCGTCTTCGTAAAGGATGATCGGTAATATTGCCTCATCTTAACGTGATGTGAAACACATTCTATATCATTCACGCTCACCCCTTCATGTTTACATATATATATAGTTTTATTATATTGCCTTAAGGATGCCAAAGAGCGCCTAATGTTCCATTGATATTTGTTTTTAAAATGGTTTTACCATTCATTATGGCAAATAAAGTATCATCGATGTACATTATTCTTGTAAAGTTCGTAAAAATAATTTTTAAAAATTTAGTTCTCTTTTGATCATGACTGTGGAGCTCGAAAATTTTTAACCCCCATCTACACACATAATTTATTTTATCGGTCATTACATGTTTGATTTCAAGTATGCAAGAAGACAAATTGAACGAGAGAGGTGACCGGGGGACCCCCCCCATCCCTATGGGGGGGGGGGGGGTCTCTAACCGTCTGTCACAAGTTTGAAAACCACCTGCGGAGGCGTCTGATCTCATACCGCCGTTACCACTACTTTGACCTTTCTCTCTGATTCTCGGTCGCTCTTCGACCCCAAAAGCTCCTCACACTCTCAATCCTCTCAACCGACGTCCCTCTCAACTGACGTCCCTCTCAACCGACGTCCCTCTCAACCGACGTCCCTCTCAACCGACGTCCCTTAGACATAAGTCCCTGCACATCGGGTATCGAAAAAGTTATGGATCATAATGCTCCTCTCCCTTGAGGGGTCAAGCCACCGTGAAATAATAAAAAAATCGATTTTCTTTTATCCTTTTTTAATGTATTATAAAAATTTTAAGTGAAAGCTATAAATGTTGAATTTCCGAAAATTGCTCGTGTTACATGAATTCGAAGGTAGATGGAGGAAACTAGAGCGGACGATTATTCACCGCTACATTAATTTCCTGATTTTACTTTTGGCAATTAGTGAAGTTGTCAAGTGCAAAGAATGCGATGGTAGAATGCGCATTCAAGAGGGGTGCATCCGTAAATGCAAAAGGTCTTCTATTTATGCTGCTGGAATAACAGAGATTAATGATAAGATGGAAAAAAAAACATTTTATTCCATGCAAACCTGTGTCTAGTTTTTTTTTTTTTTTTTTTTGCATTATTCTAAAAACGTTGTCCGATGGAACCGCAGGATTTCTGTCAAAATATTATTCGGATTGATTTTAAAAAATTTCAAATGAGAAAAATATTTCTCATAAGAGTATCACCAATATAGCGTAGAATTTGTTCAATGTATTAATTCGTATAGTAAAAAAACATATTTTTTGCATACATTTTTCCAAGCAAAAAAAAATTATTTCCACTCATGCCATTTTAATAATTAAAAAAAAACACCCTATAAGCTATCCCTGAGCACTTTAATGCGTCCTATTCTCAATTTGCTAATGCGTAATAAATTATTTAAATATCATTATTTCAGTACTCAGGAATAAGATATTTCTATTCGAGAATTAATTTATGGCTGAAAGGTATAGCACGAATGTTGAAATTGCCTCTTAATATACATGTGCAGCCTTTGTTTATCGCAATGAAATAATTTCGTAGGGCTATGATGGTA
Source organism: Dyspetes luteomarginatus (assembly GCA_963669185.1). NCBI lineage: Eukaryota > Metazoa > Arthropoda > Insecta > Hymenoptera > Ichneumonidae > Dyspetes > Dyspetes luteomarginatus. The sequence continues at coordinate 19,459,182 of OY769905.1, read as the reverse complement.
CACGAGCTCTTTCATAACGTCAATCGAACAGGAAACATATCAGAGTTCTGCTCAAGACAGCTCAATGCCTTTAGAGAGTACAAAGTTCACACGATGGTAGTTTGGTCCTTAAACGGATTCATCCACCCTTTTCTCTCGGGTCACAAGAAACACGTCGCGGTATATCGCTGATCGTGGCAGCCGACTAAAAGGAGCAGAAGCAAGCACAGGGCAGTTTTCTCTCTATATATATATATAGTAGATTTGTACGAGCTCTCTTATCCACCAGTCTGAAGGCGATGTGGAAACCCTTAACTTCAGACTCCTATCGCTAAAAACTTCCCAGACGATTTTTATAGCTTCTTTGAAAGATTTTGAAAAAAAGTTGATTAAAAAAAAATTGATTAAGTTCGTAAGCGTCTAATTTTGTTTTTTTTTTGCCAAATTTCAAAGTACCCATGAAAAAATGGATGACACTTTTTCTAATCAGCCATCGGTAATTTCACATTCCGTTAAGGGACTCTGAGTTTTTTTCACTTCTCACGTTAAGAACTCGTTCCTAAAAGGCGTTAAATTTTATACAATTTTGTTACATCGTGTCAACGACATACCTGCGCTATCCGATGCGTGGGTTAAAAAAAAAAATCATCTTTTTGCAAGCTCGCATGAATTATGACTTCTGTTGAGTTGCGCGGTGTAGAGTTGATCACGCTTAGAGCTGATTTCGCGTTAGAATTGATTTTGTGTAGAGTTGAAGTGTAGAGTTGAAGCTGTTGAGGTAGCGAGTAGTAGTATTGGGGAGTAGAAGTAGCTCGTGTAGAGTTGAACTTGTCTTTACAAAGGCTTTGTAGAGATTGCTGCTTGTCACTCGGAAAACTTCTTATGAAACTCGAGACCGGTTTTAACCAAATTGAAGACATCTCTTATCCTTGGCTTTGCTTACATCACTTCCATACCACTATATCCATCATTCCAGTACCTAGCGCGAATCTTCCCTCTCTCCATAGCACAACTCCCTTCCTCCCTTTTTTCCCGGTCAATAAACCCAAACGTAAGGTATAAGCGACCATATGATCGTTACTGCTCTCGATCTCGAAAGAAGAAGATGAACGAGAGAGAGAGAGGGAGAGGGAGAGGGAAAACGGAAGAGAGGGAGGGAGCAAAGTAGAATGCTTATTGAATATCCTCAGAACCAAATCTCGATTTAGCTCACTATCCTGTATGAGAGAAATCTCGTTATAAGGTTCTCCGCACAGATTAAATACAGAATCACAGGGTAAATCATCCGGATAGGATAAATTTAACGAGCGAACTCTACAGAGTAGACAAGAAAGGAAATCAAAATTTTCAATTACTTTTCAACAACTGCCATTGTGATTTTCTTGCACATTAATTATGTTCCTCACTGCTAATGGATTTTTTTCTTCTTTGAATTAGCGCATAAATAACAATTTTGCGGTACTATATTTATAAAAATGATATTAATTTATGGTAATCGAATTTACAGGTCTATTTTTAATGGTAAACAGAAAATTATATTTTGTCAATGTCATATATAATTTATTAGCGAAATATCATTCTTCATCATGGCCATTCTCTTTTTTTTCCATTGACTACCTTTTTGTCGATTCTTTCTCTTTTTACGAAAATTATTAGTCATATTGATTCATCAGGAATTAAATTTGGATCGTTTTTCATTCATACGCAATGTCTATCCCTGATTACTATATTTGAATTATATTTATCTTTTTTTCATCGTGTGTGTTTTTAATAAATGGAAATGAAGTCTAAAGCGTTATAGGCAAGTCAGATTTTCATTGAGTAATGATTTATTGAAGAAACAAAAAAAAAAGCGAAAAGCGTTCGATAAAAAAATGAAAGAGATTTTCGGGTATAGGTGGTGATGATAGCGTGATAAGGGACGCCACGCAAACTACAAGCATCACACGGGACGCCCCCGGGCTAGCTATAGATGAGTTTAGTCTGATGGCTCACAGAATGTGTGTGTGTGTGTGTGTGTGTGTGTGTGTGTGTGTGTGTGTGTGTGTGTGTGTGTGTGTGTGTGTGTGTGTGTGCGTGTGCGTGCGTGCCGTGTATGTGCAGCAGTTCGTATAACGATACGCCCGGCAAAGCTGAGAGGACTAGAGAGAGCATTCCAGACTTCGGTGTGTGTTCTTGTCCAGTAGTGTAACTGCAAACAGCAGCACCCTTGTCGGTTTTAAAGGGGTTCTGCAGGGCAAGGAGCATTTTTCCAACGATCGATAAGAATTTTCATACAAAATTAAGCCCCTCGATTAATTTAATAGATTATGAAAAATCATCCAGAATCCTTCTCGCCTCATTTTCCATTAGAATAAAAATAATTTTCAATCCCTGAGCCATTAAGTCGTAAGCAAGAAAAAATTACGAGTGTAATAATTTTCGTCCAACGCCAACTTATTGGGGGAAAAAAATGTATTAACGAACAATTGAAAGAAAATGAAAATGTTTCAATGATGCTGAGATATAGTCGTGGACAAAAATTTTACGATCGAGGTTAGTATACGGCCCTGATTATCGTGTGGATACGAGGGTGTCTGCTTTAGCGTCGCACCGTGGAGCCATCTGTCCTAGTTGGTGGGAAGCTTGTCTTAAAAATCATCCCCTTCTCGCTGTACGGATCAATACTCGGAACGACCAGACGACGACGACGACGACGGAGCTTGCGGAGCGCGCGAGAACACATAACCAGGAGTCCATGTCTATTTTTTACCCCCGTCCCCTCAACTCGCCATCCACTTTCGACGTCTGTTTCTCTCTTGCTCCATCAAACTCCTTCTTTATATATTTTTTTATTCTACCCTCTTTCTCTCTGTCTCTCTGTCTCTCTGTCGTGATTCTTTTCACCCCCTGTTCTCCGTCTAAGAGCAGCAACGCTCCGCTGCATTTAAGAGAGAAAAACGGAGAGAGACCCTCCACTGTTCGAGAGATCGATATTATTATAATTCAGCTAATGTCCAATTCCCCATTTTTCATTTTCATAGTTTTCAATTTATCACAAACATTTTTTTTTTTTTAGATAGGATTAAACAAGAGTGTCTTGTTAGGAAATCGTTAAGTCTTTTTTAACACATGTAAAATTTATATTACATAGTTTGATAAATTACTCGTGTCGTCGTGGCTCATAAATAATAGAGATACATATCTCTCCCGCCCTCTTTGGTGCTTTTTCCCAATCTACTTTTATTTTTTTATTACAGTTCCACGATTCGTGACTTTGTCACGAATCTCGTTATACGTCTTGTTACATGTCTTCAGTGATTTTCAAAGTGTTGAAAAAACATTTTAGTTAATTTAATTGAAAATTATAATTTCCAGTTAAATTCCATTGTATACAATTTCTTCATAAAAGTTAATTGACTTTCAAGTATGCCTCGCGATTTAATAGATTTTTCAAAGATATCCTGGGGATTTTTTTTTTTTTTTTTTTTTTTTTTCTAGTGTTATACATATCTAGCGCCAAAACGAGCTCTTGGCTAAGTTACATCAAGTTCTTTTGGTGCCAGATGTAAGGCTTGAATGTTTTATTTTACCCAGATATCTCACGACACCTTGGCCACGCGAGCCGTAATATTGTTGGTCGATAACGCCACGTGTTTTCATGATTCACGGTAATTTGGCCCCAATATATACACGATGAAAACTGACTCGGTGAAAGAATTTTATTGGCCTTCGTGTTGGATTTACGACGACGATCCGTAGGGGTTGCGCGTTTGGAAACCTTTAGAAAAAAAAAAAAAAAAAATAGAAAAGGTGAACAAGAGAAGAAGGACTGGGGGAAAAATGTGGCTGGAGGGATGGTCGGATGGTAAAAATATATAAAGAGGGATGAACGGAATCGGAGAGAATGAGCTGATGAGCAGACGTAAGCCATGGATCGTAACTGGGTATGTGTTGAGGAAGACCCACTCATACAGGTCACGCTTTGGAATACGATGACGAGAGGGAGAGAAAGAATGAAACGAGACAAAAAAAAATGGATGAAGGGATGGAGCGAGAGAGAGAGTGAGAGAGGTGGGGAGGGAGAAACAGGGAGAAAGAAAACCTCGCAGGTCTTCTCTAAGCATCAGCCCCAGGGTTGTGCGGCTTCGGTAATAACATAATTCGATTTGAACGTTCCATAAGGCTGCGTTGGTACGCGCCTTCTATACAAACTACAAATCCGAGAGTTGCGAACACATCACCATCATGACGTGTCTTCCAGACTGAACCTTCTGTATCGTACGGACGAGAGCCACATCGGAAACTTTCCTGTATCCTACACGCTCGTAATTATAACGTACATAACGCCTCACATCGCATCCTTCAAAAGCTATATGGGCTATTCCGTACGAAGGAGAGAGATACAAGTGAACTTGTATCTTTCTTTGTAAGTGGACTTTACGTAGATTGTTTATATACAAATTTTATGAGCTTTTTTTAGATAGCGAGAGGGAGAGAGAGAGCCTTTGAAACAAAATTATCATTGCAAAGAGTCATTCCGGTTCATGCGGACTAACCCGTATATTTAACGATGTGAAAAACCTCGAGTTCTCTGGGGACGAAGAAGCGTCCCCTGAGCGCCCGAGAGTCTCGCGAACTCGTTTCCAAATCGAGCAACATTGGAATTACGCGATGGGAAGTCAGAGAGATTAATTTTTGCGATTAAATTAGCTGGGATTTGGTTATCATAGTGGGCCATTAATTTAATTGAGATTGTGATAATTGAGGGTTTAATCGTTATATCGTAATTATGAAAATTTCTCATGGACCATTTGAATTCAGAGATGAGTGAATGGTAATTTGCAAATCATATATATATTTTTTTTTCTTTTTGATTATTCTGTTTTATGCAATGAGGAAAATGTTCAAATGGAAAAATTGTAATTTAAAAAAAAAAATGAGAAATGATCAACGTAATAATAAAAAAAAAATGCAAAATATAATCGAAAAAAATCAATCTTTTCCATCTACGTTATCCGGAAAATAAAAGAACTCGATGGCATAACTGAAGATTTCCACTAAACGGGTGATGCGCACTTTTAATTTGAAGAAAAAATAATAATAAGCAAGCAAACAGGTTCAACACACCTTTTGTTCTTCGTCTTTGTTCTCATTGTCGAACAAACGAGATACAAGAAAACGAGAAAAAAAAGTAAAGTGGAAAAGAATGAACAAGAAAATTGAAACTTCTCATTCTGTAAAAAAAAAAAAAAAAACATACTCAAGTCGTTGTGTTCGCGTCTTATTTTTATTTCATATCTCTCAGTAGCATGAACGTCTGATTTTTTTGCGAGAATATAAAGAAACACTAGGATGAAAGGGTGGATGGAAAAAAAATAGATATATAGATCTATATATATGTATATATATAAAACATACAAATATTTCGCAGTCTGTATGTATAAGAATTGAAGGAATGGTCCAATAAAGGGGACAGAGATAGTCAATAATTAGTGTGTTGGGCGCCTCGAGCGTCATGGCTCCTTAGTACACGTAAAAGCTGTATATATACGCTATATATATATATACATATATACACATATAAGTAGTTATATATGTATATATACGACATGGAAAAGCGTGTAAACGGAGCGTGACGAGAGAGATTGAAGATTGGATACCAGGAAAAGTAGAGAAAATTGAAAAAACTACGACAAGTATATGTAGCCACCGAGATGTCTAGGTTTGGTGATGGCGACCAGAAAACTGGGAGAACCGAGCTAATCTCAAGCTCGTTGGAAAAGCCGAGCGCGATCGTTTGATCTCTCGCTATGGCTTTACCCTCGTGTACCTCATGTGGCGTACTCTCGTTCACGTTTTTTTTTTTTTTTTTTTTCGCGCGCGCGTTTTTTCTTCTCCCTTTAGCTTCATCCCCTTCTTTTCCTCCAACTTTAATCTTCTGTCTCTCCGTGTATTTTTTTCCTTCATCACTCCGTCTCCATGTCACTTTATCTCAGGCATTTTTAGCCCCCAAGCCACAAAGAGATCCGCAGGATTGAGAAATGCTTTTTGCCACGAAACAAAAAACAATGGACGTTCCAAGACGACTACAAGTACGGTGAAAACTCGCACGAGGCTTAGATCCTTCAATGTAGCCACAGTGCTCTGCCCTAGTAAAATGGATGCCACGTTGAATAAACAAAAAAAAATATATATATATACAATTCTGGACCATGATAGACTGTAATCAGAATCTGCCTGCACTATAGCGTGTATTTTCAAGCCACAGTATCACTAGCAGCGAATTACTCACAAACAAATTTGCTGATTTATACCAATTTGATTTTTTTTGACGAATCATCGATTGTTCAATTTTCTATTAATTGAATGGATTGTTTTATTCACTGGACCATATCGATTCACCAATATAATTTTTTTCTTATTTTCCATTGTCTAAAAATGAGTCTTTTGCTTTTAGAAAAAGAAAAAACAAATTAGCCATAGAGAAAATTCAATAAAACTCCTGATAGATGAATTTAATTAATTTTACCATTCGATAAATTGAATCATGGAAGATTTAAATTTATCTCGTGCATGGATGTTGGCTATGCGTGGATGGGTATTCGAATAATCGCCCAAGTATAAGTAATTAATGGTGTTGTGGTGAGCTCAGTCGTTAGTATTTCATCAGTGAACAAAGATGTATTCGTCATGTGTTGAAAAAAAGCTTGTACTACCTTGAAGTAAATACAAGGTACGAAATTACTCTGTATGTAGGACACTGATCGTTTATACTGACGGAAAATCCAAGACTACGTCTCTTCGTTTTCTTCCGATAAGAAATGAGAATCAAGGGGAAAATAGTATGGCTTATAAATAAGGAAGAGGAACGGCATTCCCGATATCTTCGTCCTTCGTAAGATTCCCCCAGAGTCTCTTGAGTTAGGGAGAGGCTAAACCTTCCATTCCCAGCTGACCGAAATGCGAGAGACAGCCCTAATGACGTCGTGCCAAAATACTCATAATTTTTCCTTAAACGGAGTAAGAACGTCGTAAGGTCATAAGGTCGCGTGCACGAATTCTGTTCCAAATTTCAATATTCCATTGAATTACGGTCACTCACCATCAAGAAAAAATGTCTCGATAATTTCAAATCAGTATCAGCCTCCCCTTGAAGATTACAGACCATATACAGGGATGAAAAATTCTTAAATCATTCATCACATTCGAATCCAATAATTAAATGGATTGGAAATTTGTTAATAATAAAGTTTGTCATTCATCCAATAGTTCGATTCGAATAAGATGCATCGTTCAAGAGTGACCACACGTGCGATAGGTCTGACGTTTAAAAATTAAAATTGGTTTTTATAATTCTTCGCTGATAAATTCCAGTCTATATGGGGTCTACATTTATAATCATAAATCGGTTCAAACAAATTTGCGAAGAAAAAAAAATGGCATAATTCAGTCGATCAAAGATAAACATCCTATGTGGTTCTAATAATTATAATTTTGTTTCGTAATAAAGTTATGTTTGCAGTAATCACGACAATATAAAAATTGAAATTTGTGTGCCTATGCACGAGCGTTTTACCATGTTTGGGTTAACCACTTATATATCACGTTCGAAATATAAAAGTGCTTAAGCTCGGACAGAGAGTAATATCGATTGATTGCATTGAATTATTGCTGGTCTGCATGTTGAATTGCTCGAAGGTTGCACGATTATCGTTCTCGTGGAGACGATTCGATCGGAATTTCTTATTATTCAAGCAGCCTGGTTGAATTTCAAAATAAATGAAGGTACATGAAATATCGTAGTTTTCTCGTGGGGTGCACGAAAGTCACGGGAGGGTACGAGAAAGAGGGAGGAGGGAGGAGAGTGAAAGAGACAAAGCCAGTGTAGCAGCAGATCGATTTAATATTGACACGTAAAGAGGAAAGTTACCATGGCAAGGCACGAAGGGTCATCAAAAACATAGGATGCATGTCAGAGCTGGGAGAGAACGATGAGACTTGGTGGATAAAATAGCTACCAAAGAGAAAGGAAGAGGGGAACGATGGAGAGAGAGAGAGAGGGAGGGAGGGAGAGAGAGAGCGAGAGAGAGAGGGAGGGAGGGAGGGAGAGAGAGAGAGAGAGAGAGAGAGAGAGAGAGAGAGAGAGAGAGAGAGAGAGAGAGAGAGAGAGAGAGAGAGAGAGAGAGAGAGAGAGAGAGAGAGAGAGAGAGGAGGGAGGGAGAGAGAGAGAAACGAGATTGTTGTAAGCCGCTTACGAACAACAACGTTCCCTGTGTACTCCAAGCTCTGATCCTGACAACGGACTTGACTACGAACGAAAACGAGACAAGAGTAGCCCCGATGCCCCTACAATGTATGACATCGTGCCAACACTCACAGACTCGTTCTGTTCTTCATCGGTTGATACTGCGACTGTTCTCTGTTCCCGTTGTACTTAACTCTGCAATGAGATGGTCGTGGCTCTGCCGCATACTTTTCATCCCTTTTCCCAACTTTCACACCCCTGACGACATCTTGGAAGATCCTGGAAAACCATTCAAACATTCCTCGTGCCCCAGAGTCTATTTCAAAATTTACAATCGCTTCGCTAGTGTCTCTTCGGTGGAGAAAACTCCGTACCAAGGTGGAGGGAGCACTTTGCAAATCCTTTCCATCCGAGCAATCCCACGTTGAATTATGCAAAGAGGAGAGCATCGGAGAAAACACGTTGGCATCGATAGCACCAGAGTTATACTCATCTGGGTTCGTTGGGTTTTCCACAAATCTTTGATATATTATCAATTCTTTGCAAGTCTTTTCTTTCACGTGATAAATTATTGTTTTTTTTTTTTTTGATAGGGTGAGTGCACCAGTGAATGACCAGAACCCAGTAAATTACCACTTCACGCGAACTATATCTATGTACAGTGACTTTAACACGGGAGGTCATTCACTGGTGCACACTCACCCTGCCATGCCTATTCTTCTCAATATGGAATTTTATTATTCAACTTTTATCTCGGGCTTCGATCTGAATGTTTGATCGTACATGAGAGCCTTGGTTGGATAGCCAAGATAAGATCCGGGGAGTCCAACTGATTCATCGATTCTGTCTGGACGATGCGCACAGTTGAAAACGTCGTGATTGATTTATAATGCGATGGAATAAAAAGAGGGGGAAGAGCGGAAGGAGAGAGAGAGTCGTCCATGATTTTCTAGCGCGGAAAAAACATTAATTGTTAAATTGTTAAACAAATTTTACTCAAAAAGTTTCAATGAAGAATGTGTGTTGGAATAATTGGCAATCAACATTAATTAAACGTTGAGAAGTTATAGCAAATAATTATTTTGTTCGTGTACTTTGTGCATGTTTTTAGAATTTAACGTTGATTGGAATCGGAAAAGTTTTATCTTGATACGCAGGGATAAGTTTGGTCCTTCAAGGGCTAACTCGTAATTGGAACAAATTAAGGAAATCATAAGCGCGAGTGAGATCATTTAACTGTCTTGATTGGCATTTGAATCGAGACGACGAAGTTTCTGCCGAGGGTTAGGCTAATACATCTCGGAGATGAAAGCGACTGAGAGTAAGAATGATAACGGAAATTCCATCCTGGGATTGAGCCTGCAGGACTTGTCGTTGCCGCAGGATAAATTTTACCTTTAGTTTGCATGGATGGAACAATCCCTCGCGTTCTCTCGTTCTTCTATTTCTCTCTCAATGCTCAAGATGATCCGGAAATAGAACCATTTTGGATCGAATATCCATACACTCGTATTTCCGGAACTTTGAAGCTCGCCTTCACGACACTTGGATATCAGTCGAGAAACTCATCGCTCGTACCTCGTGCAGCGACGAGACCAGAATCTCGTCTTTCGAGATCTACATTTCGGTGGAGAATTTCAAACATTTTTATTTCTTATAACAGCGCTTTGTACACTTTACACTTAGTTTTGCTGCTACTGTTGAAATATTGAGAGAAGTGAGACAATCTATAAACGGAAATATTTGCAAAAATCTTCAATCTCAAACTATTTTATCATCTTTATCTGATTAATAACGATAAAATACTTTAGCTCATGGCTAAAATTGCTTCGGGCTTGAATAAATTGTTTGAAGATGAGATAATGTTATTTTTTTTTAGACACAAATAGCCTTTCTTATTAAAAGTAATTACAAACTTTTTATTATCATTTGCTATTTATCGACATAGTAACGGACGACATTTTCACCACGCCATAAAAATCTCTTCAACTTTATATGGATGACATAAACAGAAGCTGCCTTTACTCAAAATGTCCTTCGGGACCTTTAAAGGCTAAAGGGTCTATAATTTCAAAGGCACTTCAGTGTCCGCCTGTTGCGTGGATCTTTAAGGGTGTTTTCATCGTCCTCATAGCGAAAACCTTTTCATTGATTTTTTCACATAAACGTAAACAGTACAAGTGATAATTACAATGGAATATCAAGAATAATAAGATGATTAAAATAATAATAATAATAATAATAATAATAATAACGATAAAGTTTTTTCGACGTATCGATGATATTGCTCTCACGATTACTCAGATCATAAAAGAAAAATAAGTCAGACATTTCTGATGTGGTATATATAAGAAAGACAGAAAGATAGAAAGATAAAAAGAAAAACAAAGTACTCGTGACAAAACAGTCTTGCTTTCCAGTTGCGGGCTAGTGAAAATTGAAAGAGATGACGAGAAGTATGCTCCGGTTTTAATATTCGAACTCACGACACCGTGACGCGTGGTGGAAGTTTCAACGTGGTGCACGACGAAATAGGGAATGCACTCGAGAAATATTATCTCCTTGCTTTGCGACTGTACCAGAGGTACACAAAGAGGAAATGCCTTAAAAAGTATTTTCATCTCTCATACTCCGATATACCTAAGCCATATGCATGTATATATATATATAGATATAGATATTATATGGACATAGATAAGTATTAGTGGGCGGTAAAATGTAGGCAAAACACGACAGTCGAGCAAGGAGATTTACATACTCGAGGAAGTGACGCGACAGTCGAAAGTCGAAACAACTTGCCGATATAGCTGGATGATATCTGGCCCTCCCTTCTTCGCAACCGCATCTTCTCATCGTTGCGTTAGAGAGACCGAGAGCGAGAGAAAGCGAAAGGGAAAGAGAAAAAGTAAGATAGAGAGATAGAGGGAGAGAGAGGCGAAAAATGGATCGATAACATTCGGCAGTTTTCCAACAACGATATACGTCAACAGGAAAAGCATCAATTCACATTTTTTAATTCTTCTGTTCACAGGAAATGGACAAAAAATTATCTATGTACTTGTATTGGGAATATATATATATATATTTACGTGATAATAAAATACAATTGTCGACCCTCAGACCTCGCACAGGCCCTTAATCTTCCCCCATGAAGGAATATACTAGGACAGTCTCGATATAATAATGGGCATGGGCATGAGTTTTGCCAGGCATCCCCAAAAGTGTTGAGAAACTAGCACTGCAATATCCACAGTACATGGGAATATTGCAAGGGTAGATTAAGTACATAATTAGGGCCCAATTCGGAGCTCGAGTCGATCGAGCTCCGAATTGGGCTCAAGGGGACTCGATTAAGTAATAGCAATTTCAACATTTGACTCATTTTATTTTACTAATATAAATTATCACGAAATCAATTTCATTTCCGACTACCCTTAATTAATTATAGTCCATTGATAGGCACTCATGGCGAGGGTGCCAAGTGTACGAGCCTTAAGTACCAACTAGTATAATGCATTTACATAAATATATTTGTATAATAATAATAATAATAATAATAATAATAATAATAATATAATAATAATAATAAAAATAAAAATAACAAAATAATAACAACGATCGGTGTATTCATATATATATTTTACACGTATATGTATCTACTGCACTATATGCATCTGCACTGTATTGCACTGTATGCATGCTGTACACCGGCATCCTCACTATTTTTCTCACGTCTTGGTCGCATACACGAACGTCGCACAAAATAATCTCTATAAATAATTCATGTCAGAGATGGCTCTAGCGCAAACGAGAGATTTCGCGTCTACGAAAACATTTTTCTCGCGCTCACTTTAAAACTCGTAAATTATAAAACACAGAGCTCCAAATGTATGTATATATATATAAGGAAGATGTGCTCAGTCAAAATTATCATGAATGTAAATATTGTTCATTTTCCGATTCTTTCATACACAAAAGCTTTGTGTAAAAATGCATTATTTGACGTGTTTAATTATCTCACGCCACACTCGTATTTCATTGCAACATCACTTATGGCTTTACCACAAAAAATGTTACACTGTTGGTTTCAGGGGTATAATATATTTTGTAAATTTAATTTTTTTCTTCAATAAATTATATCATTGCATTAAATTCATGATTTTTATATTTTATCAGTTGATGAAAACCCACGATTGGCAGCCGGCGATTCATCTTGACAATCGTTACAGACTGATGAGAAATGAGCCAATGCTCGATGCTCAGGGCAACGTAACCGATGTGATTGGCGAAGACGAAAACGCCGGTGATCTCGAAGACGCTTTGACGTAAATCGTAATGCAAACAAAAATTTGCGTTTGCGTATCTCCAATTACAGAGTCACAAAAATTATCAAACAAGAATATAAAAAGTTTAGATTAAATCAAAACTGAAAATTAAAAAAAAAAAAATCCAGAATTTATTACGTTTCATCCAATTTGATCGCGATATTTAAGTCCAGGAGTGAATGAATTATTATTAAAAATTTCGTCACGGTGTAACGTATTAACGTGTTCATTAAATTCCTCGGTGGAACAATTGTTGAACAAGAAATTGTGCCATTAAAAACATGACATGAGTACGAAATGGTTTCGTGATTATTCCACGAGAACTGTGATTTTCAATAAATAAAGTTAATGAGAATGATTTTTTTGTGATTTATTCGGTATTGCTATTTTTGTTATATTATCCATGATATTTGTACTCAGGGAATAATAATTAATTAACATCGAATCGAGCTTAAATTTATTATCGATTAATTTAATTAACCAGTAAAGCAAGATTGATAGAAAATAATGTGTCTATACATATAATATGGGTTAACGTTGATAAAGCCACGAGAATTCTGGCCTATTGCACTAATTACAGAGTGATTGACGATATTCCACGCAGCGCCATACACGGGTATGCGTGGAAAGAACTAAAAACTATGTTGTCATTTTTTAACATGATCTCGTATAGAATTTGGTCCGAAATTGAATTTCATTTCGTTTGATTTATCGTCTCCCTCACATAATGTTTCCTGCTTTCCTATATCAAATAGTTCGCAACCACTTTCTCTCTTTCCCATTTCGGAAGTGAGCTGTTCGTGAGACTCGACGAAAACGCTATTTGGGGTCATCGAAAATGTACATGCTCGTTGTACTGTCGAGTGGACGCGCCGATGCAACCAGCACGAGCATCAGCAACAGATTCAGACAGTGAGTTTCTTGTTCTCTATAGCGTCTGGGATACGTTTCGTTCGCTCATCCAAGCTCAAGTCTGTTACTCACTGTCCATTCTCATTACTCTTGTCTCTCATTCGGACGCGGAATTCGTTTCTCGTATATCACGTGCACTTTGCCAAGTGGTACGAAACATTTCATACGTACACACGTGCCATAAACTAGGAGATTTCATTGGAGAATTAACAACAAATAAACAATTCAGCAAATAACGATTGAAAACATTAATTGTCAGATTCATTAAAAAAAAATATGTGCGCTAATTTTTTTAAACTAAAAATTGAGGCAGGTTATTATTTAAAAATTAAAAGAATCGTGGATTTTCTATAGTTTGTGCAAACTCTTCGTATTTCTCGATGCAATCTTTCAACGTCATTCACTGCGATCATGAGCATTTACTTTTTTTTTTTTTTCTTAGGTGACCCACTTAAATTTTTTTTTTTTAATATTAGCATATTCCCAGTTTTTCAATAATAACATTTAAATAGTTGAGACTATGAAAAAAAACTTATTACATTATAAATTATAATATTTGACTGCATAATATTTTTCAATTGTTTCATTACTCTTTTTTGTTGCGAAAGATTTGCGTAACTCAGGGTTAACTCGGTGCAATTTGATATACTTGAATCTAAAACTGAGCAGCATTAGCAGGGACCACTGCATAAGTCGAGATGCAGTATATATATATAATATAGCGTTCTCTAAGCTCCAAGACCTGTCACCAACACTAGTACTACTTGCACCCAGCACTCTTGCGACGTAATACCGTATGGCAGACACCTGTTAAGGATGTCTCGTGTAATCGAATATTCTTATCTCCGGTGTGATTCTAGACTCGGGGTTGGCGGCGCCTCCACCATCCGAGTCCCAGTCTTGCTCTCGTCGTCTTAAGTTGGCCTGAAACTCTCAAGACTTCGAGATCAACGTTGGCAGACAGAATCCAGAATCAGTGGTTCCCAAATTCACCACTGAATAAATCCCAAAATGAGTTCAATTTAATGAAATGTATTCTTTTTTTTTTTGTTTTAACATAAAACAATCAATCGCCGTTAGTTCTTCATTTAAAAAAAGTTGTAGAAAAATTTCGGCCATACTAAACAAATATGCTACCATTTATTATATTAAATCACGTACACCGAGAAAAAAAAAAATCAATTGAATCAATTAATTTTTATTTAAATCTCGGCAATGCTTTCACTAGATTGCAAATAAATTATTTGTTTGACTTAACTAAATCTTTCATTTGATTCGTATTATTCGTTTAGTTGAATCAAATAAATATAGCATTTGGAATAAACTAGAAGAATTGAAATATACACTCATTTACTTAATTTTAAATAAATCTTTTTTCTGGCTGCATATATATAGCTTTCTGACGCTAAAACAAGTCGGACGGATAGACAATTTGCATTTTGAACAAAACATTTGAAAGCCTCCGAGATCCGAGAGATATTGAGGGTGACCTGTATATAATGATAATATCATTCCAGCAATAAAACAGTTTTCCATTCGTTGCCAGGTGTGTTGTCCAGTTCGGTACGGTGTTTGTTGGTTATATAGCCGTTGCGGGTCACATCAGTGCCCGGATACCCCGCAGGGTTCTCGTGTAACCATTGCCAATCCATATACCAACTGGTGGCATGTTTCCTACACACACACACACACACACACGCACACACACACATTTACACAGCCTGGCGTAATTATGGAGACGGTCATACCGAGAGGTCGAGAGCTGGGGACAGAATGGAACAGAGGCAGACAGGGAGTAACATAGAGAGAGAGACGGCAGGAACGACAGCTGCCGGTTCGATTGCCTCGTGCCGGAATGACATCGTGTAACTATAGACGCGTCGAATGTCAGGTCGCCTCTGTCCATTTAGTGTAGGAAGAGGCAGAATAAAATTCGAACTAGCAATAGACAGAAACGCAGGCTTCGTAGGAATTGATTACCAGAGAGATCAAATAGTACCAGAGATGGAATAAAACCGAGAAGCTTTTAATACCCAAACAGGAACACTGACACGTTGACCATATGCTAGTCAACAATAGAAAATTAAGAGAGATCTGAATTTGGTAATTATGAAAGCTAGCCTGATCCACTCGTTGAGGAAAAACTAACTATTTGTTACTCGCACCAACCAGACCTCATTCTATTGGTTCTTTTCTCATAGGATAAAAAATGAAGAATTAGGGTTAGGGGAACCAGAACTCGAATTTATAAATAATTGTCAAGTATTTGATGAATGTTGGTCGTAACTCAGGTGTAGAGCAACTACTTTGAGTAAAAACACGTTCCACAATAGGTGGAGGAGAATTGGTATGCGGGCAAACTTTAGACGAGTTTAAGCCATTCAGGGTATTGAAGCCATGCACGCAAAACGGGTCCTCGTTGACGTACTATTATGTGGAGAAAGCTGTAATCCTGCCGACACACCTTGGGAGAAGCCATTGGTTAACGCCAGTTTAGTTTTCCTTTATTATACCCACGAGACTCTGTATGGGAATCTCGGTAAGTTAGACCAAAATGGGAATACTGACTTAAATTTAACTTAATTGGTACTAAACTAAAAAAAAAAAAAAAAAATACGAGTATTGGTGATGAGAGAGTATAGTGACCAGATCGGGTCAGCAGTAACTCATTGTAATGTAGGTCCAGCAAAGAAAACAAAAGTCTAATCAAAAAAGTCCAGTATGAAGTTCGAGTACTCTGGACAAATAGAGTTATCTCATTCCAGTTTCTTCTCCAATTTTCACAGAGTTCAGAAGGAAAAGCATGCTTATGTGAGATTGCGTCACTTACAGCATATAAACTGGCACGGTACCGGTTTACGATCTTGAGCTTTGCTAGCCCTATTTATGATGATCACTAGCTTCAATTTTACTGTCGACCCTGTCGTTTTGCTCTCGAGTTTTCCTTTATTATACCCACGAGACTCTGTATGAGAATCTCGGTAAGTTAGACCAAAATGGGAATACTGACTTAAATTTAACTTAATTGGTACTAAACTAAAAAAAAAAAAAAAAAAACGAGTATTGGTGATGAGAGAGTATAGTGACCAGATCGGGTCAGCAGTAACTCATTGTAATGTAGGTCCAGCAAAGAAAACAAAAGTCTAATCAAAAAAGTCCAGTATGAAGTTCGAGTACTCTGGACAAATAGAGTTATCTCATTCCAGTTTCTTCTCCAATTTTCACAGAGTTCAGAAGGAAAAGCATGCTTATGTGAGATTGCGTCACTTACAGCATATAAACTGGCACGGTACCTGTTTACGATCTTGAGCTTTGCTAGCCCTATTTACGATGATCACGACTAGCTTCAATTTTACTGTCGACCCTGTCGTTTTGCTCTCGAGTTACACGACGAGAGCATCGATAGCATCAACGACCATAGCAAGGTCGTTGCTACGAGCGAACCATTCGCCACCCAGTACAGTCGACAAAGAGCATCATTGAACATTGTACAATGGACGAGCGAAGGGTCTGCAGCCCGGAGTCGAGCTACACGGCGCACCATCAACGATTCCTGCGTTTGTACTCGATGGTATTTCTAGTTTATACCCTGCCAGGAACGTCTATACACGTGCCACAACGCGACTACAAGAGCTGTATGGCCGCGCAATCATTACTGTATAGGCTGTTCCTTCTGTGTCGTTTTCCCTTTGAAAACCCGACGACCCGAACAGGCTATACGCTTTCAGCGATGCTACGAGAATCCATTCGAGAGAATATTGCGAGTAAAAAAAGTCGATGAATATATTCTAAAAAGCTCCAATGTCGGAGAAGGGCGGAATAAATTGAACGTGTGCGTTGAAATTGATGAAAAAGAGATCCGTCAGAGACAAAAAGTAACAATGAGAAACTCGAATTACGGTTAGTTCGGCAACTCCTCTCGCCATCTTTAATCTATTTCTTATGCGAGTATTGCGGGATTTTTCATACAATAACTAATATTTTTACTCAGACTATAAATTGTTAAGGGTGACTCGATCAACACAGACTCAAATGAGCGATACAAAGTTCATCCTATCTCTACTTAACGTGATGTGAAACGCGGCCATTCAGCTGTTTCCCCCAACCTAAAACTTCTGTCCAACTATTTCTCCGAGAAGGTGGTTAATCTTTCGGAAGAACGCAAAGTTTTAGCTTATGAACGATTAAAAACTCCACAAGACTTTGTGTTTTTCCAAAAGATTAACCAACTCAGAGAATAGTTGATTACAGTTTTTGTTACGGTACTGAGAGAGTTTAATATCACCTTAAGATGATTTGGCATACCGACGGATGCCAGCAAATAGCCTTCCCTCTATTCTTCGAGATATCGTTGATATTACGGACAAATAAATTGGGTTTTTATGCCTGTGATGATTCCGCGCGAAAATTTATTTTGCTTTTGTTCGTCTCGGATAAAAGAGATAATGCGATTCGTTACCAATAAAAGTCACGATGTCGGTAAATTGGCTTAATTAAAAGCTTGCCTCAAAGCAATTGTAAATTTATTTGGATGTCTTTAGTTGCAAAATTCCCTTACAGCGTATCAGCTCAATCGATTTATTCGAGGTGAGCATGAAGAAATCCGATAATTTGGTCAATTTTAACAAAAATTCTCGTACTTTGTATAATTGAAAAGAATCGTTGAACAGAGTGAAATCCAGTGGGTTGAGGTAGACTAACTTATTTTTTTAAATAGAGCTATACAAAAGTCCGAGTGAAACGAAAGTCCTCCCATTATCGTTGATGGTCAAATCCTACCTCAATGGTCTTGACCGAGAATTCGGAATGTGTTCGAGGGGGAGTCGGCATCGTTTTGGTCATAATTACTCCTTCGTCGAAGTGGAGCGAGAGACCTTAACCAGCGGTATCAGCGGCAACGACATGGGATCATTGGGTCTCACTCGTTCAGTGAAAGAGAGAAAAGGCGAGTTTCGCTTGGCGCCACACAAACTTTACCTTCCTTCTTTTCTTCTCTCGTACGTTCATATGGACGATACGGATAATTTACAGAAAGGCGAGAACGGATGAAAAGAGAGAGCGAGACAGAGAGAAAGAGAGAGAGAGAGCAGGACATGAAAAAAAAATGATTTAAAAAAACTTGAATAGAGTCTTGTGTCCGAGCACTTGAAGAACCGTATAGAGAAGAGAAAGGAGATGAGATGAGATGGCGAGTTTATGTTCTCTCGTTCTCGGTTGGTGAACAGAAGAGAAGAGAGCGGTCAAGCGAGAAAGCGCATTTGTTGGTTCTACATGTGTTCATAGTGGATCCAAAACTCCCATGAGTAATCGAAACTAAGCTGAATTCCCGAACACAAGAGGAACGAAATGAAGGGCCGAGGTGAATGTCCAAATTGATAAACGTATCTCTGCATTTCTATGACCTGGGGTCAATCCCACTAACCTCTTTTTCCCTATCACAATTGGCCATCGTTAACTATTTTAACTGTACAGCTGTTAACCATGATCAATAATAATAACCATAAAGCATTAATAGACCATAAGCCAAGATTGGGGGCAGCCTTATCGGCTAAGACGTTCCCCAAATCAAGCTCTACAATTAACTTTCATCACTGACTGTTTGGGGGCAACACCGAGAAATCACGAAATGCTTGACAGGCAAACAGCAATTTGATTGCTGCCCATGATTATAAATTCGGGCAAATAAAATCCCCATGTGGTTTCCAACAACGACGAAATCCCAATGATTTACGAAACCTGTGAAAGGTGAATAGCATTCCCAAAATTTTGGAATAGCAAATGTTGCCAGGGATCGGTTTTGAGAATGTTGGCACACAATTGCTGGATACGGACATATATATATATATATATATATATATATATATATTTACATATCCGAGGGAAGGAATTCGCACAAAGGTTATGGTATGGAGGCTGTAGCACAACGAACAGGATGGAATGCAATGACGGTGAGAATACAGGAAACGCAAAACACACGTGCTCTGTGCTGTTACCAAACCATTGCTTGGATATGTGGTGAAGGATGATGAACGTTATACAGATTACCGAAGATGCAGCAATTTGCTGATTGTGCAACGTGAAAATGATACTTGAGGGCATTTGAAACATATTTAGAAGCAGCCATTGCAAATATACATCGATAATTATCTAGTCATTGCGATTCTGTAAAAGTTTCATTTTGCCACATTTATCCATTGACGTATAAACTTGGATGAATATCAACAAGACGTCAGTGCAAAAATACCGGAAAACAATAATCGAAAAAATATTATAGGAAAAATTGCGATAATTTTTTAGGGTGGCTAAAATGTATCTGGGCACGTAAAATAAAGAGATCGGAATAACGAAATATATAAGATCGTATAATGTTTGCGTATAGACGCGGTTAAACGTAACAAAAGGCACAATATCCCGAAAAGAAAATCGTTCTCGTTTATCTACACGTGTATCGATCTCGCCCGATTTATCTCTATCCCAGTTTCTGTTGCTCTCCTTCTCATGATCGACCTCATATATCTGTTTCAAAATACGTAGCGCGTTACACACGATCGGATCCAATTCTCGACGGGCCAGCGGTAAGCTATATTATTCCATCCGGCATACGAAAGGGAACGATGACTTATGTCAAATCGAATCGAGTTTCGATTCTCGAGAGCCATGACAAGCGATCATGGAACATCGTGGGTAATAAACGTCACAGCTTGAACAGGTCCATTTACACTCAAGCCTGGCGAAATGTTAACTTTGATCGATAAATATTGAAACTTGAATAATAATCAATACACTAAATGCTTCATAGCTTATCCATTAATAAATATTAATAAATATTAATAAATTATTAAATTCATTGAAAATTTTATTTTATCAGTTAATTCGAAAGACCCTGAATGTATTCATTGATGCGAGTCTTTGATTGGCAGTCTGCAATTTTGTTTTTTTTTTTCTTTTTTCCTTTCAATTTATATCATCTTGCGAGCAAGAAAGTTCAGAAAATATCAGAAGTGATAAAGTTTTTATGATTTCTCAGCAAGCATATGTATATATATTATACATATATATGTATATACATGTATAGCAATGGCATTTTATTAAGGTTATCGCGACTAGCGTGGGATTTCGTTTTTTCTTGTACGTGGCATTCCGTTCGCAAATTGCGGTTAAACTCTCGCAATTTATCAGTTTCTTGGTACATTCGTCCAAGTATTGAGGCGAGAAAAAGAGAGGGAAATGTATTAAGAAAACTAAATCAACAGAAGAACGTTCAGTGAGAGTGGGTCGAGATGATTGAGTTCATAGAGTGAAGACTGAAAAAAATTGATAGTTATATGAAGAGATGAAAAATCAAAGAATTAAAAAAAAAAGAAAAATAACGACGAGGAGAAAGATTGTTTTACTGGAATAGCAAAGTATTTTTCATTCGCTGTTCTAAAGCAAATAATTTTTTTTATTCTATAATAAATAAATTTGTTATTCTAGCAAATAGTTAAATTTGCTCGGTCAGCAAATGAGTTATTTGATAAGACCAAGAAACCAATGCCAAAATGATCTTGCAAATAAAATTCGCTGGCCTAGCAAATTATTTATTAGCTATCACTATATGAGCAAAAACTTTTGCTAGTATAACAATTTTTTTGCTATTTTAGCTAAAACTCCTCCTCATCGTGAAGTTTTTAAAGTTTGTAGAAAAAAAAACATTCAAGAGTTGATGAGAGGGACTGACTCTGTGGGAAAAATGTTTCTCTCTTCTTGTTTGACTTTTCAAGGGATAAATATGTACAAGAGACCACGAAATTCTCGAGGTTTGAGAATTTCTGTGCCCCACAGCAATTTGTACAAGCGAGTTGACTTTTTACTATCTCGGCCCTGGAGGATCACAGATTCTCGGGGCCTTTTGGTCTCCCACGCTAAAAATTAGCTGACCTTAAGCTCTCAGTGAAAGACATCAATGCGCACTTATGTTCTAGTTTGCCTCGAAATTTAAGTCGATGCTGAAAAAAATTGATCATGGCCGATTAATAAATGATTGATCGACGATACCGATCACAAAATCTTATTTACTGCGAGCCTGTACTAAACAGGCGCGAATAAATTTCTAGAATGTAGCAACAACCAAACAAAATATCAGAGCCAACTACTTGGAAAATTTTTGTAGAAAGACTCGACTTTTATATTTACCAACCATGCAAACATTTTTTATTTTTTTTGCCTCCTGGCTACTCCGCTGTGTGTCTCAGGCAGGCGTCTGTGTGAATTATATATATCGCAATAATTTTTTTCATATGAGATGAACGTGAAGAAATAAAGGAAGACGAGAAAGTAAATGAAGGAGGAAAAAAATGAATAGAAGTAGCTGGTGTAGGTGAGCGTCAAAGAATTCGTTGTTCTCTAAATGGCAGAAAGAGAAGGTAAGAGAGAGAGAGAGAGAGAGAATGAAATAGTAGAGTGGAAAAGCTCGTGTGTTAAAATTGTACGGTAGCCTATACGATGGAGCGCAAGTATGCGAAGAACTCGAAGATGGAATGGAGTAAAGTGGAAGAGTGAGAGGAAAAGACCGCTGAGAATTAAAAAAAAAGCTGACCAAGTTCAAAGAGAGGGATAAAGATGGTGTCGTAACGTGTGCGAGGAGCAGAGTTGGCGGAAGAGGGTCAAAAAAGTTTTAAAGAGAGCGAGAAAGAGGAACTTCCATATCTTCCCTGACATCCGTAGACCATTTTCATGCAGTACCGCGTGCGCGTTCTTAATTTTTTTACCTCAAGGTTTTTCTAGTTCAACCCCCCCCCCCCTTCCCCCACCCCCCACCCACCTCACCAGCGGTTATCATTTTTTTTCTCCACGAGGACATGCGAGCTTTGCAGGAATCCCGAAGGAGCCATTCCATCTTAATCCATCTGGGTGGGTTTGCGAATGTAGGGTGAGCAACCCTATACGAGAGAAGAATGATGAAAACGCAAAGAAATATATATTTAATGGCCTGGAATAAATCCCCCGGGAATCATAAGTACATTCCAAAATTTTGAGAATATTTTAATATTCGACCTTTTTTACAAATTTATACACTAGAAATTTGGTAAATTTTTACAGAATCTTTCAGAGTGAATAAAACAAACGAGCTGTTTATTACTTTTACATTGTAAAAATCTTCACATAACCTAAACAAATTTTTGTCACATGGATAAAAAATTTTGACTTAATATTTTTTGTATTTTTCTCTCTTTCAATTTTTCAATTTTTATCTATCTCAAATGAAGAAATTTTGATAACTGCAATGATTACTGAAAAGTGCCATAAATTTAATTTTTCAAAGCGGTGAAAAATTTAGCATATACGTTTTTTGTTTTATAGATTATCAAAATTTGAATAAAATCCAGTAGAAATGAGTTTTAGTTAGAATATCCTTCGTGATGGTAAGACGGGAAAAGAGGCGAGGTAGAGTTAAGGAACGAGTTGTTTATCTCGAGGAAAATACATTTCGTAATTTACGTAAGGGTAGATAGCAGAGGGGTACAAATAGACACCCTATAACGTCAGTGCTGTTTAACGTGGACGAACTCATCTGTCTTTCGCTCTCTCCTTCTCTTATGGTTCTCAGCTTCGCTGCACCACTTTCTTGTTTGGATCTGTCGTTCTGCTGTACGAAGTTCAAGGGAATTGAAAGACGACGCGGCCTCACTCTCTCGCGGGAGTTAAACAGTTTATTGCGAATAGCATATATATACTCTTGGCAAAGTCGTGGTTTGACAGCGAATTGTATCTCAAACTTCCATGTTGTCCTCGCTCTTCCACCTTGGATTCGCGTGTTATACTTTTAATTTAATCTCATTTCTGAGTTTTATCGTATTTGAATAATAAAAATATCATTTGTATTAACATTGCGTAGAAATTTTTCATGATAATATTTTTAGCAATTTTTTAACATTTTTATTATGCAGTTGAAAAAATTGTAAACTTATTCAGCAAAAATTGATTCTCCAGGTCGATTTTTTCGCATTTTATAATATTTTACTAACTATATATACGGAAATTTTGGTAGTCTGAAAATAATTACTCGTTCAGTTAAGAAATGCACTCGCTATTTTGTCATTTTTGTAAATTTGTTAAATTGCCGAAAAATAATTTTTAAAAACTATATTTATTCCATCCGTTGCTTTATCCCCCATTTTTATGTTCCGTTATACTTCCCATTCGACGAGAAAATCTCACAAGTATAAGCCGCGGGAACACGTCATTCGATATACGACCGACGTTTCGTTCAATGCGAGAATATAAAAGCTTCATGAGAAATATCCGTCTGGAATTTGCTGGGAGATGCATATTTGTGCCATTCGCGCATTTGTCTCACGACGGCGAATATACACGACAAATCTAAGGAAAAAAAGAAAAGAAAAAAAAATAACGGTAGCAATCTCGTCCGGTCTCGTAATCGTGAATGAAGAAACGAGACCCGGTTGGTTGTTGAATGCACGAGACACTCAAAGACTAAACAGAGAAAAGGGTGCCTCGATTTCTTTCATAAAACTCGTAAAACTCGTCGTAATTCCAAAGGTACAGAATATCCACTGGGAAATTCCATAAGATTATATATATATATATATATTCATTCATCGTGTCAAGATTAAACGTCAGAATTAAAATGGTGGATAATTCATGTTTCTTACGAAGAAAATTCTTTTTGAAAATTCTTCAATAAGGGAATTCATGAGCCATCTTCCGAATTTTCCATTCAACCTCGAGACGAGGAATAAAAAAAAAATCCTTTTCGCGTGCGCAGTTTATTTGGCTTTAATGTTGTCCTAAGATGCAAAAATAAATGCAAAAATTCCAAAGATTGACATAAACTGTAAAATACGAAAATATAGAAGAGAATAACAGAAATTTTCCCAAAGATCGACTCAGAACTGGGCTAAAAAATACAATTAAATATGTAGCTATATCGATCAAATCGATGGTAATTTTTAAATGACTTCGAACTTATTGATTTGTTCAATAATATGTTCTATAATAGTTATTTGTTGTATGACAGTATTGTTTATTGCAAAACTTTCGTCTAGTTACAACAACGAACTTATAAGTTGGACAATAACTGGAAATTGTTAAATATTTTCTTCTTTTATATTGAGAGATAAAAATTTATATGTATGAAAAAAAAATCATTTACTCTATTTTTTTTTTCGGATTTATATATGTAAAAAAAAAAAAAAAGAAAAGAAAAAAAAACAATTGCTAGGGTGCAATCGCAGTGAAGAGATGCAAAAGGATAGAATTTAACGGAGGTCCTTACAAATGCCCAAGATACTTGGGTACATACAGTGCATATAGAAAGGCTCTAGTAGAATTGTGTGTGTATAGGATGAAGCAAATACACAGCTACGATGGTTCTCGTAGTCTCGATATTGCCAGTATAGCACTCGCAAATACTGGTCGTAGGTGATTTTAGTGGAAAGCTCGGTAGGCGATTACATCGCCATGTCGTGGGCTATTTCGGGCAAACGACGTTAAGGGTAAGTGTCTTCGGGTATGTACGAATCGGTGGTGCTTCGAGTTATTTTAGTATCTCGAGTAGTATACACACTCTCTGTCTCTTCCTCCTTCCTTCCACCCCTTCTCTATATCTATCTATCTCTATATCCATCTATCTATCTATCTATCTATCTATCTTTCTCTATATATCTCTGTAGCTTCCTCTCCGAGGCTATAATACATACTATAATGTTCAGACGACAGAAGGATTGCCCGGAGAGTCGTTCGATCGAGTTTAACGCCGCGTGCATTTATTCTCACTGAGCTCCAAGAATTAATGCAACGAGCTCTTGGATGCAACATCTGTACCAAAGGCAATTTAGACTAGCATACAATTTTTTTCAATCGTCTCAGTTTGTTTAACATAACGGGAGATTTAAGTGTGCTTTACTCATAATTTTTGTTAAAAAAAAAAAATCATTATTTTTCTTGTGAAATTCATCTGGCAAATAATTAACGTGGACGAAACAAATGGTTCTTGCTGTTAGTAATTATTTTTTGCTATTGCATAATTTTATTTTTAACCATTCTGCATATGCAAATATAGCGAAGAGACTAAATATAATGTAAAAAAAAATAATGTGGTCTGCAAGCTCGTATTAAATATATTTTTGTAAAAAAGGAAAAGTTCTTTGACATAATTTCTATATATAATATATATATAGTAATCTCTATATCTATATATAATGATTTTTATATACGACACTGGACGTTTGACGTTACGAAGAAAAATTAATGTTGTCATTACAAACTTGGATCTTGGAATCCATTAAAAAATGATTATTCAATCATGATAAATTGAGACTAGTGATAAAATGCACATTAATTAATAACTAAAAATATAATTGTGATGATTGAGACGTTTTGTGACAGTTTTGAGGATAAAAAGCACGTGATTCGTTACACGAATCGATCGAAAAATTACAAAATGATTATTCAATCACGATAAATCGGGGTTACAGGTCAATTAAAAATTGATTAATAACTGAAAATAATCGTGATGATTGAGACCTTTTGTTATAGTTTTGAGGATAAAAAAAATGACATTGAAGTTTGCATCGTTGGAATGCAACGAAATTCGAACAAAAATGTTAACCCCTGTCAAGGGTCAGTTCCAGGGGTCGGGCCAGTTTGACAATCGTTCATATTATCTTGTTCATTGTATGAAATAATCTTAGGAAACAAAATTCTATGCAATGTTAACAATTTTTTTATTATTTTTATTCATCGAATTTCGTTGCGTTCCAACGATGCAAACTTCATGATAAAAAGCACGTGATTCGTAACACAATACGATCGAAAAAAATGAAATGAAGAGCGGAAGATAAATTGCAAAAATATCCGCAGGTCGGCCAATTAATTTCCAAATCGAGTTTACAAGTTTGCTTTCGTTATTAATAAACAACTTCATAAAGCTGAGCAACAATTTGTTGAATTGATAATGGATCGAAAAAGAAAGAGAAATCAATTTACTTTCAATAATTACTCGTTCATTAACACCGACCGACGAGTTCAATAGACCGAACAGGCCATCGAACTGGCAGCGAAGCGTGGCTACATTTTTTTATTTCTTTCATTCGTTCACATTATCGTGAAATTTCGCCGAGTCGGAATATCGAACGAATGGAAATCAAATTAAATTTTGCTTGATTTAAAAAAAAAAAAATTGATTTGAAAAATAATAATAAATTATCGTATATTATATAGGCAAAAATTTCATCCATGTAGCAGAAAAACAAAAAAATTGCAAAAGGTGCGTTCTGACTTTTCACTCGGGGCGTATACATTTCATTTGGATCAAATTAAATTTTGCTTGATTTTAGTGAAATGGGGTGTAATTTTTCGTGGCTCGTTTTTAGTGTACATCGGGCAAAAAACGAGGGAACGAAATGAAAGGAAGAAGACAATGAAAAATCGAATGGGGACCAAGAGAGAGAGGGAGAGAGGCAGAGAGAGGTGGGGGGTGAAAATACATTTCAGGGCTCTATGTAGCTCGCTCGCGAGAACCCCATCGTTGTCGCACAGCTGTTCGTCACACCTGGCTCGAAGCTTTTCGCCCAGTCTTTTGCGACCAGAGCCATAGGCACGCGGGCCATCAGGCGTGGCAGGCAGACGGTGAGCAGAGGGCCAACAAAATGTGCACATTCGAGCACCAAGCATACGCTGCCAGGTATCAGAAATTTTTCTCAAAGCCACGAGCACGAGCCTCTCGTTATTACGCATACACACACGCACACACACACAGATATATATATATATACTAAAAACGTGGCAGGATACACACAATTGCTGACCACTTCGGCATCTTGCCGGCATATTCTTTTCCATTAACTGCTCGAAAGTAGGACGTTATATATATAGGTTTTGAGGCTCCTTCGACTCGTAATATATTGTAAAATATGTGGGCACTTGTCGATTTTTTTTTCCAACAGATCATAAATGCCCTAAACATTTTTCAACGAAATAATTAGTCTGAAAATATTATTAGATATATTATTTCGCAAAAGATTAACGCACTTTAAGCATTACATATTACGACATAGCAAAAATTATAATCGTATATCTGGGCATCCACATCGACAGATCTTAGAATGCACGAAAAATTCTTCATTCATTTCTCAGTAAAATTAAAAGAAATTTTAGATTTTACATTCATTGGATAATCTTAAAACCGTTACGCGTTAAGATAAAATTAAAAAAGGGAGAAAAGTTATCGGTAAAATAAATGTTTACATTGCTCTCTTATTATTTCATTTTAAATCAGTTTAAAAACAGAATCGATAATTTCAAAAATTCATCAATAAACTGAAATATATATATATATATATTCTCCAAGGAAAAATAGTGAAAACCGTCACTCGTAGTCAAGATTGGAGACAGGGTCAAATGATTTATCGATCATGATCAATATGAATGTTGGAGGAACAAAACATTCGATGACGACAATGGTCCATGAACTCGAAGGGTACGTCCCTGGAGAACGAAACAGGCGGAGAAAGAAAGAGAGAGAGAGAGAGAGAGAGAGAGAGAGAGAGAGAGAGAAAAAAAATAGTGAAGGTAGAAAGGAAAGGAACAACTCTGAGAGATATCGAATTCTTTATTCCTTCGGGGCCAGCGCATTCGTCACGTGAGCGAGCGAAAGAGGGAGAGAGAGTGATCGAGATCCTGCCAAGGAGGAACTAAAGAGAAAGAAAGGGATCGAGAGAGAAAAAAAAAGGAAGAAAAATTGAAGCGAGCCAGAAAGGGAGCCCTCGCGATTCCAGGGACACGTTCGCTTGTTCGAAACCTTCGTGAAAACCGAAACGCGAAAGAAGATGGCTTGTGTTTATATATATATATAGGAAGGATGAGGTAGATGGAAAAAAGAAGGGGGAGAAATGGCACTCTCGAGGTAAACGGCTCGGCCTTCGCGGCGCTTTGGTTTACCGACCACAGTCTGGCGCACTATATATATATATATATTATATATATATATATATATATATATGTATACAAGTATACATCGCATCACGTATCCACGTCCATATGCACTACTTTGCTAAAAGTTTCCCCTTCTTCTCGACGTTAACCATTTTTTTTTTTTCACTGGAATTACTGTTCGTGATTTTTGATGTGGCCGAATGGCACGCATGAAAAGTGCGTTGGTAATGAATGGAGGGAGAAGACAGGATAAGAAAAAATGTTACGAAATGAGGTTTTTTTTTTTCCCAACAATTTGTAGTTTGTAATTTAAACTGTCCGAGAAATATTGACAAAATCGACCAAGGAACTGAATGGTAATCATGAGATCTTACAAACACGACAATGAAGTTCCATTTGATTAATTCCTAAACCATAATTATCATAATAATGATAATCCTAGTGATTTAAATTAATCAATATTAAATTCTTAATAATGATTATAGCGTTAATAAAATTAGAAATGTCAAAATTGCAATATTAAATTAATTGACATAAATGAATAATTTGAAGAATTATAAAATGAATGTATGGACGTTTGTTATGCAACGTTAATTTCAAAATTGGCCCAATGGATATTGCGTAAAGATCGTTAAAACAGCCTCTTTGATAAATCGAATATACGAGATGTATATATATATATATATATATATATATATATATATACACAGTAAGCCCACTTTTATTGGGCAAGAGAATTAAGCCAAAAAAGGAGAATGTGCGATTAAGGTGTATCGTATTACAGGAGAAATTGCGTAGGCAGATCCCGGGTATTCGCAATGAGTAATGAATCTCGATTAATTGGCACAAGTTTCGTCTGCTCATAACAATAACAATAATAATAATAATCATAATATTTTCAGAAGATATAAAATCCGTTTGTTTGACCAAGTTTTGCAACTTTCGACGCGATCGAGTTAAGTAAGAGAGAACAATAAGAGCATTTAATGATGAAAATAAATAAATAAAAAGCAAAAGCCAGTTACGAAGACAATTGTGCGAATTCGTGAAAAAAGGTACGATTTGAAACTTCATAATACGTTGTGCTCATATGTGCATCGTTGCAAGTATGACAAAAAATAAAAAAAAAATAAAACATAAATTTCCTCATCGTGCGAAGAGCGTTGCGTAAGTACATCAGTAAATATACATGTAGACAAGACTTTTGATCTGGTTACCTTCCGCCGCTGTTCACTTACACAATAGCAGGAAAAAAGAGCAATAATAATATCACGTGGTCGGATCAATTTCTTCCTCGATCTAATTTCGAACGACCATGACGGGATCCCTTCTATCAAATACACGTCTATATCTACCATATAAATAATATATGGAGAGTTCTTCGCTTTCCCTCCTCGCTGCTAAAATCGAACGAACGAACGTTTTCAGATATTTTTGTCGGTACAGTCAAGTCAAAAGTGTATACAATCTTTCTTCAATTGTTAATAAGAGGTTTAAAAAAAATTGGCAATTCAAGTCAACGATTTAAATAATATATGGAGGGTTTTTCGCTTTCCCTCCTCGCTGCTAAAATCGAACGAACGAACGTTTTAAGATATTTTTGTCGGTACAGTCAAGTCAAAAGTGTATACAATCTTTCTTCAATTGTTACTAATAGATTAAAAAAAAAAAAAAAATAGCAATTCAAGTCAAATAAGTCTCATACCCACTATGGATACAATTTAAATAATATATGGAGGGTTCTCCGCTTTTCCTCCTTGTCCCCGGAATTTGAACGAACGAAATAGGGCACTTTTGTCGGTACAGTCAAGTTAAAAAATCTACGATCTTTGTTTAATTGTTGATAAAAACTCTATAAAAATTAGCGCTTCAAATCAAATCGATCTGGACCTAAAAAATGTGTCATTCATGCAGACAAGATAATGATCGACCAATTGGTAAATTCGTAAGACTAATTGATCTCAATATTTAAAAATCAAGACGCAATTTACATTTAAAAAAAAGTATAATTCGTAAAATTCGTTTTGACGAATATCAGGACATTTTGTTTATCTCAAGATGCTCTTCGGCAATCATTCACGTATGAGCAATAAATATTTTTATGTCTAACAAAAATATCGGACAATTGAATTTTTTAACATTTGATCGTTAATTACACTTTTATCAAAAGTATGATTTACACAAACTTTTCCCCTTAACATTAATGAGGGAGGAAATAAGAGAGGAAGAGAGCGAGAATTTCCCCGAGATAAGGAAAAAAGTGCAATGGGATATACGACAAAAAGTGAAGAAAAATTGTGTCTGCCATCAACACCGAGAGACGACGGAAAATTTGAGTGGCGTGCATTCTGTCTTGACGCTGATACGACTGGAAATGAGTCAAAGTGTAAATGGTCACAGAGAGGAGAGGGGGAGATTCGCTGTCGCGAACAAGCAAGAGAAGATTAATAAAAAATATGAAAAAAAGGGTTAGGAATGAGCAACAAATGAGAATGTCTGAGAGAAATGCGCGATCAACTGTTACTGCTAGATCGTAACCTTTTCTTTGTGTCAATCAAAAGTCGAAGGAGAGATAATCCATGATAGTCATAACGTTTTCCCCATTTTTCACCGTCTTTTCATCATTTTCTCTGTTGTATTATTATTATTATTTTCATCCATGGAACGAAAACTCGTCATCAGGTTTTTCGTTCCTTTATCAATGGATTAATTGACACAACAACATTGGGTTTCTTTGTTTTTGTTGATTTGACATGAATTTGTCATTATGTACTCTCGTAATAATTTTTCATCCTACGATAACTCATAGTGAGAAATGATTTCTAAATAATATTGTTTAAGGATTTTTTTTTCCAAATAGAAAATCGTTTTCTCCTGTCTGTGCATTACAGCTATCGGCCGATGAGAAATTCAATTTTACGGATCATTTGTCACAATGCGTTTGAGAGGGCGCGACAATCGATTTAGAAATAAAATGAAAGCGAGCATAGGATGAAGACGAAAGCGCCGAAGCGTATAAACCCGGAAAGGCCTGTAGGGAAAACTAGAGTGAATTATAGAAACGGTCTAGTACCATTTGAGAGTAAACTTGGCAGCAAATTATTTTCTTTTGAGACTAAAGAAAAAAGTGTCGAGCTGAGGGACATTAGTCGAATTTTTATTTTATTCCCGATGGCAATTCGAGAACTAGAATAATTTACATACTCGAACTCGCATTAAATCATCGTAGGAATTAATAATTATGAATTAATGATCGAATTATTAATTTTAATAAAAAATGCAGGATCAGTTGAAATTTTCACAACCCATCATACATAATTCGTCGACCCAAAATTTTTTCCAAACTTAAAATGAGACCACGAAATGTCCAACCCATTATGTATAAACGGTTACAAAATTTTATAAATTTTTAACAGTTTAACGCAATGCAAATTAGTCTCAGTAAAAACTCATAAAAACTCAAAAAGTCTATAGGGAGAATTGGAGTGAAGCGTTTTAGTACCATGTGAGAGTAAACTCGACTGCAAATTAATTTCTTTTGAGACTAAAGAAAAAAGTGTCGAGCTGAGGGACATTAGTCGAATTTTTATTTTATTCCCGATGGCAATTCGAGAACTAGAATAATTTACATACTCGAACTCGCATTAAATCATCGTAAGAATTAATAATTATGATTAGTAATGAATTAATGATCGAATTATGAATTTTAATAAAATATGCTGGCTCAGTGGAAATTCTCTACATACATAATTCGTGGACGCAAAATTTATTCCAAACTTAAAATGAGACCACGAAACATTCAACCCATTATCAACTGTTAAAATTTTGTATACATTTGATCGAGAATGGAAAATGATCCGTGGATGCTTGATAATTAAGGTACTCAACATTACCAACTCACTCCCGAGTGATAAATTATAACTCGCACTGCTATAGTCACGTTAATTTAACGTTGAACGATAAGATAGATCACGAACGCGACTCTCGCCACGATGAAGATTAATCCACGTATAGTTCATACTTTCCAGATCTCCAAGCTACCATAATATATACTTAACTTTTTTTTTCCCTATAGTAGGCAGTGACGACACATTTGTGGGCACGATAAATTTTTACCACGTCGAGAGAAAGTAAAATAACGACGAGAGCGAAAGATAGATACGTGTACTACTTTAATTTAAATTTCAAAGAACATAAAATAATTGTTTATTAACGACCGGAAGGTCCAAACACGTGTAATGGCAGTGACATTTTCTAGGATTCTCCCAATTATTATTTTTTTCTCAGTGAAATAATAATTTATTAAAAATTATATTATTAAATTTGCTACAAAAAAATGAATTATTCTCTATTTTCAATTATCGTGCGAATTATTATCGATGATAATTATAATGACGAATTATTATAATTAAAATGGCTATTGATTTACTGTTTTTAAAAACAAATTGAACCGAAAAATAATCTTTTTTTTTCATTTCAATTGTCAATACTCGACAAAAGAAAAGATCGAATCGTCATTTTTTTATTTTCTGTTTCTTTTTTCATTGGTTCATATTTTCTCGTTTTCATCGTTTCTTTTGTGATGGGTCCGACTTTAATTTTCGACCAACGAAAGTCCGTGAAAGAGATAAATTTTACGGTTTGTTGCTAGAGTTCTTGCGGAAATGAAAATGCTGACCTTTTCTCATAGAGCGCGTGTCACACGACCAAATTCAATACCAACACGATCCGAGCGCGTTTTCGATCTAATTAACGGGGAACTGGGCTTTTCCGAAGCGAAAACAAACGTCAACGAGCTGCTCTAGCACAGAGAGAGAGAGAGAGAGCATTATTCGTCAGCCATTTACAGTGACTGAACGATGGGTACGAGTTTGAAATTGACGTATGCGAGAGAGACGATCATCGGAAGTTCAACGCAATGGTCGAGAAAGACAAAACAAACGAGTGAAACTAGAAATGAACGAGGAAAAAAAAAAAAGTTACGTAGCCTCGATTCGTTGCTTCGTTTGAACGATCCTCGTAAATACTATTTGAGGCAAAAGAGCACGTTTTCCCACTGTACAAAAACGAAAAAAGTTTTTAATTGGAGAAAAGCTGCGAAAAGATTTGTTTTAATAATTTACCGGTACAATTTTTAATAATTTGATAACTTGGCAGGACAAAAATTTAATTCAATAATGCTCTGACGCAACTTTTTTCGACTCAGCCGAACTTTTTAAGCAAAAGTAATCCTCTCGTGTAGTTCCTATTTCTCTGCATATTGTCATAAATTTATCTTCTCACATCCTCGTCTCGTACATCGACTGATTTTTCTATCTCGATCTATTTCCCCCTCTCCAACGAGATTGATTTTACAACGAGGCCTAAATCGATAATAAATAGTTACAAATTTACATTGACCTTCATTTTTTGTTTCTTATTATTTTAACGCTCAAATATACGAATATGTTTGATTTTCTCTCTCACCTTTTACTCAAAGCGTGCTTAGCTCTATCGAATAATAATGATAATAAATTGAATCATCATAATAATAATTGTAGTCGTGTGGGCTTTGTGCGCGTGAGAAAAAGTACGGTGCTCGCGTATATGAGCCAAGTTCCTTCTTGGTGATTGTCAGACGTTCTAATGTGCCTTTACAATATGGTCGATACACGCCTAACGTAGAGGGAGATGAAAAAAAAATATAAAAAAAAAACTCTGTTTACACACACAAGAGAGATTGTAGAGACTTCCATACAGCTGAAACGAGTAATATTTTTAACCACATACACACATATATATATATATATATATATATATATAGAATATACGCTCGCGAAGAAAAATCCATTAACGATGATGTACAAAAGGAATTCAGTGAGGAACGATAAATACACCCGCAATCCAGTTTGTGGAGTTTATGAGAAAAATCTTTTAGTCTCTTTTCTCATTTTGCTGTATTACTAGATTAAGCCAAGTGCTCTGGAGCGTGAATAGCACAATTTTGTAACGAGAAAGGGACCAGGAGGGGCACACACAAACTGTGTGAAATAATATGAGTGAGTACTGCATGAGCAATGGCTGCAGAGAGTTGTTTGTATCGATAGAAAGGAAAACGAACGCGATCTGTACCACAAGAAAGAAACAAAACTTTTCTCTCGAGACGATGACCGGTTATGGAAGAATTTCGCGTTTGAAACGTGTGTGTGTGTGTGTGTGTGTGTAGATACGATATAACCAGCATGGAGAGACGAAAGTCTCGTCGAATAAGCGATAAACACGTTTCACAAAAATGGCGATATTTTTCATGCTCTTATTACGTATGTAAAGCCATTGAAAAGTAATATCATAAATAGCTGCAAACAGGACAAAAAAAATATATTTTATTTTTTGTTGGAGAACGAATAACGAGCCAGTAAATCGCAATGTTTTTTTTTTTTTCGACTACATATGAAAGAGCCAAAATTACCAAAATCACTTTTTCATAAAGAGCAGGACTTTGGGAATTGGTTAAAATTATATGAAAAAAAAAAAATGCGCAGGTTTCTAATTTAATTTTACGTATTTCTTTTTTCCCTAATGGGGAAAAAAAAAATCATAAATTTCAATAAATAATTATTGAATGCACATTTTTTATGGGAATGTATTATATATGTAAATCATCCTTTAACTAGCCTTACGCAAGAGAGACTCGGATGACTGAGAAGTGTACGACGAGGAGTGCAATGACTGTCTCTCCAGTGAGGTGGGGCACCCTTCGCCATGTGCACAATTCTCTCTCTCTCTCTCTCTCTCTTTCGTTCATCATAAATTTCTTCTCTTTCTCGAACTACTTCAATTCCACGGGTTTCTCTTTACCGTGTGCCTGCTTTGCCCTCGACTAGTACGCCTATAGATGGCGCGTGAGACTCTCTATATGGTGACGACGGTGTACCCGAGCAAACCCGGAAAAAAAAAAACTTTCCTTCGCTAACAACGGAATAAATTGATAAAGAAAATTATTATATTTCAACTATAAAGTTTTCATTGAATCAAACAAAATTGATTATTTACCAACAAGTTTTCTCAAATGCAATGAAACTTTGAGAAGTTTAAAGTTAACAATTACCTTTTTTTTTTTTTGTTTTCATCTGAAAACACAAATACTACAATGTATGGCATTGCCGTATTATCTTAAAATCCGGCTTTCACAATTTTCGTCGCCGAATAAACGAAGCGCTTGTTTCATCGTCGCCATAGTGATTCGCGGGGGGGGGGGGGGGGGGGTGTGGAGGAAATCGAGCTGGGACTTCAGGGGCACCGAGGTTCTTTCTCTTACATTCGCACACACACACCCACATATACATATACATACAGAACTCGCGAAACAGCCGCGCGTGAGAATGCCGAAAGGCGAATCGGAGAAAAAAAAAAAAAGAGCGAACGATAACAGACCGAGCAACGAGAAAGAATGAGATTGTGTGTTTAAGGAAAGATGAGAAAACTCTTCGTGTCATCGCCCCCTTTTCTTATTTACTCGTGAGCATAGAAAAGGAAATTGACGGAAGGAAAAAAAAAATCCAGACGAGAACTGACGCTCGGAATTTTAAACGTGAAGCTTTTTACGCTACAAATGTGCTCAGTCAATTATAATACCAAACACGACAGCTAATTACCCTACGCTTTGTAAAAATAATGAATATAGCAGATGTGACGTCACGTATGATTTTTTTTTTTTTTTTTTTATGTCGTCTACGCACACCCATGTCTAAATTATATCAATGTATAGGCCTCTAGCGTAAGATACATACGCGTTGCAAATTAATACGCGTGTACGTATACCAAAATCAGCGCCACCTATTTGGCTGGTCGGGGTAACTGGCGTGTAAATTTCATGCATATATACGCAAACCCAAAATCATGTATCATACTTGTAGAGGGCGAAGTACCAGACGGCTTGTACCATACTTGTAGACCTCCACAGGCGACAATTTTTTATAAACGCAGTAATATTTTTTAATTTTTTAATTTTATTTTTTTCGTTTTTATATTTCTGATCATCTCACCCTCAAAGCCGCCATTGAACAAAAAATAAACTAAATTAATATTTTGAATTTTCACTTTTTGACAAATTTGTTGATAAAATTACATAAATATTACATTAAAGTCTTTGGTGTTTGAAATATTTTTGCTTAAATTTTGATGATTTTTACTGAGCAAAGCCAAATAATTCTGAGACAAAATGATACGACGATCGAGTAACCAAAAGTGCGTGAGAGATGAACGAAAAACGCGTTTTCTTATTTTTTCATTAAAATAGTTCATATTTTCACCAAAAGAGGATCATCTCTCAGATAAATAGAACGGCTAGAGAATGACGATTCGCTTTAGCTCTAATTAACGGCCATTACGTAGAAAAGGAGGACATTGGATTTTTACCAGCGTGTATCCTTCACCTTAAGGGAAAAAAAAAATATATATATATATATATATATACTTAATAGATACAGATGCCTGTATAAATTCTAAATACCCGTAAATATGTGCCTTCGCATAGCAACATTGTATATAAAAAATAAAAAAAATTATGATAAAAATAAATAAATATACATTGTATGCAATTTTATTCACGGGATAACATTGCGATGCAATGTTCACAATATATGAATAATGTGAGATATAAAAAAAAAAATCCTTGATGAGAAATTATCGATAAAAAGGCTTCTATTTTTTCCTGTGATTATTTCTGGAGAAAATTATTTTTGTCGTATTCGCGGTTTTATCATTTCCTGCCATAGTTTGAGAAAATAGAATAAAAAACATGACGAAAATTATACCGTTCGTGATTAATTACCGCAAAATTTTATTCATTTGTTCTTCGTGTGGAAAAAAAAATCAATGACGAGACTTTTTTTTTTTTTTTTTCACGGTTCGTTCAACAGAATTTTTCAACCGTTAAATACGAGTGTTAATTATTCGTGGTAACTTTTCCTTTCTTTCGAAGAAACGATTTTTTCGCTGGTTTGAGTTGGCATATTGTTGGCAACGTTGACGAAATAAAAAGAGATGTGAGTGAAAAAATTTGGAAATAACGACGAAATTGCGCATGCTTGTTTCATTTTTATCGTACAACATGATTGTCTCGTAAATTTTGAAAATTGTTAAATTTTCATACACGTTACCTGTAACGTAAATGCAAGCCTCGCTTGAAATGAAAATAGAAAGCAATTTTTTAAAATATAACCTGCGACCAAATTCGCATTCTTTTTCGATCGATTTTGTTGAACTTTTATTTAGATTTTATTGTCGCATAAATTTTTTACACTCAAAAATTTTATATATTGGTTCGAATGATGGACGATGAAGGAAAATATACAAGGACCGATGTGAAGATTTTTATGTCGAGATACTTGGTGTTTCTCGACTTTACATTTTGCTTGTTCATGGACAGATTTTTTGCGCTAATATTAGGTTTTAATTATCACATTAATTTTTAAGACCGAAATTTTTTTATTACAATGAAACTTGGAAATATTTAATTTGAATGAAATTTTTAATTTATTCAAACTATTTTATCAAAATTGCACATTTAGTACTAAGACGATCGAGTTTCGATCGTCGATATGCTATTCATAAATATACTAGATCGATAATTAAATTCACAAAATAATTCAAACTTCGAGATTTCATGAGGTAATTTTTTTATGAAGCGAATAGAACGATGAAAGTGAAATGAAAATGTGCTTGATTGTAAATCGAAAATTTATCGAGAGCTGCAGCCATCAATCGGCATGAATTATTAGCAGCAAGGGTACTTCCGTTACGCATCACTTTTTTAAGAGTGAACGTGCATCTTTAATGCAGGATGCAACTTACTCAGATATTTATTTAAAAAAAGGGATTCAATAAGTCACAAAATTTCATTTCTCATTCGAATTCTCTTTCGTTTTTTATCCAATTTTCTCTCGACTATTCGTATGTTGTATAATTTTTTGCAATATAGTTAAAAAAAACACGAAACGAATGACAGATTGTCAGCTGTATTTGCATAGACGAGTTGCTCTCCGAAAAAAAGTAAAAAAAAAAAAAAAGAAAAACAAAGAAAAAAAATAAGAGTACGAGGCAGACATAAATAAGAGAAAAAAAACGAAGCAACTCTGTAGGAACAAACAAACAAACAAAGGCCGGGCCAGGAAACCAATCGGCGAGGCAAACTTCGAGGCAAAAGGTGAACACGTCACGCAAGTTCGCGCTATGCTTCTATTCGAAACTACATGTGTGTCAACGACGCGAGTAAGAGAAAGAGAGCGAGTAAAAGTCAGAGAAAGAAAAAGCGAGAGCAAGAGAAAGAAAAGAAACGATCGCGTTTGGCTCGCGTTGATTTTCAGTTTTAATGACTCGATTCCCGGGAGACACGGACGAAGAGCCCGCAAATCAACGAATGCTCTGAACATTAAAATTCTTTGTTTGCATCAACTATTAACTCTTCGAATGGATGTAAGAGCATGATTTTTGGCAGGCTTCGAGTGTAAATGAATCAAACAATATAAATTATATTTTTT
Source organism: Dyspetes luteomarginatus (assembly GCA_963669185.1). NCBI lineage: Eukaryota > Metazoa > Arthropoda > Insecta > Hymenoptera > Ichneumonidae > Dyspetes > Dyspetes luteomarginatus. The sequence goes on along the minus strand of OY769905.1, from coordinate 19,420,282 downwards.
CATTTTTTTTTTGTCTACAATTTCGTCAATGTTTTAATCCTCTGTTTGTACACTAAAAATTTCGATCAGTTTCAAAAATTCAACATTCACATTTTTCCTAAGATGTTTGCCCAAATTTCAATATATATTATTTAAAAAAAGTTTCAAGCCCTTGATTTTATCAATTGTAGGATAACTTTGAGAATTAATCCTGATTTTGGTCGAATTTATTGAAAGACCAAAACACTTTGAATACCTGAACGTGCCCTCAATGATGGAAGGACGGACGAAAAGTGTAAAAAATAAGTGTACAGAGGGTCAGGAGGGTTAAAAAGTATATAATATGAGTGAAAAAATGGTTAATCGGTTTAAGGCACCGGCAAATGAGCGAAATCATCGAAAATTTGCAAAGAACATTACTAACCCTCGTAAAACATACGCAGAAACCACTTATATTATGTTTTCCATAAATAACGCCGTAATAATCATAATATAAAGTGAGAAACTGATTTTAGAGAAGTCAAAATAGTTTGCTATTAGCTAGAATTAACCTCACATCATTAAACATATTAAGGGTCAAGTGTTTCTTGAAAGGCCAAAACACCTTGAATACCTGAACGTGCCCTCAATGATGGAAGGACGGACGGAAAGTGTAAAAAATAAGTGAGAGGGTCAGGAGGGTCAAAAAGTATGTAATACGAGTGAAAAAATGGTTAATCGGTTTAAGGCACCGGTAAATGAGCGAAATCATCGAAAATTTGCAAAGAGCATTACTAACCCTTGTAAAACATACGCAGAAACCACTTATATTATGTTTTCCATAAATAACGCCGTAATAATCATAGTATAAAGTGAGAAACTGATTTTAGAGAAGTCAAAATAGTTTGCTATTAGCTAGAATTAACCTCACATCATTAAAAATATTAAGGGTCAAGTGTGAAACGTTTTATTGATTTACTACCTCAAAACGATTTTTTTACGCATTCAATGTAACATACATATATATATATATATACTCGGCATCGAGACGGCCGCGTTTTTTAATATCGACAAGATAGAGTGTGACTTTAATTACAATTACTCTTAACGTAATTGATTACTAAATTACAATTAATAAAGTTCGATTAATTACCTTAAATTATAATAAATACGATGGAAAAATTGCGAGTATGTTAACCATAATCTAATCGGTCTAATTTCCGTGTAAACAACAAATTCTGACCTCCAATCGATTTACCGATAAAAAAAGATGCTGATTTAACAAAAATTGTCACTTTTTAAACATCGAATGGTGGCAAACGTGGCAAATATATATTATTTGGGGGAAAAAAAATCTAAGCATCAATGTGAAAAAAGAAATGGAAATGCTAAATTTGTCCGAGTTTATTCGTTCTCATCTCTGACCACCTTGTGTACAACACGAAGTTGGTAAAAATTCGACAAAAATTAGCAGAAATAAAAAATATCTCATAATCAATTTTATTACTGAAAATCATTTTGGAGGGTTAAAAAAAAAATTCCCACTCGCTTTGAAAAAGAGTCTTGTCGTCGATAGTCAAATTTTGTGTCTCTCGTCGTGTCCGTTAGTAATACAATCAACCAACAAACCAGAGTTAAGACAAATATATACTATATCAAACAACGAATAACGAAATAATCGAAACAAGGCAAAGTAACAACTTTTATATAGATATGAATTATTATGCGTGTATGGTGAAACCTCGTTTTAGTCAATCTCGACATCTCAAATTGGCCTCTTGAATAAATATTTATCAGTCGACAAAAGAAAATAGTGTCATACCGTCCAAATCTCGAGGCTTATAATTCGAGAGCTGACAAAATCGAGATTCCTTTATACACACTCACACACACATATACGTAGGTAAACAAATCAATGAATCGTAAAAGCTTACCCAACCGCTGGAAAAGTCGTGTACGGAAACATCCTCGGACACGTTATAATTCCAGTGTCCTGGACGCAAAAAAGACCGTTCCTCTTGTCGAAAAGAATTTTTGCGATGTTTTTTTTTTCCCCCTCTCAAAATATTATACCGCGAATGGATGAATTTTAAAAAATATTTTCACTTTTTTAATATAAAGATATTTATACACATATATGTATATATATTGATCCTCGAGGTGTATTAGTTTTTCACTGGCACGCAAATGTGCACGGCACAGAGTATAATAAATGCACAGAGATGTCTCACAGTAATGATGAAATTACCAGGGAGACACACTATTCTCCGTTTTGATGAAAAAAAAAACACACGCACGAAAAAAAGCCGAAATGCACGCACACACACACAAACACAAACGATCTATTCGCAGTTCAGCGAGGCACTGGCCCCGTACTAGTGATCCTGGAGCTGCTGCTGCTGCTGCTGCTGCTGCTGATGCTTGCTCTCTGAGCACAGACCAGGTTCAAGGTTACACCGTGGTGAGCGCGCGTTGTCACGGCGTTTCTGCCGGAACGAGCTCTGATACAAACGAACCCAAGCGCACAAACCGATCAACGTGAGCTCTCCTTTGATTTGTGTGGCGGGCCCAAAGGGTGTTTGCGACAAAGCAACGAACAAAAAAGAAGAAGAAGCGATGAAAAAAAAAAGACCGAAAAAGTTGGAATAAACTTCGAAAAACCGTGAGACAAAATAATTCGTAAAGATTCAACGAGAAAAATGTTCACGAAGTTAACACACAGCGAGAGATAGAGAGAGAGAGAGAGATAGAAGCGCAACAACCACCGCGTTAAACAGTCGCGACGAGACGAAGAAGACGAGAAAGAGGAACACACGTCGTTGTGGGCAACGCGCGACAATGGAGTGTGAGAGAGACTGAGACAGAATATTGGGTTAGCGAGGGAGGGGTGGGGGGTTGTCGTGCGCGCACGCTCGAGCCGATCAACGAATGGCGAACGAAGCTATAGAAACCGCGCTCGCGCGGTCGCCCGCGTACTATTGAAACAAAGAAACACGCGTGTATTTGCCAATTTTTTTTATATCTTTCGTTATGAAAATTAACACGTAAAATGGATAATACGAGAATAATTATGTCCTTGCGAAGATTCAGCCAGCAGGATCAACGGAAATCACCGAACAATGTCTCCGCAAATAATTAAGAAAATGCAGATAAGATCCTCAAAATTTCGTCGCGGACGAAAATTTGTCCGCGTTTCGCGCAGTTGAGAATAAAAAGTGTCCAGCGATGAGATGAGTGCACTCAACAAAATAAAAAAAAAATGAATAAAAATTGCACGTACCAAAAACACACTCGTAGGCACAAAATTTATCGGTGGAAGACACTCGGAAGTTTCAATATGCGATCGATTTAATAATTTTTAATGATGTATTCCCAAGTGTATAGTAGCAGTATATTCTCATTACAACGATAATTATTCACCCTCAAGCACTGTAGTTCACACGTGTGTATTTGTGTGAATGATTTACGACGGTTGTGTCACTCGCGTTTATAATCGTCGGGCGTTTAGGACGCTCGCGGAGCTTTGTTGTGTTTGTTTATTGCACAGTAAAAACAAGACTGAAATTGTGTTTCTCTTGTTTATTATTTTTGCTCCCTCTGTCGGTTTGTCGGTGAGGCTCGTCTCGTCAAAGAGAGAGAGACAAAGAGAGAGGGCTGTGTGTAAGCGTATAGGTGAGAGAGAGAGAGTCTCGTGACGTCGCAAATGTATTTTGTCGTATATGTACGAGGGTTGAATAAATGGTAAGGACGACAGTGAGGAATACACACATACGATGTCGGGTGAGCGTCAGGCTCTACTGTCGTTTGGTTTTCGATGCTGCTGCTGCTGCTCTCTCGACGCTCGAGCGCGGTTGCTACACACAGCTTGGCTGCTGCTGCTCTTGCTCTTTCGTTATTCTCTCTCTCTCTGCCCCGTTTCTGTGTGTATGGCAGCTGTGCCGGTTTCTACGTGTGTTTGTGTTACTTTGCCGTCGTGCGCGCTTCTCTCGCCGCCCTACGTGCGAGAGCGTGGCGCTGGTGAGGGCTAAAGGAGAGGGGGCTGGCAAAATTGCTGAGTGGCCGTCGGTGCGGCGCGGCCGGGGGGTGGGGATACACCACCGGGAACTTCCCCTCCCGAGATGTCAGTCATCGGAGAGGGGAGATCGAGAGCGCTGGTGCAACGAGGATGACGGAAAAGGGGGAGCGAGAGAGCGAGCGGGAAGAAACGAAGTGCCGATCAAAGTGAGAAAGGACGACGTTAGCTCCACAGAGAGACGGGAACAAAGTGTATTATACTACGTGCATGCAAGTAAGAATGTGGTGAAAGAGCGAGAAAGATAGGGATTGCAACGAGGGACGCGAAACGATCGGTCGTTCTACTGAAGCGAGAATGAGAGAGAGAGAGAGAGCGAGCGCGAGCGAGAATGTAAAGAAAGAGGGGCAGATGAGAGCGAGACGGTGCGACAGTGGCGACGCGCTGTAACGCTACGGCCACCGATTGTACCATCTCGTACCCTTCGGGGCTTCTCTATGTACGGTCGTGTATTATACCACCGTCGCCCGCGCTCTTGGTCCTTGTCAGAGGTTCTCAATCCCTACTAAACTCCCTCTTGCTCCTTGAGCAGCGACCCGAGTCAATGTCCTTTCCGTCGTGTATTTATGCTACATTTGGCTGTTGTACGAGTATTATTACGATTTTGCGACCTATTATCTAGATTGGGAGGGTCTCACGAGTTGGTTATTGTCACGATTATTATGAAACTTGCCCAGTTTTAACGGACCTGAGGTATTTTTCGTAATTTATGTACTTTGAACGTTGTATAAGTTTTTTTTTTTTCAACAATTGTTTCATATTTTAGGTGTATATTGGCCAGAAAGCTACGTCATCGTCTGTGTAATTGAAATAAGATTGATTGTCTCGTAGATTTGACAATTACCATTGGAATAAATACACATTACACTTTTACACATGTAAATGTCAATGAACAACGATTGACTGACGATAATCATTTTATAATTCATGCAAATATTAAAACAGTTGGTATATTTTACAGCCAACGCAACTATTTTATAATTGACCCAGCCGTAAATCGTATGGAGTTACATGAAGTACAAAACACATTGTCGTCACTTTATAGTTCGTAGTTCCATTTTTTTCCCCTGGGTGTCTCGTTATATCGGCTATACCGACTAACTGGCAATTTCATATTTTTCGGTCGTGTCCAAATGATATTTTTAATTTTTATGAAAATCTGCCTATACAGCGGAAAGGCGTCACGAATATTCCGTAAAAATATGAGAATTCATTAAGCCGTAATCTTTGCCCATTTGCAAATCATCATAAATTATTTTTTGTTTGTTATATAATGAAAGGAATTTAGGGTGAAAGAAGATAATAAAATATCTGTGAAGAATTATGTATCTCATTTTTATCCATCAATCAGTTGTCCTTCCCCTATTTCGTTACAGCCTCTGTCAGGTATGTCTCGCTTGTTTTGCTGCTTCTCCCATTCAGTGTGCACCGGCGTCTCGAGAAAAAAAAAGAGAAGCTCTTTTCCGGCATCAAGATTTATCAGAGATGATTCTTACCCGAGTACAAGATTAAACCTCATCGCTATCTCTCTGTTTTCTCGTCCGCATTTTTCCACATGTTTGATATATACACTCTAATCGTTTCGACGCTTGATGACGATGGGTGCGACCCAGCGAGACAGAGAGGATTTACCTCACTTCGGATAAATTACTCTGTACGATTTCGTACTGTATCTCTTCCACGCTCGCAATTTTCTCTCGTACTCTTTCGCGGTTTTACGAGCGTCCACCAGGGGGTAGCACTTTGAGAGAGACAGAGCACATGTCGTTCTTCTTTTATTTACTGACAAAGAGCGATAGAAAAAGAGAGAGAGAGAGAGAGAGAGACGGAGGAAGGGAGGAAAAAATTGTGAAAATGTCACTAAAGATTTCACGAGGAAAGTCATAAAGAGAAATTGTGGTGTAGGAAGAAAATATAAAAATGGAGCTGAAAGGAGATAAAACTTCAGGGTTTTATATATTATCAAGTGATAAAAAAAACTACCGCTTTCGGGAGTTCTGATTCTCCTTGGATTCAGTATGAATTTACTCGGAGATGGAATCTTACAGACTTTTACATCACGAGCGTGTCCCTTGATTCAATGAATGATCAAAAATCGGTCAGTTTAAGTTGTTGAACGTAGCGGATTCCTCTGTCCTCGGTTTACACGGTTTAAACTCCGAGTTTGACGAAATTTAGGGTAAAAAAAAAGCCTGAGTCGAGAAACCATAATTCGAGTTCCTCACCAATGGGAAAGGGTGTGTGTAATGTAGAAAAAAATGAACGAGAATGCTTCATACATTCACATATAGAGTAGAAACCGTCGTGGCTAAATCGAACCCATAGGTACGCGAACACCACGGGAGAACCTGGCGAGAAACTGGCGTGGCGTGGAAACGTGTAGATTAATCATGGACGAATATTCGAATATATCGTGGACCGTTTAATCTTGTAGTGCACATCTTCGCAATGGAGAAGAAACGGTGATTGACCTAAGCCGTATAGCTTATTCCATCTACAGTGATCCATCGCAAAGATTGCCGATTACTATTGCATATAGCTAACATCTGTACCAGTTTTCTCGCATATGTGCAACAAAAAGTGAGATAGTGGGGGGGGGGTGTAGTGTAGAAAAAAAATGATCGAGAACGCTTCATACATACACATATAGAGTAGAAACCGTCGTGACTAAATCGAACCCATAGGTACGCGAACACCACGGGAGAACCTGGCGAGAAACTGGCGTGGCGTGGAAACGTGTAGATTAATCATGGCGGGCAGGACGAATATTCGAATATATCGTGGACTGTTTAATCCTGTAGTGCAGCGATTGGCACGTCTTTGCAGTGGAGAAGAAACGGTGATTGACCTAAGTCGTATAGCTTATTCCATCTACAGTGATCCTTCGCAAAGATTACCGATTACTATTGCATATAGCTAACATCTGTACCAGTTTTCTCGCGTATGTGCAACAAAAAGTGAGATAGTGTCGTGTAGAAAAAAAATGATCGAGAATGCTTCATACATTCACATATAGAGTAGAAACCGTCGTGGCTAAATCGAACCCATAGGTACGCGAATACCACGGGAGAAACTGGCTCGACGTGTAGATTAATCATGGCGGGCAGGACGAATATTCGAATATATCGTGGACTGTTTAATCCTGTAGTGCAGCGATTGGCACATCTTTGCATTGGAGACGAAACGGCGATTGACCTAAGCTTATTCCATCTACAGTGGCCCATCGCAAAGATTGCCGATTACTGTTGCATGGCTACCATCTTGTACCAGTTTTCTCGCATATGTGCAGCAGAAAGTGAGATAGGGAACGAGAGACTCCCCGTGGGCGAGCCGACGACGGTGAATGTGCAACTCACGCCTTGGATGCACGACGAGAATCGTGAAATTCAGCCACGCACAGACACACACACACGCGCGTGTATTTGAGTGTGCGTGCACGGGCCTGTGTATGTGTCTAGTGTTCCGCAAACCGGACGTGAACGACGCTGACCCACCGTGCCTCGCACAAAGGAACGTGGGTTAGACTGGTTATACTGCTATAGTTGCAACCAGACGCTGGAAACCAAAAGATTCCGTTATACAATAAAGAAAACCATAGAGGAAATGCCGCGAATCTTTTGTCATATCGACTAGCATCAGCACGAGACTACATTTATATGCATATGTGTCCATTGCCGTTAGAAACTGACCTAGGAAATTGAATAATATAACAAGAGAAAGTAGCCTCTCCTTTATTTACATCAAAGTAAAGCGTTTTATCTAATTTTATCCGCTAGGTCATTACTTCAGCTCGGGGGGGGGGGGGGAGGGCTGCACCTGATTTAATGCGACTGATCACAAATTTCGGGTTCTCGCCATTAAATTTGAATTCTACGAGCTGAAAAACTTCCAATCAACAGATTTTCATTTCATTTAATTCGAGGCAGACGATGATTTTCTTGGAAAACCGTAAATATGATTTCAACACGACAGTTTGAAAAAATTGCCTTTGGTCAATGGAACGTCGAAATGTGAAAAACAAACATTATTTCAATGGATTTTATCTCAGCAAATTGAAAGCTCAATATCATTTTCATTGGACAGACATTTAGATGTCCTTTTGATTAATATTTGAGTTGAGTTACAAGTAATTCTTGAGATTGAGCTATTCTATGAAACTATTGGATCAAAGGGATGTGAAACGCGTTATCAGTCATTCCTCTCCGTTGCTTCATCGTTACAATCATTAGTTTCATGTTTCTTGCGCGTGTACAGACTTCGTGGGTGTTTCGGAGCTCAACGAGCATATTAGTAGAATTCAAAGCTTGTAGCTCTGACGGAAAAGGGGTCTGCAATTGCGCGACTGATATACAAGGACGGGGGAAATTAGCAAAGTGCCTAAAGAGTGAATATTAATTTAAATGCCTGACGAGAAAGACTTTAGTTGAGCTCACCCGAGATTCAAAGGGGCTCTGCTATAATTCTACCAACTAACAACGCATGAAGTTACGTATACGAGTTAGAGGTAACTTGGAAGAGGCGACGTGTGTATGTGCAGATTTTGTTTGGACAGCTCAGATGAAGATGCCTAATCTTATTATGTTGAAAAGTCTTTAATCAAAATGTATGATGGATCTACCAAAAATGGCTCCAATATGAAACTTTTAAGAGCTTTATTTTCTCCTGGCTATCCAAAGAAATCCTTTTTGGGGTCAGACGAGATTTAAGGGGGCGCAGTTATAATTCTAGCAACGTATAATTAAAGGTACGTGTACGAGTTAGAGGTAACTTAAAAGACGACGAAGACGGTAACTGTTCCCAGTTACCGTCTTTCGACGCGACGCGTAACACAGATCTTGTTTGGATGGCTAGTGTTCTAAATAAAATACACTTGATGCAACACCACAATTAGAGCATCGCCACAAATTGTCTCGGAGAAGCATTTACATTTGCAGCGTTCGTTTCTCAATCGTTTAGTGTCGTTTAGCTTTTTACCGTCCTTGACTTGCCCGAAACTGTTAACGAGTGAGAGTTCACTTGACCCTGCGAAGTTTCCAAATAGCTTCTGCTGCTGTTCAGGTAGTTCCTAGATGCCAGATTGGTCAAGCGTTCAACAATTATGTATCGTGAATATCGTTAGATGAACAAACGTAATTTTTTTTTATTGAAAAGTTTTTTATTAGGGTGTATGATGAATGTATGAAAAATCACTCCAATGTGAACCTTTCAACAGTTTTTCTTTTTCTTTTTTCGAACATTTTTAATTTGTTTCTGAATTTTGTCACCATTCCACTCGCAATAGACCAAGTTAACCCCACATAAATTACAATTTTAGCGATTACTATAATGCAGAAGAGTCAGTGATGAAAATTAGGCCCAAGCAAACCAGATTACTCGAGGCAATATTAATAATTATCCTTTTATTATTAACTTTTGTTGGTAAGGTTGCTCTTTTTTTTTACGTTAACGAGCTAATTGTTAGTCACAAATTATCCTGTGCATGACTCGAGAATATACCCAAAGGGAAGGTTCCTCGTCATCATGCAGGAGTAAATTATTCCTAATATTTTTGAGATGCTACAAAAGTGACAGTTACTTGGCTGAGAGGTCCGAGGGATGGTAGTCCTGTCGAGAGGATCGACGGCTGTCTCTCTCTTCCCCTCCCTCCCTCTCTTGCTCTCTCTCTCTCTCTCTCTCTCTCTCTCTCTCTCTCTCTCTCTCTCTCTCTCTCTCTCTCTCTCTCTCTCTCTCTCGGGAACGTCACGTTAACATCCACGGACGTCTAATTTCCTCAAGAATTTAAATATTCCCGAGAGGACTAGCAGAAAGGCTCGATGGAAAGGCTTGGCGAGAGGGGACGAGAGCGAGACTCGTTCCAAAATTGCCCCTGTTCATAATTGCGGCGTCATAGATCGTTATACTTTTTTTTTTTTTTTCATTTCCATTAGCTCTTTCGCTCACAGTTCGTATACCTCGTACTCGAGTTGCAGTTATCTCGACGTCTCTTCATCAACCCAAAAGCTACGACAGCGAAACGATAAGGCAAAAGACAAGGGGAAGGCAGCATGTAGAATGAGAGCCGAAAGAGTACAAGGAAGTTCGGAGTAATACGTTTCGCCTATATCAATGAATTTTTGTATATTATTAATTTTTAAAAATTGAACTTTGACTCATTTTCATAGTACTGATTATCATTAAAAAATCGTAAAAACTCAAGCAGTTTTTGCGTTTCACGTGTGTAAATTGATGACAACTTTTTTTTTATTAATCAAAATGGACAGTCGTTGTAGCGAATTGATGATCGATACTTGTAATCAATTCATGATTAATACTTGTAATCAATTGATGATCGATACTTGTAATCAATTCATGATTAATACTTGTAATCAATTGATGATTGATACTTGTAATCAATTGATGATCGATACTTCTAATCAATTCATGATTAATACTCGTAATCAATTGATGATCAATACTTGTAATTAATTGATACTTGCAATCAATTGATGATCAATGATCGTACTGATCCAACATGTACTTGTATACTGACTTGATAATAAATATTTAACCAAAATTACTAGTGAATGCTCGTACTGAATCGATAGCAAATATTTATTAAAAAATGGTGATCAATATTCGAACTGAATTAGTGATTATTACTTGAGAATTGACGGTCAATATATACGCGTATTAAATTTATGGTCAACAATTTGACCAAATCCAGCAAAGCTGCACATTTACTCGCACAAGATCAAATTGAATGACCGTCATTGTCCATCGATCCACATAATCTCTGTATATATCCCATCCAAGTAAGAGCTTACATCCGGTGGAGTATAAGTAGCATGGGGAGATGAGAGAGCTACTATGACAATCCCGGCAGTCGAGCAGGGTGGGGCGGGCAAGAGGGCAAGAGAGGACAAGAAGAAGAGATGGCAAAGTGGCTGACGCTGGCGGCGCTGGCCGCACTCCAAATTGTCAGGCAGATTTCGCGAATCTCTTCGAGTCTACATATGTATATATATATGTATTGCGTACTTGTGTCTGTGTGATGCAAATTATACACACACACACATAAAAGTAACCAAACTAACACGTATTACCTAGACTATGTCGTGCAAGTGCATGAAATCGTCAAGGGGATTTTGGTTGAATCCTCGAGTCTTTCCCTCGTTCATGAAAATACACGTTTACACCAATCTACATATATTTACCGTAAAATTTACGTATCCACAAACACACTTTAGCTGGTACAGTGATGTGAGACTGTATGAAAACTTCAGGCAGAATTAGTAGAACCCTCATCATGAAAATGTGTGAATGCACATATATAATACTCTATATGTATGTATGTATTATGAATAAAAGTTTCACAACTACCTGCATACAACGTAAGTACGTGATGCAGTGCTGTGTGACACGAGTTGAAAAGTCACGTGGGGTGGGGAGGGGGGGTTGGTTGAACCGTCCGACCTTATTTGGTAACGAGCCTACTAGGGGTGCGCGTGCCTAGCGCATATAACTAAAAGGGTCGAGAGAAAGAGAGAGAGGGAGAGAGACAGTGAGAGGGGGTGGGGAAATACTGAATCGAGAATCTCGGACCATGAAACATGTGTAATAATTAATGCCCCTTTCCATCATGGCCTCATGGCCCATTGGCGATGGTGCCTCATCGGTCGCAACGTTCAACCTTATCCTCGCTACCACCTCGAGAGACCCTAAAATTACTGCCACTGCTAAAAGTCTCGTGCTGGTCGTCTCGTTGGGTGGTATAAGTATGTGCATGGGTGCGCCAACGAGCCTCGTGATCAGCGTGTTTCTCGTTTTGATTTAACGTGAACGAGGGAGTTGGAAATCAAGTGAAACGAGGTGACGATCGTGAGTGTGCAGTTGTAATATACATATATATATGTATGTATATATACGTATATATAACTAAAAATGACGCAGTGACCGCAAGATTTTGATTTATATATTTAAAAAATAATAATTTCTTCAAGCGAATCTCCAACTGTGTCCGAGACTTTTTTTAAACTCGGGACGTTCGTAAAATTCATGTACATTTCCGATCGTTTTTTATACAGCTGTGTCAAATTTTACGGATTTTGGTACTTTGCGGGATTTTCGACAATTGTTTAGCGATAAATGGAGATTTTGTTGAAAAAGCTTCATTATTGCCCAAGTCAATGAGATAATAAATGAAATGATTTTTTGCTTCGCAATTACCAACCCCAGGACGCATCAATTTGACGGATCAATGATTGCCATGTTGGACTGAAAATCCAGACGAACCCCGAAGAAAAAAAAAAGAGAGTACATGACCGATGATTGTATGGAAATATTCACTTCGTGATTCAATTCTGTGATGACACAGGGAGCCGACAAGCTGAATGTTCACGTCGTCTCGTCGAGTTGTGGATGGTGTACGGTTGGCTGTTCGCGCGAAATTTCCTCGTCTTGTATTCTCGTGATGCCGGGTATATGTATGCAAAAACGGCATGCAGCACGAAGCAAAGTTCCTGTACCGGATTCTCTCTCTCTCTCTCTCTCTTTCGCTCTCTTTCTCGCTCTTGCTCACAATCTATCGTCTCTATTCCTTTCCCTTTTGGTCTCTCTATCCTCCCTTACTCACGTTCTTGCTCAGCTCGCTCTTGCACGACGGGAAAAAGATTTCCACCTCGATCGGCACGAACAAAAAGCAGGAAGGGCATATAGTCTCGTTCGTGTAACTCAAGCTACCCTGTCGAGGGGTGATGCAGAGAGAGAGAGATGGAGGGAGTGCTACGGTGGAGCATCGCCAATAGATGGGGTGAAACCCGACTAAGGAAGAAGAGGTGCGGAAGAGGAAGGCAGAGGAGAAACAAAGCCATAGATACATACAAGAGGGTAAGAGATTAAGGGAAAAATAACGAGAGAGAGGGAGGAAGAGAGAGAGAGAGAGAGAGAGAGAAAGCAAAAGCAGAGGATGAAGGTAGAAAGAGAGAAAGAATAAGACTTTGTGTTCCCGGGGCTGCAGACACTAGTGGTGCTTCTTCCAGGGTCGGTAAAACCTGTTCAGGGATGTTATATATATATATATATATACATATATAAATCGCAACATCGTTGTTCTTATTTACTATATAACAGCAAGTAGCGTGCGATGCAACGATGCTATTACAATCAACAGTATAGTGAAACAACAACGGTCTGCAAGAAGAGCTCTCACGACTATACTCTTTTTTTATTGTTGGAAAAACATTGACAATACTCGAGGCTGAGAAAAAAGAAACGGGAAATACAAGAACAATACTTTTTAATTCTTTGGCAGTTTGAACACGACAGTTTGTGATAATGAGGAAACATTTTGTTTTTTTTTTTTCAACTTTTACGATGCCGTCGAATTGTATATAATCTTTCCAGACTTTTTAAAACTGTTCAGTCATAGTCCAGTCGAATTTATGCTTTAAAAAAATGGCCAAGTACTCAAAATCATGGGATAGGGGCTAGTGCGTTGTTGGAAAGAATTATTGACCAATAAAATAAATGACAAAGGTGTTTAATATCCATCCCTCCTATTTAGTTGCCCCAAGCACGCACGGTAAGCGACTCATAAACTTCTAGTAGCTTGTGATAAAGTCAAGTGACTCACCCTGGGAAAATCAAAAAATTGATTTCTATACATTCTCGAATGATGAGCTCAAAACTGCATGGAAAAAATTATATTCTCTCATGAAATTCATAGATTGAAATTTATCAAAATGGCTCTGAATTATGTCTGACCCTTCATCGTGACCTATTCGTAAATTATCATTTTTATACATTCTCGAATGGCGAGTTGAAAACCGGAGCAAAAAAAATATATTCACATAAAATCAATAGATTGTCAGAAAGATCCAGATCCAGGTAGGTCATCAGAATGGCTAGAAGTTATGTCGGTGACCTTGTTTGTGACTTATGAGTAAATCACAACTTGCCATGATCATGGCTCCCATATTTATCCAACATCTCCATTCTCCATTATTAATTCTTTCCTTTCTACAATACTCGCCAATACTTGGTCCTTTGCGTGCTCTATCAATGATTCAGTCAGCAAATGCATTTCACGCGTTTTTCTCACCATTACCCGTAAACCTCATCCACTTGGAATTTGATCTCTCCCCCTTAAAGCCCTATACGAGCTCCTCGGGCACCCCGGCAGCCGCAATTTTATTACGTTAATTCGATTTCCAGGAGCGTCGGGGTCTCAGGGAGAACGATAAGGGTGAAGCAGAAGCGAAAGAAAAATAAAAGAATGAGATCCCCTACTTCTGCTCCTCCTCCTCCTCCTCCCCCCTCCCTTCACCAAGGTCCACATGTGAATCGGTGAAATGGCGGTGTGCCGGAAGTATAGAGTAAAACGTATTTTATCGCTTTTCTCGCCAGTTATATAGTGAAAGAAAACGTACAGGAGGGACGGAGACAAAGAACTTACCTGTTTGCCTCTGCGCGATAGGCCAGAGCATCACAGAAAGGAACGAGCTATTCTTGACTCGCTGATCGATCCTGTTATAGAAAGCCCGTGGGTGGTTGGTCAGGGGCGTTTTATGTGCCAAAGAATAAAAAGATTGGGAGCCTCAGTGGATCCCTGCCGGACATGCGAGATCCTTTGTGAGCAAAGTGTGTTTTTCGCAACAAAAATGTTCATCAGTTCAAGTGACTCTGAGTTAATTCTTAATGAACACATCCTAAACGGTGTAGAAATTTGGGATCGATCATTGCCTGTGGCAAAGAAAAATTATTTCCGGTATGAGAATTTGAAAACTCACATCTGGTAGAAACTTGGTAGTTTCTCCAATATGGTAAAAATTATTATCGAAATTATTATTATAAATAGATTGATAGATATTACCGTATATATTCTGGCAAAACGTGCTCTGCTTTGTCAAGCTTTTCTATAATATATGGTAAAATCCACGTAAATTATATCTATGGTGGCACTCGAATGCCATTGTCGACTATGATTTTTACCATACTGCTTGTTTCTACCATCAGACTAGTCGTTTCCATGAAGGAATTTTAATGATTTCAGTGACGAGATCACTTGAGGTGATTCGAAATGCCTGCATTGCCATTGGACACAAGCGAGTAAATTCGAGATAAAAGTTTGAGATTAGCCAGCCTTACCCCTGGCACCTGATGGTGTCTTTCACTTATTTCGGCTATACGGAATTTTGTGATTTCACGTAAAACTCAATAGTTTGTCACGAGATTCAAATTATGAGATCTGGTATTTGGAAGTTGCCAGTGAATGAACGCGAAGTATATTTACTAATAAATGATTTTAATTCGAGAGTTTATTCACTGATGGAACTGAATCCTAAGGGTTTACTTATTGGTGGGCCCAACCAGCCTTTCGACAAATTATGCCGAAAAAAAAGAAAACGTAGATCATCCAGGCAAACTTTTACACTTAAAGAGTTTATTCACTGAGGTGCTGAATCCTAAGTGTTTACTTACTGGTGGGCGTGGAAGAAGCAACAAATTTTCGTTCAATGAAAAAATAAAATAAAAAATTCAGTCATCAAGACAGTTCAATTGGGGTGGGGGCTAATAATACAGGATCAATGCTTTGAATGCCATGCGTACGTCATGCTATAATGGCTCGAGTGTGTCTTTATAGCGATGAAAGAAACGCGAAGCCTTCTCTTTTCAAGTATAATTACCCTCGAAGAAACTTGATGCTTTTATGCAAAAGTGAGGAAAGTAGGAAGTTGTAGGGAGAGGAGAAAATTTAGGAAAATGTGAAAGGTCGAGATATAGAGAAAAAGAGCGAGAAATAGAAAAAATTGAAACGAGACGAGAGTGTTGCAGGTGGAGAAGTCCTCGTCGTGTTTATCGTGTATGGCGGTTTCCAGCACGAGGTGAGTTTCCTCCTGCTCTTTTATGCTGCCTCCTGCTGGCTGAACCACCACTGGTGGTGACCCAACCCTTCAGCTTTCTGCCACGTGACGTTAAATAATGAGACTCGTATGCGCGGTGCTTCACCCAAGAAAAACGAGATGGCTGGCAAACGTGCATTATACACATCAACCGCGAGCAGCTTCTGTTGAAGTTGTCGTACCGTATGAACGTTCGTATGAGCGTAAAATATGCGGTTGGGGATTGGATACGATATAGGGGGAAAGGCAGGAAGGTGTCGATGTATCAGTATGACGGAGCTTATATCTGCTTACTACCTACTTTTCCATAATAGTTACGAGCACGAGTCTGTTTTCATCAGTGTCCAATCATTATAAAAATAATAATATAAAATTGGGCAAACAGAAAAATTGGCCGAGGAAGTTTTATTGGCTGATAATGCCAGCACATTGTCTACTGAATTGTAAAAATTATAAAAATTATTTGGAGCCCAAAGATGAGTATTCGATTTATGACTCGAAATCAATGCATGTCAGCTCTATACTTTTAGTTATTCTAACGGAATAATCTTTATAAATTAACCTCCACTCTCGCGAATACCATCAATTTTTACCATTTATTCGTAAAATTTTTTTCTAATTCATCCTATTTATCATTTTTAAATATTTTCTAACGCGAAAACTCAAAGATTGCCTAACAATTTTTTTGTTATTGCGAAGACTCACATTACCCACTGAGCTGGATTACCTCCTTCCCAAGTCTGTACTCATACGCAAAACTAACCCGTGAACACACAAATTTTCCCAGTTATCACGTACAGACAAACCCCGTTTGCTTCCTCTTAAATCCCTCGTGCAACTTCTCCGCACCTTTATCCTCTTATTCTCCCACTCGCAATTTTCCTGCGGAACAGGCCAAGCCGCAACGTATATTATATATACATATATATATGCATTACCCACAGCATTAAATTAACATCGTGTTTCGCAACTCAGCGTTACAGCACGCTTGCCTTCCCCGTGTATGCCAAGTTAGCAAGTTTAAGTAGGTAAAGAGGGGAAACGTAAAGTCAGACAATCCCCTCCCTATTCCTCTTTCTCCCTCCAGCATTCTCTGAGCCTCCCTCTTGTACTCCCCAGCACGGGCAAACATTCTAAATCTCCTGATGCACGTTGCTGAAATGTTTCTAATACAAAAATATCGTGTGGTGCACTCTAACAATTTTCTCTCGATTTTTAAAATGAGTTCGAAATGGGTGCACGGTATTTCTGAGCTACAAGATGTCTTGCGAGTAAAGTGATGAGATGGTGGAGCATGTGGGATGATAAGTGTAAAAAAAAAAAGGAGATACGATGGTATATTTATTCCAAGGGATATGATTTTCTCTTGGAAATTTTCGTCAAGTACTTTTCTCTCAATATATGTAAATGAAGCTTGGAAAATTTACCATTTGGTGGTGTATTTAAAAAACAGAATAGTGATAGAAGATTTTTTTTTTGCAAATATAAAATAAGAAGAAATTAAATAACCTCTCAAGATTAGTGAAATATCGATTCTCAGATACATCGAAATATTCAATAAAATTTTGGACTCAATTTCCCCTGTGAATAATTCAATTTTTATGGGAGCGAGAAATCGGAAGTAACCGAACGAGTACAAAAATTGCCAGATATATATATATATATATGTATATACAGTCGGTCCTACAAATCGTTAAATTAAATCACACGCTGAAATATTTAAGCCCAATATCCAGGAGATACTTTCACAGTATCGTCCTATACAGTGCAAATTTTGTGCTCTCTTGTGCAGAATTCACGAGCCCATTCTCGGCAGCGAGGGCTAGCTCGATGCCCAAATTCTTTTTACGACTCATTCTTTACGCCCACTTCACGTGCACCTCGCTCGTTGGAATTTCATAATTCTTGACTCTTTTACTACACTGCTGTGCGCGACACTGATATCCTACATTTGTGTGCGACAGTATATACATGAATGTACGAACGAAATCCTCCGGTATTTTCCGAAAAATATAAAGGTATTGATTCCATATTGAACTGTTAAAAACGAATTTAGACATTTCAATAGAATCAAGTTGATTAGGAATAAAAGAAAATTATTAACTGGCAAATTATAAAAATTTTGTTCCAGTTATAAAATGCAAAATCGTCTAAAACGATATGGTGAATCTCAGAAATTTTCTCAATTAAGAAACCTCGACGAATTGAATTTTGACATAATAAACCTCCAATATTTTGTCTGAGGATGAGGATCTGTAAAAGAGGATTAAGATAATTTTTGATTATATGTTTTTGTATTTGATGCAAAAATATTTGTCATCTATGAAAATTTGTGTTGAAAAAAAAATTAAAATTAAACGAGGAATGAATATAAAATTTTCACACGTGTCGCATTTTCGTTGGTGAATCGTCCGGTAAGGGGGCGCAGTCTCGTTGTGCGAAATGCAAGCAGCATAGTGAACGACCTCCCTTTCTCTCTCAACCAGCACGATCAACCCTTTCACCTCTATCTCGAGAGTTTAAATATCACGGAAATTGAACCGATAAATTTTCGGTAGCATAAATCCATTCGGCCAACGCCCCTTCCCCAAACGTAAACTACCTCGCTGGCTCACATGCGCGAGGGAAGTGAGAGAGAAATTGTTCGTTTTTTTTCTTCCTTTTCCGTTTTGGATCCACGACAGTAACCAACATGCCGTTTCCCGGTCTCTGCAGTTCTTTATTCCTGGCTAGCGAGTCCAACGAGGAAAATAGTCAAATCGTTTTAAAAAAAGGAACAGAGAAAAAACTTGAATAATAAGAATTACAAAAACAAAGTAAACTCTTCTTTTGATTTTCGTGGCCCCATTGATATTTTCCTATCACTATTATGTGACTGACATTATTCGTAGACTTCGTATAGCGAGTTCAACGAGGAAATAAATAATGAAATGGGTAAAGGAAAGGTAACAGAAAGAAAGCTCGAATAGAATACAAGAATACTCGATGAGAAGTACAAAAATAAAGTTTTTTTTTTTTTTTTTTCCTATTGCCATCGTCACTTTCTCATTATTATTTTATAACCGATTAATAATTCGTAGATTTCATTCGCTTTTCATTTGAATGAGAAACCTAGCAGAAAAATTATAAATTTGTATTATTCCATGATAATTATTAAAATATTTTCATTTTTTTTTTTGTTGAATTAGTGATGATTCTGGTTTTGCCATATTCATAAATCAATGTTGATTATATTATTATTTTCATCGTAAAGTAAAACTTAAAAAATATGAAATTGATTGAGCCAATCGAGCGGATTAATATCAAACTTTTTGAGTCTTTGAGCAGGAAAAATGGAGGTAAACGCTGACAAGAAAATTATAAAATAACTTCTCCTCTGTTTGTGAAATGTCGCATATATTTATATAAACATCAGGAGTCTCTTTGCTCGTTTTGTTTATTTTTTTTCGTTTTCTCTACTTTTACCTCTAATTCCATTCTTGGCAGAATTTTCCTGTCCCAGATGTCCCTGTGGTGTACTGACTGTGCAAGTTTATGCGCTGTTGCAACTGCTGAGATCTCTTTTCTGGCAATACGTTCCACAGGTAGCTCGAGAGCTCACACCTCCGGTGGAGGATCGTCGTGTACAATTTCTTTTATATTTATCTCGTGCTCGTTCTCACTCTGTCGAGGATTATGTGAGACTCTTGAAGCATTTTCGCGATCTCATTTTCACAATTATCAAATACGTCATATAATAAAAAAGTTCCTTTTATCTGATAGAACTTTGATTTTTTTTCGTTCATAATCCGAAGATATCAATGAAATCGATTTAGAAATAAATTTATTGTTAAATTTTCGAATGTATTCAAACTTCAGGTCGAACTTTAGCTTCCAAGTTAGGATGGAAAAATGTTGATCTGAAATATTTACGATACGCGCAGTATCATTTATACAGTACGCAGTACGAATTTTCATTTTATTTTTATTTATTCGAATGAAACTCGTGTTTTCGCCTGACCCTTCTTTTCTTTCTTCTCCTTCTTGTCCTAAGCTATAACGCAAATCGATATGGCATATAAAAATAAAATATATAGTTCAATGTTCAGGAAGGAATTGAGAAAAATAAATGGAAGAGGGAAAGAGATGTACGAGCGTCGAACAACATGTACTTGAAAGTTGACGCAAGAGGGGAAGAAAAAATGATGAAGCACCGCGTGGAAAAGAGTGAGCAGAGAGAAAGTAAGAATGAGGGGAAAAGCGAGAGAGAGAGAGAGAGAAAAGTGAAAGAAAAAAAAAAGTGCAGGTGGAAGTGAGACGAGGAACTGAACGTCGTAGAGAGGCAGTAGTAAAAGCAGGCTTGTGTCAGCCGCGCGTCACCCGTGGCAAAGTACAAGGGGACTATGATGTGGTACCAGGCAGTGCGCTCTGCGTGACGATGGAATGCGTGCCCGGTGAAGATTTCGATCTCGCCAGGGAACAACGTTTACGATTTGCCGCTTACCACTTACCGTCTGCATAACTCGTCTCGTCGAGTGTACAGCACTTTAATTCTACCACCTCTGCCGCTACTGCTACTATTACTAGTACAATTACTATACAACAACTACGATTATTTCTACTGCCATTGCTACTTCAACTATAACTATCCGCTGATCTTCGGACGGCTGGAAGCTCAAACATTTAAATTGTGAAAACTCGATTTTATAAACTGACTAGCGAAAAAGTAACTTCTTAAATTAATTTGTGGAACAAACGTCTATGTAATTCAATTCATATAATTAATACTATTTCACTAAATAAATTTTCCGCGAACTATTTTTTCCACATATCATTTTGGTGGATTTTTCTATCCGTGGATATTCTTTAGTTGGTTCATACGAAACAACGGAATGTGCCTTCGGCGATATTATACGATTGTTAAGATTGAAAGATATAAATAAGAAAATAAGCGCGAAAGAAAAAGTGAAATAAAGAATTTACGAATTTAATCAAAATGAATATTTTTTTTTATGCTTTGTAATTGAATTTCTCATCGACCCTTATAATTTTTATCTGCAATGGATACTATTAGCAAAGTATGCACAAAGGTGTAATATTCATCATGGAAAGCGATGATTTTGTGAGCTTCTTAATCATTTAATTCTTTCGGAAAACAATGAGAAAAATTAATTCTCATAAGTTATTGTCGTTAGAGACAAAAGTATACAAAATCGTAAAGAAAAATATTTTTTTTTTAGTAACTTACAGCCCGTAATATTTTTCTTCCAGTGTGGAATGTATTTCCTACCTCATGCTGATTTTTATGAAAATTAATGTTCACTCTAACGTAACACACTCCTCTCGATGTCTCATCTCTCTCGGGTACTTGGAAGTTTGTGCAGCACATCAATGAATGTAGAAAATTAGCACATTATTAAATGTATACTGGAGAAAATTTTCAAGTACCCCGAGGGAGATGGAATATCGGGAGACATATTACAGATGATATTAATTTTAATACAACTCGAGACATGCAACATTCCATACTCATAGGAAAATACTTTGGCTCGAGGATTAAAAAGAATTTTCTCTCATCACAAACGATTTTATATACTTTTTATATATAATTTTATTTATATAAAATTATATATTTTTTTTATATTTATTAATGAAGTAAATAAATCATATTTATTGTATGAAAAAATTGAGTGTAACAATAACGATGGACACCAAATATTATTTTCATATATTTTCATTATTAATTCATGCTTTATCGTTCCTCCTTTTATTTATTAATTTTTTAAATCTCTTTCGATAATTATCAATTGCAGTGTGGGCAGAATTTGTCTTTATGCGTCCTAATATTTATAGATACTTTCTCCAGTTTTAGTAATCGAAAGCAACTATAGCGAAGGATTGTTTTCATTTAATTTCACAGGTTCGTAGAATCATATAGAAGGAAGGTGACAACGAGATAATGATACGAAAATGTGCAATTTTTTCGACGGTACAATTGTCACAGAGAATTTCCATTATTTCGCTCATACTTCAATACGTATATCTACTGTTTTTGAGGGATTATATTTATGTGATTGAAAATATAAGGCGATATAATGTTTGGGTTTGAGAGTTTTTTCGTCAGGGTATTTTAGTCAAGTGTTTCGATGTCTGCTGATGACCCATTTAAAAAGTTTTAGTAGATAATATTTTCGTCATGCCTAGATAGCCTAGATAGGCTGGATAGGTGGCTGCTTCCATCTGCTTTTGTTACTCAGCTTAGTTTGATCTTTCGACCCAAAACGAGTGATATATATATATATATATATAGGTAGAAAAGGGGAGCAAGAGATCAGTGAGTGCTTTGGACATATGTAGAGGCTGAAGGAACACGTTTATCGCTCAAGTCGAATCGACCCTACCATCGAGTTTCATTCCTGGACACAACGCTGTTTCGATATATATAGATATATTTCATGTATCCTCTGGCAGCAAAGCTTCGATGCTTCGGATACTATGATTCTTTGGCTCTTGTAGCACTCTCTCTCTCTCTCTCTCTCTCTCCCTCCCTTTTTTCTATCTGCGCTGCTGGTACTGGCGGGTAGTTGGATATGTGGATAGTACGAGCCCATATTCTGTACTACAGTATCGGCTACAACAGGATGTCCAGCCAGGCGGCTTTCTTGATAGCCGATAATAGGACGACTCAGTATATTCACCATGTCTATATACCTACGTTTATATACACACATACACAAAGACATATAGATTTTTCTTCATCAATCTGTACGTGCTGTATATCTGTTTTCTACGGTGCATCGAGCTTTTCCCTGCTGCATTTGAGTTACGTTTACACGATACATGTCCAACAAAGATTGGACAACCTTCGAGGTCACCGTGTCGTCCATGTCCTCGTCGTGCCAACGCTTGAAAAGAACGCCAAATTCTTACCTCCAGCGTCCAAAGCAGAAACGACGAGATATTGATAAAGAATAAAGGGGTCTATAAAAATACAACGAAAAAAAAAATCTCAATTTTGAAACGTATTATGTCGTGATGCTGCAAACAAACTCGCTTATGCAAATTTCGTTTATAATTTAAATATTTAATATGAGGACGAAAATGCATATTAGTTCTACGGATTATTAACATAACCAGTTCTAGATATTAGGTTGAATAATGTATCGTCTATATGATGAGATATTAAGACACGCGATATTTCTGCGGTCATATTTGATGGTGACGTCATCAGGCTCGAGTATATGCCAAGCTGCCACAAAATCCTATGCTCATGCTATATATCATTTTATTATATTAATTTATAAATTTTATAAATTTGTTATATTAATTTACGTGTTATAATATTGCTGCACCCTTACGAAAAAAAATAGAAAAATGATACAACATACAATAGAAAATATATACTTATGCATAAATAGGGAAAAATGCTAATTAGCTATCAAGCCTGTGGCTAATTTATTTCTTAAGTGAGTAGAAAAATAAAACCAAGATGGTTCTCTTTTTCTAGCTTTCTCAAATTCTGTAACGAAAAAATTGACAGCTTTTTTCTTTTTCATAACTGCTCCACAAAGACTCAAGAAAAATATTTCCATGTTGCTTTCCATATGCACATATTCTTTTCACGAGTTCTCATATATGATTGATGACATCGCAATCATATGGGACTTTGCTTGTTGCAAAGTCACGAAATTGCAATATTCATGACTGATAATGTAGACTCAAGCAAAAATGACATTACGTTGTGCGTATAAATGAAAATCATTGTACACTCTCGTCGATAAATCCCCCAAGAGTGACGACAATTTGGAAAATCAAACTAAGATTTTCCAAAGGGGGTGGAAACTATACAATTATGTATATGACTCAAGATCGAGGATATTTGTGCGATCTCATCACAGTCTTTAATATCAGTTTATACACATCCTTGCACACAGACACACCCATATATATATATATATATATATATATGTGGAATGTGATTGCTATAACTACATGTATTACATGTACGAGATATCGAGAGTATATCGAGGGAGTATCACCGATAGTTACCGGATGTTCCCTTCGAAGCCAATAACACCGATGTGCGCCAACAGCAGGCACACGTGGGATCGGTCGTCATGACCCTTCTCCTCTGGCCTATCCAACTCCCTCTTTACCCCACAATGCCGAGCAGTTTCATCCCTTTCCGCTTCGCAGCGTGGACATAGATACAACTCTCGGTATTCTATGCATTATATACTATGTACACAGACCATATACTGGATTTCAGGCCGCAGAGCTTCTGGTTTTGCTGTACAAACTGTGCCGGATAACTATCGCGCTTGGTTCACAGCACGAGAACTGTGTATATATGGTACACGCGACCGCGTCCGACCGTGGCGATAGGTACATGCCCATGTGCACCATTTAGATTATATACATATATATATATATATATATATATATATATATATATATATATATGTCTATGTAAACCTTCATAATACAAAGATTTATACGTCATGGGAATAATGCTGACAGCGCCACCGAGTGAGCAATCGTTCTGTATATCGGTAAAAAGGCCACTATTTGAATTTTGTATTAAAAAAAATGATAGCTCAGGAAGCATTTTGAGATAAGCATGAATGGTGAGGAGAGAGGAAGTTTTGAATTATACTTTGACGTATTACAACATCGTGAAAAATAGATTTGAATCAATTACCCAAAAGCTTGCTGAAAACTACCGATAGGTGGCGCGCGAGAATGTTCAAGAGAAGGAAAAATTTGAAATTATATTTTGATGTATTTCAATCAAAGTTTCATCTTTTTACTAATGCATTATTGATTTAATGTCCCATTATTTAAATAATGGGCAATGGAATGGAAATCCATTATTTATTGTATTTTTAATGGATCATGCATTATTTATACGTTATAATTTGTTTATAAATATAATTAATCGCTGTGGTTACTTTAATTAATAGTCCAAAATGGTACGGAAAATGGTCAATAGATGGCGGCACGTGCATCGTTCGACAAAGATCAGTCAATATTTAGGAAGGTATGTGCGAGTACCCATGATTATCCTCCTGTCTCATCCTATATTGTATATAATATACATTGTATGTCGATCATGCATTATTTATACGTTATAATTTTTACAACTTTGATATTAATATCGCGTTTTTTTTCCTTATCTGACTATCGTTATCTCGCAACGGCGTTATGTGCAGCAATATCGCTGTGGTTACTTTAATTAATAGTCCCAAATGGTACGGAAAATGGTCAATAGATGGCACGTGCATCGTTCGACAAAGATCAGTCAATATTTAGGAAGGTATGTGCGAGTACCCATCACGATTATCCTCCTATCTCATCCTATATTGTATATCATATACATTGTATGTCGATCATGCATTATTTATACGTTATAATTTTTACAACTTTGATATCAATATCGTGTTTTTTTTCCTTATCTGACTATCGTTATCTCGCCACGGCGTTATGTGCAGCAATATCGCTGTGGTTACTTTAATTAATAGTCCCAAATGGTACGGAAAATGGTCAATAGATGGCACGTGCATCGTTCGACAAAGATTAAGGAATATTTGGGAAGGTATGGGCGAGTACCCATCACGATTATCGTCCCATCTCATCCTATATTGTATATAATATACATTGTATGTCGATCATGCATTATTTATACGTTATAATTTTTACAACTTTGATATTAATATCGTGTTTTTTTTTCCTTATCTGACTATCGTTATCTCGCCACGGCGTTATGTGCGGCAATATCGCTGTGGTTACTTTAATTAATAGTCCCAAATGGTACGGAAAATGGTCAATAGATGGCACGTGCATCGTTCGACAAAGATTAAGGAATATTTGGGAAGGTATGGGCGAGTACCCATCACGATTATCGTCCCATCTCATCCTATATTGTATATAATATACATTGTATGTCGATCATGCATTATTTATACGTTATAATTTTTACAACTTTGATATTAATATCGTGTTTTTTTTTCCTTATCTGACTATCGTTATCTCGCCACGGCGTTATGTGCGGCAATATCGCTGTGGTTACTTTAATTAATAGTCCAAAATGGTACGGAAAATGGTCAATAGATGGCACGTGCATCGTTCGACAAAGATTAGGGAATATTTGGGAAGGTATGTGCGAGTACCCATCACGATTATCCTCCTATCTCATCCTATATTGTATATAATATACATTGCATGTCGATGTGTGGTTCATCTCTATTTCTCTGATTGACTGTCCCTTTGTGTTTCTAATTCGCTTTGTATCTCGATCATTCTGACTTATGCGCGTTCACCGCTTCTATTTCCATTTGTGTACATTTGTGGTTTCCTCGATTATTGGTACATTCGAACGGTGAAGTTGATCCACAGGTTAATCGGCGGATAACTCTATTCTCATTGATGACTAATCAAGAACACGAGCACATTTGGTGGAGCAAATAGTCACTTTTTAGAATGTCGAATAATAAATCAATATTGCCAATACACATATACATATATGGTAAAAACGGATATCAATTGATACATAAAAATGAATTAGGACTTTATGAAAAATATTTCGTGTAATTCGAGTGTTTTGTGTACAAGCGTTAATTCAACGCATATGAACGCTCAGAATGAGATTATAAACTCAGAAGTTAAGCGATTACTGATTTCTGTTCAGTTGATGCTACGCTAATCTTAAGTTTACATTTATTAAAATTATTATTAGCAAGTAAACAAATAAATTAAGATAAAAAAGTAAATTATGAAGTATAATTGAAAAAGTAACTGAAGGATGTGCTGCAGGTAATCGTAGCATTTTTGTATTTCGTGACGACACTTTTCGCGATACAAGCCCAATAAGATTTCAACTTGTATATCGGCGAAACTGGCTGTAAGATGATTTTGTTATCCACCTACAAGTGCAGTATCAACCAAACTCGCATCGTGTATTCCCATCTGCCTTCATGTTGAATGTTATCTGCGTAATATGCAGATATACACGTCTGTATTAACAAGGCACCCTATACAGGATCATTAAGGGTGTGCTCTGGAGGAGGACATGCGGCTGTGGCGAATGAGGGACGTGGGGGAGAAGAGGTGACCGTACCGATTCGGCAGGTACTGGCGGCGATATCACGGCCAGATCGTTATACCGAATCCCTGTGGCTGTCGTGCCATGCCGCGCTCCTCCACCACCGCATCGTCGACGCTCTGTGTGTGCTCGTATCTCTATACAGATAGCTGGTAACGTCACGCTCGCGGTGTATCGATCCCAGTAACTTCTATAGAAAGAGAAAAGAGATGGCAAGCGAAACCAACATAGAGGAAGAAAGAGAGAGAGGGAGAGAGAGAGGAAAGAAATAGAAGAGATACTGATAGACAGAAAGCAAGAAAGAGAGACGATGAAACGTCATGGGCAAACGAAGAGTGAGAGAAGGGCCAAAAGAGAGAAGGAAGCAGAAGAGAGCGAGAGTGCGATAAACTGCAAAAGGATCCAACAGCACGTTTCGCAACAACGACAAAAGTGCGGTCGATCTTCGTTACCCTTATCTGTCTTGGCTTGGGGAAGGGAGTTGGAGGGAGTGGAGGAAGCTTCCGGAAACCCCTTTAGTGCCTTTTCCATCCCACCGTTTCGTTCTACGTTCGGTACCGGAGAACCGTATCGACAGCTGAGGTCGATCGAGTAACGAACACATTTTCCAGCGCTCTATTTCTCGCTTCATCTATTCTGTGACTGAAAAGATAACCATTAAGATCCTGAGGACAGGATCGAATTTCGAAAAAGTAGAAATAGTGAGGAACAAATGCGAAATGTAATGCGACACAATGCGAAATGGATTGGAGAAATTATTATGTTTTTGAGTAATTTTTGCATTTAACAAGTTCAAGTAGGGAAACGTGCAAAAATTCTCTTTTGGGAAATTTTGGACATTCAGATGATGGGTTCGTGAAATTCAAATGGATAATAATTTTTACGTTAGTTTGAAACCTACTTGAGGAATTCAGGTATGTTCGATTTGCGATATTCAGGTCTTGATAATAATTTTCTGTCTGTAAATTTAGAATGAGAATCCACGTGAAAAAATTAAGTAAACTCCTCGGTCAATTTCATCAAGAATATTTTAAATAGGATTGACGTACTTTGATAATTCTGGCCATTTTGGAGACTATGCGTGAATTTATTGTAATTTTTTTTGTTATTTTGCCAGGATTTCTGCAACGTGCAGCAAAACCTCAGGTATCTGTGATGATCTGAAGAGTCTTAGAAATTAATAGATAAGTGAAATATAGCCAGTCAAAATATTTGTCCCCAAAGTAAGTTACTTAAATAGCTGCGACATTGTTGAGAAATATGATTTGACTATTTTGCTCGAAATAGGAAAATTCTTAGGAGCAGTCTTTGAAAAAAAAAAAAAAATGTCTCGTCTATTGTCTATTGCTATAAGGGACTTGGGGAAAGTTTATGCGCAGAAAAACTATATCCGTATAGCTCGAAACCCAGTAAATACGTAGCTGTTGAAATCGTGAAATGGAGAAAAAAAAGTAACGGAATAAAAAGTTAAAACAAAAATGCTTCTCATTCCGTTACGCTCGAATAATATTGTCTCGAAACACTGGGACGTGCTTAGAGTCAATGGATATGAAAGTATTTACTACGTGTCCGGTGAACAACCGATAAATTTGAAAGTTGAGTCGCAACGGATACGCCAGATTCTGGAAAAAACAACAACAAAAAAAATAAACAGAACGTGGTTAACCATCTCGTACTTTGCGGAGCGTCTCAAACCGATCGGTAAAAAAATCGTTATACTGTTACCGCGATCGTGTGCATGACGAACGATCAGAAGAACATGGCGAGTTGGTAGAACGTCATGCCAACGAAAATTCTTTATATCTCGCTGTAATCGTTACATCTCGATAGAGTTGTTATCGTCATTTATTCCATCGATCGAGTTGATAGCTCGTAATAAAACGCATTAAATGATCAGGGAAGAAAAGTGATCCGAATCGTGGTGAATCGTGCGTGTCGGGTTTTCTTGCTTTCGCTCTCAAGCGGTCACATGAATTTGCCTGGGGTATTAAAGGCTCTGTTTATGGATGATCCGCGGGATCGGCAGAAGCACAACCCGGTGATTTACCAAAGTGATAACGAGAGCGCCTGTTGGTGTCTGGTTTTTTCGATTATCGTGTGGCACAGGCATGATCGCTGCGGATACTCTTGCCAGAGACTGAGATGAAAACAGTTGGACCAGGCAGAGAGAGGGAAGAGAAAGTCAGATGATGACGAAGAGTGAGGAGAGCAAGAGAGACAAAAGATCGAAAAATCAGTAGCAAGAAATGATGAGCGAGAGAGAGAGAGAGAGGGAGGGAGAGAGAGAGAGAGGGAGGGAGGGAGAGAGAGAGGGAGGGAGGGAGAGAGAGAGAGAGAGAGAGAGAGAGAGAGAGAGAGAGAGAGAGAGAGAGAAAAAGAGGAAGCAGTTTATGAGTAGCCAGTACACTCAAGAACTTGTACCCTATACTCAACCACTATTTATAGCGATTTCTCCGTTGAAAACATTCCACAAGACGAAAATACTAAAAGGAGAAATAAAAAAGCAGTCAGGGCGAAGCCAAGCAAGGAGGAGCTGCTGTTCTATACGACGTAGTAGATTCGGTCACCAGCAGTGTCTTGAACGAGACTCTGGCGAGTGTCCAAGGATTATTGAGGCAGTGTAATATACTTTGAGATGAGGAATGTCTAGAATTTATCATCCATTACGGTGTATCCTACTTAGGAAAAAAAAAAATTGAATAATTTCAGAAGGGTTTGCACATCCTGGGACTATTGAAACGTTTTTTTCGAAGATCTTCCATTGTATTAATGGAAAAGTTTTGTTGTGACCAAGTTTAGAACTGGCGAAAAAAAAAAGTTCAAAGATCGAACATCGCAACTAGGCACTGTGGAACTATGGAAGGGCATTTTTTTTTAGGATCATTGAAAAATATTATGAAATATGGCAACGATCAGGATGATATAAAAGGAATTTTAGTCTCCCATTCTTGTGAGGGGCGGAAAAAAGTTTTGGACAAAGTGAGTGTTCAGCTCGAATACGCGTGTAACGGATAGAATGGAGGGTAGACGATCGATGTGTCAGAGGCGAGCACGTCGGGCCACCAAGCGGTAAGGGTTGAAAACCGCGACCGTGAATCGGCCGTGGTCTCGTCGTTTCATCCCTATGGATAATGCAGAAGGAAGAAGCAGAGAATGTGCGTACGGGCGACAGTCTGCGTGAACAAATAATGCGATGTGATGGGGCCTGGCGTCGTTTTTCAGGGGTGTATAACTATATTGGGGCTGGTCGCTGAGGACAATAAGGGTATGAAAAGCAATGTTGGCCGAAGTATCTACTTTACCGATCGTGGCTAGAGTGCAAGTCTTTTTTTCTTCTCCCGTCGTTCACTTTCTACCCTGAGGCTCGGAGCGACCCGCAGGGAAGGGCAGCTTGATAAGGGTCAGCCGGCAATGAGAGTCAATACTACGATTTATAGACGAATTAATTTTTTTTTTGTTTGCATTTTCATTTGCTTTATTTACGATCATTAAGGATACAAGCGTATCAACTTTATCATTAATCATCAATTTTTCAATCTTCCTCTGCATTTTTGTTGTTAAAAATGCAGATTTAGAATGTAAATTTTGGAGCATATATATAACGCTGTAGAAGGGTGTGTATGTAGCTAAAAATTACGAAATAATTCAGGCAGTTTTACGCGCAAGTACGGAATATGGAATTTAAATTTTACAACTTTTGTACATTATTTTGTTCCTGGAGAAATTTACGAAAAAAAAACGTGGTTTGTTCAATATACGTCGGTAACTACACGCAGAAAAAAAGATTTAGTTGAAGTGAATTGGATTTATTTGAATGATTTTACTTGGTAATAAATACATTATTTTTTTTATTCAACTAAACGAATATATTAACTAAACGAATACATATATATATTATTATATTAGGCCAAGATTGAAATAAAATTTTGTTGATTCAACAAAACTTTTTCTCTCTCGCTGCAACAGTCAATGCAGTTTTATGAGAGAATGCAAAACAAGCACGAAGGCTCATCATGTGCATACAGCTGGAGATGCACACTGTGCGTGTGCATTAAAAGCGTAATATGCTCTATTTACGAGACTTAAGGGGCCAGCTGGTCTGCATGCTAGCTTCGTTATAGAGAGAATCTCAGAAGCTTATTTCTGTATGAGGAAATGCTCTATCTAGATCAAGAGTGAGCATGTGGCGTTGCATGATGATAAATTGTCTAGTAAACGGGTTTGTCATCGGTGGCTTCATGTCACTAAAAACTATGTATATATCAATCAATAACTCCAAGTTCGATGGTTGATTTTTTATGCGGCTAATATTAAGCATAACCATATATTATTTCCAGTCCATCAATTCCATATAAAAGTTATAAAAATTCTTTTTGCTATTTAAATGTCATTAGCATTTAACGTGAGAATCTTTTGCCTGGGTGCATTTATATCATGAATATTTCACTATTATTCAGTACATGGGGCAACGCTTGCTTAATAATTCTGGTTTTAATCGTCCAATGGCAATAAGCTCTTTCACAGTGATCAATTCTTCTACTGGATCCATTAAATTTGCATATTCACTTTCACGTTTCGATATTCCATATAGACTAAAAATTCAAGGAATTTTATTGAATAATTTATCAAGCGAATTAGCGCTCTTTTATCCATCATAAGCTTCTAACGAAATACTCATATTACCGCGGGAAATTCGATAGAACTCATCGCCAGTATCACGAAATTGACTGTAATCAAGATAAAACCACACTCTGTCACGCCATCCGACGATGTTGCGGTATCGTGAAATGGAAAAATGTATAAATCACACATGAAGAATTAGATTTATTTCATGGGAATCTAGATTGACGTTATTTTGTTCGAAAGAATGATAATCGAGGGGCAAAACTAACCCATGGCAAAATTACAATTCGAGCTTTGGGACATTGAAAAAGACCAAATAGGATTAAATTAAAATGGACCAAAGTTTATTACGCTATACATGCATTTTATAACTGCATAATTACTGCATATCATTTTATTTCTCAACACGCCCCAGAGTTACAGGGTTAACATATTCTTTAAATCAACACTTCTTAGTTACATACAGAACAAAAATACCAGATAAATTGCATACAAATGGAAATGGAAAAATGTATAAATCACACATGAAGAATTAGATTTATTTCATGGGAATCTAGATTGACGTTATTTTGTTTGAAAGAATTCTAATCGAGGGGCAAAACTAACCCATGGCAAAATTAACATTTTTTTCGTACAATTCGAGCTTTGGGATATTGAAAAAGACCACATAGGATTGAATTAAAATGGACCAAAGTTTATTACGCTATACATGCATAATAACTGCATAATTACTGCATATCATTTTATTTCTCAACACGCCCCAGAGTTATGGGGTTAACATATTTTTAAAATCAACACTTCCTGGTTACATACAGAACAAAAATACCAGATAAATTGCATACAAATGGAAATGGAAAAATATATAAATCACACCTGAAGAATTAGATTTATTTCATGTGAATTTAGATTGACGTTATTTTGTTCGAAAGAATGTTAATCGAGGGGCAAAACTAACCCATGGCAAAATTAACATTTTTTTCGTACAATTCGAGCTTTGGGATATTGAAAAAGACCATATAGGATTGAATTAAAATGGACCAAAGTTTATTACGCTATACATGCATAATAACTGCATATAATTTTATTTCTCAACACGCCCCAGGGTTACAGGGTTAACATATTTTTAAAATCACCACTTCCTCACATACACAACAAAAATACCAGATAAATGGCATACATAAATGGTATGAAAATTTCGTGCCTCATGGCTGGCCGATAATTGGTGAAATCTTTTTATATACAGTTGATAATGGTTGTAGCATCGTAAATGGTGAATGTGTGGAAAAATTTAGGGTGTATTGACTTTCAACTATACTTTTTAATTACGTTGCCTTTATAATATAGGCATATCGAGGTAACGAGCTGGCTTGAACGAGTGAATGAGCGAGTGAGCTTGAGTCTGATAATATTGGGGACATGTTCCTGGCATAACGTCAATTTATTATACGGGGCGTTGGGCTAATTGCGTCAACCACCCACGTCAAGCGCCGTTTCGAATATACACCGTGTGGGCGAACATTCGTATAACGCGCGTTCTACGAACCCATCTAGTCTCTACATGTACGCACGTACACACGCAAGCTCATATGACAAATACACGCACAATTGTACTTATGTACATAGTACCGAATGGGAATTGCCATTTTATCGTGGCAAAAGAACAGTTCTCCGTCACTGTCATTGCCACTGTCCACGCATAATGTTAAGCCAACACGTTCATAACTTCACGTGTAAATATGCTGTACGAAATTGCACTTAAATTATTTTCCATTCAGCATCCTACTTGAATTTGAACGAAATTTATGTTTTTTTTGATGAATTCTTAAATTCTTATGTGATGTTCAATTACCATTGGCTGACAGTTTTATAACGAATTTTACCGTTTGGGTTTTATTTCGATAGGTCTTCTATGTAATCGATTTTTATCCTATTAACGCAAAGCACTTTTTTTACAACCAATTTTAGTATGTATGAATTCTTGGACAATTTTTTCATTTGATCTGTCAAAGTATTTACCTCCATATCCGTTTCTCTATCACTAGCTGATATGGCACATATATATATATATATATATATATATATATGTGTGTGTGTGTGTCTATATGCGTGGCTATATTCGCACCCACGATTGCACGAGGATAAATTACGGTTTATCGTCCGCTAAATATTCATTCGTATTACAATACGTATACGTACTACATGTCTACCTGTATACGTGTGCATAATTACAAATGTATGCGAATTGACCTCATTAATCAACGGTAGCATCAGCGAGCGATTCGATATTCGCGAGGTTACACCGTGCTCGCGTTATATTGATTTACCGGTAACGTAATACCTAATGTATAAGTACATATGTTTGTGTGCGTGCGTGAACTTTGAGTTGCATCGTTTCAGTATTAATAAAATTCTTGACATCGAAATTACATCGAAAATTGCTCGGAAATAAATTATCGCAATATGGATAAATGAAAAAATGTAAATTTTTTTTACGAAATCTCATCAATTGAATTTCTTTTTGAATAAACGCCCGATGCATAGGACATGACAAATGGCATCAGTGATGGATAAAGTAAGGCTTGACAGAGAAAACAAAAGGAAAAATTTTTAGAGTGGGAATGAAAAGCGCCATTCGAACCGCGCGCGTTATCAGTTTGGACGTTAAACATTTTTTTTAGGTTTATCGATCGTTTGGATTATGAATGAGGTAAAAATGGAGTGAGGGGACAGAATATAAAAGTGAAGTAGATAAAGTAAAAAAAAATATAAAAAAAGCTTGGATAAATCGACTTCTATGGAAGCTCTCGTAGGCTCACGGATGAACGAGCAGCCGATATCGAATTCTATATATAGTATATATATATATATATATATATACACGGTTTATGAATTCCATGCACGTATATCCATGCAATAGTTTTACCGTACGTGGACATAACTTTGCCTGGCGCTGATGATGCTCGCGGCGAGAGAAAAATCTATCACGGTTGAAACGCGAGTGTGGATAATTAACGATGGTTTAGTTCGTGCGGACAGCATCCAGGGATGGCATGTAAGAGAAAGAGAAAGAGAGAGAGAGAGAGAGACAGAGACAGATAGACAAAAGGGCGGAGAACGCGCGGGCTTGTGGGTAACCGTAAACGCACGCTAATTGCTCTGTTAATATATCCAGGGTAGTGCAGAGGACTGGGGTCATGCGCGGACACGCACAAGCGATAAAGAAAGAGAGAGATAGATAGACAGATAGATAGAGTTCTCTCGAGCGAGCGAGCGAACGAGCAAGAGTTCGAAGCTGCACGAGCACCAACGCAAGCAGTCCACCTATTATGTGTACTACGTTATAATACAAGCCGGCCAGGAATTATATAATACAGGAGGTCCAATATTGCTAGTCTGTGCCCATTGTTTATACGGGACAATGTAATTTTAGATCATAAACTAGCCTCGTTATAGCCGGGGCCTGTTTAGAAGCCTCCTGTCATTCTATAACACTCAGTACAATGCTGAGTGTTAGAGAATGCTCTAACACTCAGTACACTCAGTCTCCATCTTACCGCAGGGCCATTGTACTGAGTGTTAGAGAATGCTCTAACACTCAGTACACTCAGTCTCCATCTTACCGCAGGGTCATTGTACTGAGTGTTAGAGAATGCTCTAACACTCAGTACAATGATGAGTGTTAGAGAATGCTCTAATACTCAGTACAATGCTGAGTGTTGGAGAATGCTCCAACACTCAGTACAATGCTGAGTGTTAGAGAATGCTCTAACACTCAGTACAATGGCCCTGCGGTAAGATGGAGACTTAAAAAAATACTCGCGACAGTACACGATACATTTCGATCAATCAAGGGCCTAAAGTATCATATTGATAAGGAATCAAATTCTCGTGTAGAAATTGTGCTCGAGTCCCAGCTGGATTTGTGCGAACGTCCCTTCTTCCGGCCAAAGAATCGACGGAGAAACCGATCGAATAATTGTTGTCGTTATTATTATTATGATTATTATTATTGATTCACTGATGTATCAATGCGAAAAGCTCAATAGTCTTATTTTGATCAGACGAATTAAAAGACTGTACGAATGTTTATGATAGCAAGTTTTTAAAATTAAATTACGAAGGTCCCGAGCCCTCGTTATTTTTATACCGTTAGGAAATTGCTGACGAATCTTGGTAAAATAATGGTAACGTGGGCTGAAAAATCGGAGAAGATTCCCGTTCGATTTGCTTCGAAGATCGGCAGGAACTTAAGAGAAATGAGGAACCGTCCTAGGGTATACGAGGGAAAAGCTATCCATTTTCTCGTAACAAAGCTCTCTCTCTCTCTCTCTCTCTCTCTGTTTCTTTCATTTTGTAAAAGGAAGCTCGTCGATTCACGAACAAAGCAGAATAGAAAAGGAAAATGGGAATGAGACGGAAGGGCGTTGAAGAAAGTACAGTGAAAAAAAGGAAACGAAAAGAAAAGTAGAAAATAGAGACAAATATATGGGTGTATGTGGATCTTGCTGGTAGTGTGCTTTGCAAGGCAACTCTTTTGGCGAATCTCGGAGAGTTAATCAGAGAGTTGGCTCGGGGTGGGGTCGAAGTTCGTCGTGGCGTGAAGGGTCGTGAGAAGAAATGCGTCTCTCTCTCTCTTTCTCTCTCGCTCATTTATCTTTTTTCCCTCAGTCTCCCCTCTTTCACACTCACTGTCGAAAAGTGTCGGATGCAGAGAGACACCAGAGCGAGAGGAATATATCATATAAGAGAAAGCGAGAGAATGTGCACGAAGATAAAGTTAGAGGGTTGAAGAGAAAAAAAGAAGAGTAATGTTGTGGATATATATATATATATATATATATAGCGAGGCGTCGCGATGTAGAAAGGGATAACACTGGTAAATGTACGGAAGGACCGGAGTCTGTGCAAATATTAAGAGCGATGGGCGAC
Organism: Dyspetes luteomarginatus; assembly: GCA_963669185.1. NCBI lineage: Eukaryota > Metazoa > Arthropoda > Insecta > Hymenoptera > Ichneumonidae > Dyspetes > Dyspetes luteomarginatus. The sequence goes on along the minus strand of OY769905.1, from coordinate 19,383,741 downwards.
AAGGATCCTAACTAGTTTTTTCGGCATTGGAATGTGAAATTGAGCTTTCTTCCGTCACTAAAACAATTGTCCGTACCGAAGAAAGGACTATTATCATAAAGCTCTTCATGCGACAATTTATCTTGAAAGTCAAGTTTTTATCGGACTTTTAAACTCAAAATTTGATCTTGATTGCGCCCTTTGTAAAACCTTATCCGCAACGCTTGATTTTATGCGAATGAAATTAAAACTTGAGTGTTAGCTTAATTGATAAATTTCCCATTTTTTTTTTTCAATTAGTCAAACATTGATTTTTTTCGATCAGTTGATTTTACGTTTTTGCTTGATTTTGAAAAATGCATTGACGGTCAATCTTTTGTTTACACTCAAATGTAGACTTCCACTTTAAGTTTGACGATAAGTTCGTACCAACGACTTTCGATTTGGGCCTTTGACATCGAGTTTTATATGTTAAAAAACATGCAAATAAATGTTTTTAGGGTTAAAAAAAGGATTATCAGACTAACAGAGAGGATGAACAATTTTTCCACGAGTAATTCTTTTTGCTCTTTTTTTAAATAATTATTGAAAATGAGTCGTACAGCGTCGCCATTGCACACAAACTATAATGTACAAAATCTAGTGAGAAAAGAGCAGAAACGGCAAAGAAACATTTGAAAATTCGTCACAGGCGAACAATAACGAGAGTGTCCAGATTAAAGTGACAAAAATGTGAGCACAAATGTTACTTTGAGCTTACAAACAGCAGGACAAACAGACAAGAGGCTTTCAGCAAGCTCAGCTATGAGTGCTACTAAGCTACACACAAGAGATCGCATATAAAATATATATAAGAGCTGAAAAATGTAGAAAAACTCTCGACGTCGTGAGCTTTTACATTCTCATGGCTCGCGACTACTCGACTTCGTCTCTCTCTCTCTCTCTCCCTTTCGTTTCTTCTTTTATTTTTTTCTCTTTTGCCTCCGTCTCTAGTAGGTGTAACAAGCGAGTTTTCAAGCCCATACGAAAAAGGAACTTTAATCAAAACTCCGAGTGAGAGACCTACTTTTCATACCACACTCTGCCATCGCTCACGTTCATCCACCAGTTTCTTTCTTCTCCTTTTCACCGTTGCACTTCTGCATTTTTATTTTTCTTGTGCTTTTCGAGGTTCGCGTCGGCCCTTCCTTTTCGCTGCGCCATTTTCTCACATTGGTCCGCGTCTAGTCGGTACATGGGACTCCGAGAACGATGACGATGTTGGCGTTCGCCACTCGCGGACTCGGGATGCCTTTTTTGTACCGTTTCGCTGGCTAACGCGTCTCGACTTCTCAGCCTATTCTTTTTCATTCATCTTTGGTACTTTTCTACATACAGTTTGTGCCATTTTATTGTTCGTAGTACGGTTGACTGTCGGAGCTATAGAGTGAAAAAAGTCACACGTGAGAAACGAAGGTCCATCCTCGTGCCTCGATGTTTCTCTTCTTGCCCATATTCTGTAATGTGTATACGAATGACGCAGCTACCATAATATATGCCCGCCCTCTCTCAACGAGCTCGAAACAATCTCATATAAGCGACTTGTGAAAACTGTCACGGCTTTTCAAATATTTTTCCAACAGTCGCAAAGTACTTTTTTTCAAAATAACTACTTGATTGCCAACGTGCTAAAAAACGGACTGGAAAAAATAAGTTTTTCTCTTGAACGGGTAAAAATGAGTAAAAACTAATTTTATGCACTGATTTCTGAGTCACGAGCCCTGGTTATTCACAATTAATTATTGAGATCACTGGTAAACCTATGGTCGAAACGCTTATAAAAAGTACCAGTTTGTATATTGTGCATTTCAATTCATATCAGACATTTACACGACAAGAAGGGCCTGGTAGAAACTACCAGGCAATATGGTAAAAAAAAAAATCAAGACGTTATAATTTATGGTAAAATCGACCAAGTACTTCAGCTGAGGTCGCATCCGAATGCCATTTTAGTCAATAATTTTTCTCTCCCCGTATTGCTTATTAGTTATTGGTTTGAAAAAATCTAACCAGTCAATTAATTGAATTTTATTGATTATATGAAAAGAGTTTTTTAGAGTAGAGAATCGAGCAATTTTTCGATTTATTGAATGAATGTAAAAAATTAAAAATATTTTTCTGTACAGTTGCTAATCAAAGTAGTCTTCGCACGATTCTCAAAACACACGAGCCCCGATAATTGTCGAGGGGAGTTTGAAAGAAAAGCAAAAGTGTGTAGAGAGCCAAGAGTCTTCACAAAGTTTCTTTAACCCTTTAGTGCCCCTCGTAGCCATATGGCAACATTCACTTTGAATCTTCGTCAGATACATAGGATCAGAAAAGTAGGGATTTTTTTAGTATACGAAGATTCGTTGAAGCTGTAGATGGACCTACAGAGGCTGGAAGAACTTGACAAATGACGCTTACTTCCTCGAAAAACCTATTATGGCAACTCTATGTGCGTAAAAGTATTTCTTGACTTGGGCACTAAAGGGTTAAGCGTCATTAACGACTACGCGGTAGTTTTCTTGTTCTTCATTGTTGTGTTCATTTGAGTCTGCAGCGACTTGAAAACAAAAAAATAATACAAAATATGGCAGACCCATTGCGACTAATGGAACCATGGGGACAATAGTTGGATGAAGAAAAAGTTTAAAAATGAAAATTACAAATAGCCAAGCGATGAGATGAGCTGCGATAAAAAGCAGAGTTTAGTCAGTCCCGTTGAAAATGCAATGCAATCCGAGCGGAATTCAACGTAATAATGCCACAACAATAACCGTAAATATTTTTCGAGATGGAAGGGAAGCAGAGCACGAGAAGAGCCATGGAACAATTCTCAGCGGTTGTGTATTTGTGTGTGTGTTCGCGTAACCGACTCGCATCTCCAGATTAGTCTCTCGCCGCTTTACTGTATCCAGCACTTTCCAGCCGAGAGCGTAAGCTTGAAACGTGAAAAAGCTCTCCATTTTCCGACTTTTGTGAAAATAAATCACCAACTTCATTCTCGTGGAATTTCAAAATTTTTAATCGATGCCGTTTTACCCCGTTCTATTTTAGAACTAAAACAGATCAAATGAATTTTAAGAGAAAGTTATAAATTTTTAAATTACTAATTGGTCAAGAAGAATATTTATATATTCAATTGAACGAAAAGTTTTTTTTTATCAACCTGAAAAATCGTGTAGAACCTTCTATTGTATCACCAGAAATTTTCGTTCGAGGTTTTACAAGGTTCAGAGCAGAAATTCCGACATTTCCATAAAATGCACAACGGTCATACTGTGTTGGCTGTCCAATTATCGAGAAACGTCATACGGAATCGACAAATGGCTTTGATAATAACTCGAATAAAATTATGCATTTTATGAATGAGTGTTATCGACTTTTCATCTTTCGGTCATTTAAACAATTCGGACGTAAATCACAATGAAAGTGCATGGTAGAAAAATATTGTAAAAAAAAAAAGGGAAAGTAAGTGAGAAAAAACGACCAGCTCAAGTAGGAATCAGATTCTTCTTTATTATTCTCCTCCAAGGCTTTCTCGGCTCGGGTAAATTTCGATTTCTCGCTTGACCGCTGAGTTAAAGTGTGTAAAAAAAAATTAAGTGCTCAGTATGCGTTACGAGTTGAATTGTAATTTCTCGGACCGAGAGAAATTTACAGAGCACAATTTTTGGGCCTGTTTGAGCGATATCTCAATCCATCGACTCGTTATACGTTCCAAATAAATATTGATTTACGGTATTATTTATTAAATTTTGGCCAGGCAAAATTTTCTTGTTATTATTAAAATTGTTGAATACTGCAGTTCGCTGTATTGTGAGAGCTATTGGACTGCTTTAGAAATAAAGCCTATTGTTTCCAAAATCAAATAAATTTCTCAATTAATTAATTGATATACATAATATGGACAATGGTAACCAGGAAAGTCCATGGATCGAATAAATAAATCGAACGACCAAAATTAATTTAACACATGATTCTGCGTGCAAGTTATGAACGCTCGTCGACAAAAAAATTAACGAATACCTAAATTTGATTTTTCCGCCTATATAATTCCGCGAATTAACTATGTAGACCTATAACTACGGACTATTTTTATAATTTAATGTCTACTTATGTATATGAAATATTAGTACGGATATGATGATAATGGTGGAGGTAGAAATATCATACACGACAAAATTTGGGAGTGCCACTATTTATGTGACATATGTGACATTATGTGAGGATTTACATATTACTACAAATATTTATACGTAGTGGAATTAGGCTTTACTTGTATCTCTTAATAATTATCCTGAATCGTAAACACTATTAAGCATGGCAAACACGTAAACTCAGAATGAGTTTTTGCTGATGACCAATAGAGAACGATAGTCAAAAAAAAAAAAATGAAGAGCTCACCATTTGCTCTTTTGAGTGTAAATATTTGCGCCCGAGCTATAGTTGCCATATATAGCAAAAGAGTCGGATTGGATCTTTCTCCTTTTTTACTTGTGTGTGTGAGTTCATCAAGCGATCGTGTTAAATGATCGATCAGCGTAAAGCCGATTATTATTACTAACAACCAAAAACTGAAGAAAAACAATAACTGAGACAAAAAAATGGTCCTCGTAATGGATACGAGCGAATTGTGATTTGTACGAGGAAAGGGCCTAAATTGTAAACTCGTACACTAGATCGACTGCTATGAACCAAAAACGTGTATCATCACATGTTACCCCATATAATGGATTGTAATCGAGGGACACTAAATATAACATGTCGAAAAATGACAGAAAAATTGTATTAGAAATATTTCGATTCCACTGGTGACTTATGTCAAATTTAACTAATGTACTCTTTCGTACTCTTTTTATTATTCTCATTATTTGAAGTTGTTATTTCAAGCATATGGTTTGGTCCCCTTCGATAAATAATTTAATAAATAACCTTATCACCAAGTAATGCCTTTTTGCTTCCCAGCAGTCGATATGGATAAATATTAAACGTATAGATATACAATATATTAATACGCGTAATGAATAGACTACGTACAAATACGTATAATATTGTGGATAATACTTTTGTCTATACGTTTATATATATATATATATATATATATATATATATATATATATATATATATATATATATATTTCAATGACAAAAGAGGTTAGTTGTAAGAAGAGTAATTAGTATTATATATTTAGTTAAATATTCAATATCACTCACCAGTTCTCGATGACCCCCACGTTGGAAAAGTTTGGCGGAAAGCTCGCGGCCGCCATTGGCGGTGGTGGTCGCGGCGTATTCCTGCTTATAACGTCACTTCCGATTTTCGCCAGGGCTGAAATCACTGCAACAGAACAAATGCAAATTTATTAATTAATAAAACTCACACTGTTAATGACAAATGTATATATCATAAAATAAAATTTGTTCAATGCTTCTAGTCCATTCAGATCAAGATAATATAATTTTTATTATAGTTTTTATTCAAAAAGCCGAAAAATATCCCATATAGTCCCTCAGTACCCAGTATATTTCCCAGTTTCATACGCAATACAACATAGCAAATAGATTATTGTTATTTTTTTTTTGCGGAAAATGCCTTTCCGTATACAGTCTAGTAAATAGGTTAGATTAATTAGTAGTGAATTTTATCGAATGGTTGGCGATCTGTGACTGTTTATGTGAATCTGTGGAGTCTCCGAGAGTGTCGTAGGCAAGTGTACTTTATTATTATGTAGAAAAATGTTTTTTTTTTTAAATGAAACTGTTCATTCGTTAAATGGCCGGTCATTTCCTCACCCTACATCATCATCATATTAACTTCAAAACGAATTTTATATTCATCTATTCATTTCTATTAATACAACTCTCTCTCTCTATTTCTTTCTTTCTCTCTCTCTCTCTCTCGTTTTTTATTCGTATATCTTTCAGGATAAACTATTTTTTTAACGAATCTTTCGCTCCCTGAGAATTGTTGTCTTCAACTTTTCCCAGCGACACCACAACTCGATAAAATGCCTCGGGCGTTAAATGACGGCAGTCTCTGTCGTCAGGCAACGATCTCATCGTGGTATCGGTAATGAACGATCTATTGTTGCGTGGTTCATTCTGCTATACACAACTCTCGTCGCATTTCTCGCTGTGAGGGTACGAGAGGGAGAGAAAGAAATCGCGGGAAAGGAAAAGAAAGAGGCAAAGAGAGAGAGAGAGAGAGAGAGAGAGAGAGAGAGAGAGAGAGCAGAAAAAGATGAAAAAAATAACGGGAGGCACGAGGGAATGAGGGATGTGCGAGAAAAAGAAAGCTGTATGAAAACGGCACTCGTTAATGGACCGCAACACTCGATTCTGTCCTCCTTTCTCACTCAGTCTTTGCTGCTCTTTTTCCTCGAGCCACCTCGTTTTATTCCCCTCCTCTCACTCTTCCTCTCTCTCTTCATTTTGCAGTTTCTCGATCCCTTCGCTCTCTGCCTCTCTATTTTTCTTCCATTCTGACCGAACCCACATACGGTGGTTTCAAATGTATATACGGCCTTTTTAACGATACAGCAATTGGACGATCTTTAAACATGGAAAAGTACAATGATTGGCCCATTTCAGACGACATTGGAATAATCACGGGTGAACTGAGGAATTGAAAAAAAAATCACTAATGGGCATATACTTGTATCACATCTTTCTACATCGTGAACAATAATTGACCAAAATTTAAAAATGTATCTATTTAAATTTTTTTATTTTCTGCATTTTACGACATACCTCAATATGAAAGACTCACCGATTTACTTACTTTTCAATTTATCGCCAAAAATCTGTCAGTAACAAACAAATTCTTAATATTTATCCATTCATTTTATAAATGGACTTTAATACTGAAATAATCTGAAGTTACGTGATGTTTTTTTTTAAAGAACGTTTTTCAATTTTTCTCGATTACGTTACGAGAAAATGTTTGTTGTTTAAATTGCAAATGTCCTCTTGGTTGAATTGGGAAATCGATAATTGACAAACTCCCGAAATGATCGATTATTGTCGAATTTCATATATTATTTAAAAAAATATTTTTTATCGTCTATAGTTGTTGACGAACTTGTTTCTCCTTTCATCAAGTATAGATACGCCATGCGGAGGTTGCTCTTTACTCAAATGTGGCCAATAACTGTACCGGTTATCTCAAAGACCCAAAGGGGGCTGTGTGTATGTGTGTATGGACAAGCATATCATACATAAGGTGACCAAGATGACTCTCTATGTGTATATTATATACTAGCATATATACATACTTATATATGTCTATATATAAATGTCCATATATTCGTATGGTTGTATTTGTTTCCATTGTGCAGCGTTATCATGCATAAACACACACTCGCACACGTATTCGAGGACAGTGAGAGGGTTCGTATGGAAAGCTGTGTGCTGAGCGACGTACTTGTTCATTGCTGGCTTGCATTTACCACCCTCGCTCTCTTGTGCAAGGATATTTTGCGAGTAAAAGAGAAAGAGGAATAGCAAGTGTGTGTGTGTGCGTGTGCGTGCGTACGTTCGAGTGTTCGCGAGGGAGACACAGAGAAAGAGAAAAAGATGGGCGGGGGAGAGATGCTTTGTTGCTCACTGCATCAATGTACTATGAATATACGAATCCCCATATACTTCATGTTTGTACGTATACGCGCTGCGATGTACCGCAAGCTACATATTAATGCAGGGAAAATATAAAATATGAACTAACCAGAGATGTAAAAGCGGTAATGCCATCTTCGACTAAACGAAGTGGCGATGGTGACGGAAGCGCCGAAGTTTAGGAAGAGGGTGGGGGGTAATGTGGTAAATATGGGAAAATAATACATCGGGCGAGGTTAGAAAAAAAAAAGAGCTATATTCGGTGAAAAGAAATAATTATGTAATAAAACAACGAGACAGAAAAAAAAAGTCTATCTGCAAAATTCATTATGAAAAGTAAATTTAGAAATGGTGGGATAATTCATAATATAAATGATATTATTTCTACGTTATTTATTATAAAAATTTTATAAATAATTCATATTGATAATTTTCCAGCTATCAGTGCGTCTAATTTTCGAGATATGTCATCAGTGATCAATGATGAATTATTTACTGTTACAAAATTACGAACATTCCATTTTAATATGGCTAGCCAAAGTTCGTTAATGAGAGGCTTAACGCGTTGGCACAATTAGCTTTTATGCGAGCGAGAATCCTCAGCCACTCACTATATCATCTGTGATGCTGGATAAGCTCGAGACGACTGTCTCTTGTCGCGAGTACCTAATACCATATAAATCCATATGGGACATTCCGTACCAACTCCATAAATTTCTGACTCTGAGCCTTTCGAGTTTGGTTCTTGATTTTTAGTATGATTATATTTTGTAACCCGCCCCCCCCCCCCCCCCCGCCATTTTTTTCTATTGATTCCATAAAACTTTTTTGAAAATCTAAGAAATCCTCAAAAATCCAAGATTTTATACAAAGATTGAAAAGCCATGGACCAGAATAGACAGCTGTTTTTTCTCCTCGTTTACACGCTTTTTCGATATGGTAATTTTGAAAACAGCTGCTAAAATATTTTTTGGTACTGAAAACAAATTTTATTAAGGATTTTTCAATGGTTTTAAATCAGATTTTCTTTTTTTACTGCAAGAAAAAAGGAGTAATGTTGAGTCGTTATAAAGGGAAAAGGGAGAATAAAACGGGCGAAGAAAAAGAACAGTAATTATTACAAAAAGGGGGGGGGGGAGGACTCAAAACGCAGAGCTACAGCCAAATGTTATCGTTTATTGGACAATTGTTTTTGTTTCAAGAATATGTAATTTTTCAAACGTGGAGAAGCGATTTTCAGAAAGGAGTTTATGTGTTAAAAATAATAAAATGACAAGGTCTGAAGGAGAAAATCTGAAAAAACTGGGGATGTCTTTTATTCTCAGTTGAATCATAAAGAAAAATGATGAATCAAATCAGAAAATGTCAAGATTGGACGCTTCTGGAGTTGGCATGGAATGCCCCATATATGTATACATTTCTCAGTATATACATATATCCATTCGTAGATACACAAGCACATACACACACAAATATATATATATATATATATATATATATATATATATGTAGGTTGTGTGTATAACGGACATATATGTGTGTATACATATATATGGTATACATTCATATCCGGATTCAACCTAACCCGCCATATCCCTCCCAACGAACGAGATAATCCGCAATTGCAACAGCAAAGCTGCAACAGCAGCAGTGTCAGCAAACAGAGTGGAAAAAATATTTCAATCATATTCCAGTACATCGTCGTATCAGGAGTTCTGGAATAAACATCGTTATTCCTCTGGACTTTTTTTTATAGAAAAGGAAAGATTTGGCTATCCGTTTCGTATTATCTTGGTTGAGATAAATGGCATTTGGTCTATTGTTGGCATGCCATAATATAAAGAACCACTCATGGACTGACATAAAATCACAATAATAAATGAACCAACGATAATATAATGAAAATAATTTTAATGTTTATGCAACTGTTTGGGCTGCGAAACTATGTGTGTGAACTATGACGAATCGTAAAATCACTGTCTTTACTTTACACTTCCTGTTACCAAAATCCATAGTAATTTGTTTGGTTTAATTTATAACAAAACGTTTGTTGCTTTGCAAATATACCATTTGAAAAATTAACATGTCCAAGTTCTCTGATAAAATTAATTTTTAGCGACTATCAAAAAATTTTACACATATATTTTTTTTACTGCGTTTACTGTAATTCATTCACTAAAATAGTTAGAAAAAAATCATGTTGTGGTAAGACAATTTAATTGAAAAAATAATCAGCGTAGTCCAGATTGGAAACAAAAATGTAGTTTGCTCTTGAATGCAAACGGTACAGTCTTATTCGTTACAGTCTCCTGAGAAGAGGCCATTGTTTAATTCAATACAATGCCAGTTGGACCAGGTGGTGCAGTCATCGATTCCAAAATTATCGAGCCCTCAACGATAGACATATAATTAGCACGGTGTTACGTAATTCGGAAACTAGGCCGCCGATTAATGCGCTCGATGATGATACTCGCGGAAGATTTATAGATCGCTGATCTCGAGTACAGATAATGAACAGGGTAGGAAAAAATCGAAAGACCGAAACAAAAGGATAGAGAGAATCGAGGAAAACAAAAATGTAACAACATCTTCAGTTCTTCATTCGACGAGAGGATCCATTGTCGAGTCTATACATTGTGCCAAGTTGAATCCTTAACGTTTTTTCCCACCCACCCTCTTTCTCTCTCTCTCTCTCTCTTTTTCTTCCTCTCTCGCCTTGTTGATTTCAAGAGAGACATCTGATAAAACTACAACTCGATAACGATATGGATAATGTGCATGGTGGCATCGAATGCTCAGTAATTAGCTGCTCTCCCTTCCCCGGGTCTATCGTAATCAGATGCCTCGAGAGGATTCGTTATTTTATACGAGTTATTCTCCCATTTTTTTTTTGTCATCTCTCAATTTTACTTTTCCCGCTTTATTTTTCCTCCTTGTTTGCCAATCGAATCTGGGAAGCGTCGTCCTTTGGGAGCAGCGGTACGAAAAACGATGAGATAGAAAAAAAAAAGAGAGAGAGAGAGAATAGAGCCAAAACGGGTGAACGAGAAGGAAAAAAAAATAGAGAAAATCTATTGTCAACTGCATCCATTGTTAACGACGGGGTTGAACTGGAGAGTGTTGGAGAGAAGAAAAATGGCGCGAGGACTCGATTACGAATAAGGTATCGCTTGAAATTTCAATACGAGTACACTGATAAAAAAAAATCGTGAGTTATGCCTGGAGCGATCGTCAAGGCTTCGAATGTTTTCAAACTATTCAGCTTCCCCGTTAAAAAGTCATCGACGATTCTCTGAACGGAAATTCTCTTGTGCACTTCCTGTACATATAGTTTACGTTGTTAAATCTCGTCTTTATCTGCCTCTTATCTTTTTTTTTCTCATTCACTCTGGCCAACTCTTTCCTTCTATCATTTATTTCTTTTACTCTGTGAATAGAAATCGCACGTCAGCTCGTTCATTTCGCGATGAAACTTTTATAACGACGTCACGAGAATCATCACGAAAGGAAGAAGCGCACTCATAAAGGTTTCCGCTTATGCTGTCCAGGGAGAAAGAAGAAAATCTCGTCACGGTGTTAATTAGTATCGCTTCTGCGAGCGGAGAAAATCGAAAGATTGAGTTGCCAGTATAGAGGCAGAACTAACTGATTTTTCTCCTTCTCGTTCGTTCCAATTATATTGCTTTGGCACAATTGTTCAATCTATTGCGATATGAAAGAGGAAAGAAAATAATGAAATTCTTTAAAAGAGATAAATTTCTCAATTACTCCGATGTTTAAATAAATTTTTCTACAGAACGATCCCTTTTACGAGAACACAACCGAGTCATTCACAGCGCTCAACCCATTTATATACACATTGTCTACTAAACATGAAATAAATCAAACAACGAAAGGCCAGAAGAAAGGATTTAGTTGAATTTAAGTAAATGAGTATATTTGTATTTTTTTTAGTTGATTCCAAACGTAATGTTTGCTTGATTCAACTAAATGAAAATATTTGATACGCCTCAATTACTTTGTTTAATTACCCAAAGCAGCCGATCAAACAAAAGATTTAGATAAGTCGATGAAATAATTTATTTGGAATCAAATAAAAGCTCAGTCGTGATTCAAATAAAATTAAGTTGATTCAAGTGAACTTTTCCTCTCGGTGTACCAACTTCCTGAAAACAATTGAATGTATATTTCTCCTGTCGAGTAGATTGTGTTATCGCTTTACGAAATGTACACGATTTGAAACGATCCAGGATTGTACGTCATAATGCGAATCAATGATTGCTATTCTCTTGAAGCACCAATCATATTCCGCCATTTAGTTCAAGCTGAAGCATCAAAGGCGAACCAAACGATCTGATGCTGATGGCGTTGAATCGCCTTGATATTTTGGTCCATAAACGCTCGTATTCCCCACGCTGAGGCTGCAATGAAACTTTCACCAAAATTTCCAAACTTACAGGAGGCTCTGTCGGCCCATACTGCTAATCCGTTTCACAGCCGGACGCTCCATCGAACACACCCACACATACATAGAGCAGTAACAGTTAGAACAACGAGAAACTTTCGAAGAACGCATGTAACATGGAGGCTCTCGTTGTTTCTATTATCAAAGCTTTAGCTTCAATGACCGGATGAATCGTGGTGTTTGCTATCATTCGCAGTCCATGCCCCCAGCTCTCGAGAATTGATTTTAGCACGAATTCACACATACGTTGTATTCAACTATGCGCTTATAACACAAATTGGTCTTGCTGACATAGAAAACCCAAGTGCGTCAATGAAATTGCAAAGTACTAAAGTTCGACGTAAAATAATGAAATAGGCTTATAACTCAAATTGGACTTGCTGACATAGAAAACCCAAGTACGTCAATAAAATTGCAAAGTACTAAAGTTCGACTTAAAATAATGAAATATGCTTATAACACAAATTGGACTTGCTGACATAGAAAACGCAAGTGCGTCAATGAAATTGCAAAGTACTAAAGTTCGACGTAAAATAATGAAATATGCTTACAACACAAATTGGACTTGCTGACATAGAAAACACAAGTACGTCAATGAAATTGCAAAGTACTAAAGTTCGACGTAAAATAATGAAATAGGTTTATAACACAAATTGGACCTGCTGACATAGAAAACCCAAGTACGTCAATGAAATTGCAAAGTACTAAAGTTCGACGTAAAATAATGAAATAGGTTTATAACACAAATTGGACTTGCTGACATAAAATGATGAAATGGGATTGCATTAATGACTTGTAAAGCAAACAGCATAACTCTCGGTAAATATATAAAATATATCTGCCACAGGCCAACTGATCATTTGGATCTGAAATTATCTTCGTACCAGATCACATAATATTTCTATACACCCTGAAAAAAGGTTTAGTTAAAGTTAACTGAACCGAATTAAAGATTTAATTAAGACAAATAATTTATGTTGTATCAACTAAAAGTGTAGTATAAGTGAACATTCGAATAAAATTTAGTTGATTCAAGTAAACTTTTTTTCTCGGTGTACGACCTGATGCAAACATGGACCCTGATATCAAGGGTCAAATTTTAGAACGTGGAAGTTTCACCTTAAACTCGATACGATTGTAACATTGAAACAGCTTTAGATCGAACTTCGTTCTAAAATTTGAACGAGCTATAAGATTTTTCAATCTACATGTCATTCGAACAAAATGACATTTGGTTAATTAATTCAAACGCAGGGACTTTTAGAGTGCTTCATGTAGCAGTTTATTGTTCCTCGTTCGCATTTCTCTAATTGGAGAATTTCTCTCTGGGCCATTCATGCTAATGGAGTCGTAGTCCATGTATATATATATATATATATGTCTTCTGTCCATGGGATTTACAATTAGAACATACAGTTTGCTAAATGTTGACGCATATATACATCTGGACATGTATGTACACATATAAACGTACTCGTCTATTATTTATATGTATATATATATATATATGTATACTGTATATATGTAGACTGTACGTAGAGTCTCAAGCTCGTAGACGAATCTAACGACATAGCGGGTGGTCTCTCGGCACGTCATTGAGCGGTCTATAGAATCCCGATGCACAAACTATAAAGTGGCCAAATACGCCCGCACATTGGGTCGTTGTTTCAGCCTGCACTGTTAGGTGCTAGTGGTCTTGTAACGGCGTATTAGTCTCTCGTCATTTGCCACCGTAGTTGTTCGTTGCTCCTGTCGTCGTACTCTCATCTGTGCAAATGTGCCTGGTCTGCACCTCTGGAGCAATCTCTCGTGACTCGATTCAACATCGAGAGTTTCGCATTTCGAGTGGGATGCGTTGGCCAGTAAAATTAGATCGAGTGGAGGAATTGCGTGCTCTCCATCCTATGCTCCTTTCTGTGTGGTCCATAGAATTGTAAATTGGTAAAGTGTACAGTGGACGAGGGAACAAATATTTACGACTTTCTTTATCCTCGAATTGCAAGTTGCTATTATTGGAATATTCGGTAGTTTTTATTTATTGTTTTTGTCAAGATTTTTCCATCCTCCAAAACGAAACTTTCTTGTCAAGGGTTTGACCCCCAGCGAGAACCCCAATCATATTTTTCAGGTGAACAGCATACTCTCATAATAAATATAATTTCTTTTTCTTCGCTTGATGAACAAAATGCGTTAGAGTTAGGAAGAACCGCAAGACCACTGGACAAAAATTAAAGAAAAATTTTGATACTTCGATGAAAAAAAAAAAAAGTACAACAGATAAAATTTTAACATTGGCAGAAGCAAAAGACCACTGCAGTCTCGCAATACGAATAATATATTGAGCAACAGAGGCAGTGCGATGTTAAGAAACGTTTCGATACATAAGCACGTATACGCTTGAATTGAAAATTCGCAGAAACTTCGAAACGTGACTGAATATGATCGAGAGCTGTTAACATTCCCTTACTTCGTGACTCGTCGACGTACTATTTGACGATTTCATATTTCTAGCTGTACTTCATTCCTATTTCAATACTAGCGAATTTACTTATATATAAATATATATATATATATATATATATATATATATATATATATATATATATATATATGCATGCATGTGTGTGTATATATAGATCGTGTACACTCAGAAACGAGCTTGCGACGTCAACTCGCCAAGTAGATAGGCTACGTAACGTCTTTGGTAACAACCCTCTGGCACTCGTAAACTACTTCGTGCGACCCCGTACAGTGCATGCCAACTTTTCCAAGCTTTACCATTGCACTTACCCTCTCATGTTCAGTCTCTACCGTGCTCTCAATACTGTTCGAAATTTAGCGATTCACACGATTTTTTTCCTCGCGGGACTTCGCGAGAAAAAAAAACGACGCAGCCCCCATTTTGCAATCGGACGCTGCGAAACGGGGCGATAGTTACGAGATTCGCGCAAGGGAAAACGTATATATTATTCACGGTTCTATATATACAGAATGTAAAGGAACATAAAATTTTTAGACACATTAGGGGCTCTCATTATTCGTAATTATTTTAATTAAATTGTATAAATATTTCCGTGAAATATTGAAAATAAGATTATAAAAATTTTCACATTATATAGCAGCTTGAAAAATCTTGGATTTTTTTTCAACGTTTTACGGCAATAATTACACAATTTAAAGGATGAAAATTAAAAAAATAATGTACTTCCTCTTTGACTTGCTGATTGATCACGTGTTATGTAGCATATATGTATATTTTTGAGAATTACATTCGTAGTTCCTTGAATTCGAAAAAAAGGACGTTGATTAATTTTTTTATCGACTAGTGTTGATGTCGAACATTTACACCGAGTCACCGGTGGTGAGTGGTGAGGGCGAATGTTTGAGAAGTTGACGGGAGAAATGAATCGCTCCCGTGGGACTTTGAGCGGTACCCATGAACGTGATTATCCCCTAGAGTCTGTAAAGTACACCATGGTCTTTGAATATAGGTCGTATCCATTAAGAAGCTTGGATTTTCATGTGGGGAAACAAAACAAAATGTTAGAGTTATGAAGGTTTTTTTACGCTCATGACAAAAATAAAGACATGATTTTATATTTTAAAATTATTAAAAAATGTTGATATCCTAATTTCTTAAATTTTATCGATCGCGTTGTCAGTGTTTACAAAAATGTAGATCAGGCAGTCCCGCCGCAAATCGATAAATCTACTCAATCCCTCCAATTAATGAGTAGCTTATAATTTGTATTTTTTTTTTTTTTTCATTATATTTATTCATAAATATTTTGTCATGAGCAAGACAAATGGTATTTTATTTAAATGCTGCCCATTTTTTCCTTCGTACTACATTAATAGATTTGTCAAAATTTTAAGAAAAACGCTCGGCTGCTTCCGGATTTTTATACGTTATCTCGGTTCTTCCATTTACTTATATAGATGCAGTATTGCACTCAAGCAGTATTGCACTTCATACTAGGACACGACAGTATCTTCATGTTGAAGGAGACTTCGAGAACTCCCTAATGCATATTTCTCTCATAGTTTACTTTTCTTTTTATTTTTTTTTATTTTCACAAGCTCTTTCGCTCTCCTTATTTCTTCGCAAAGTGTGCTTCGCAGTCATTATTAAATGGGGTTGCCGCACAGGCGCCGGCAGGCCCGGTCGTTTCATTTCCAACGTCGTCAAGCACGAAGGGAGACCCATCTTTTCCCTCTGGTTCGTCTTCTCCGACCTCTTGGTAACCTTCCAAAGCTTACTTTCGTTGGTTCTACTGCTCTTCCTTGGAAATGGTTCAAAGCTTCCAACAGCGTGGCAAAAGCCAATACCGCATGCATGCTGTTGCGATACGAGAAATCAGATGCTTTGAATATACATAGTAAAGTTGAACTCGAAAGTAATAATAGTCAAGGGAAGATGAATAAGGAAGAAGAACAAGAAGAAGAATGTGTCGCCCTTATGCGTACTTATGCCCTTATGTGTCGTTCTATCGTTGATGAAAATCCGCAATCGATACATAAGAAACACGTGGCAAAAATTCAATTCCTCATTTAGCGAGTCTTCTTTAGACTCCTCCCATAGCAAGTAAAACATATTATTTCGACATAGTGCGAGGATTTTTTCGTAACAAATAAATTTCATAAAGATAATAAATAAAATTACTTGAAATTCTTGTATTCAAAGTACTTGAAATACTTTCTAGTGAAATTACGCTGACAAGCTTTGATGATAAAATTTTCAAAAAAATGACTAAACCTCGTATTTCCGTTTTGCAACATAATTCGTAAAAAGAAAGAGGATAAGTTGAATTCACAGCACCCCCGCATGCCTAATATCGTCCGTTGAAATTACACGTACATTTTGCTGTGTATCTTTATAATTATCCGGAATGTTCATTCATCACAGGAGTAAAAATTCTCCTCTATATTAAAATATGCGGTCTTCGTATGGGAATGAGTAATAAATTTTTCACCACATATGTGTGATTTTTACTGTGTATTATTTTTATTATTATTTCTCATTGAGCAACATTTTTTTTAATTGCCGTCCGGAATAAATTTGGCTTACTACTGAATAACGAAGTCCTCCCTAATGTTTTATAATCGGAGAGACAGCGTCTTTATTAATCCCCCCCCCTCCCCTCCACCCCTGTACGGGGTATATCATTATCGATAAAATAATCGTGATTTTATGTGGCACATAAATCAAAGTTTATAACGATCGGCCAATGCAGAAATAACCGAGTACGTATATTTATACATATATTATAATATGTGTACGTCACGTACTGTGGGTATAAAATATGTAGGCCTGCTAGGGAGATATTGTAAAGTGGCGTGGGCGGCCTTAAAACCGTCGTTGGATCGTACGAAGGTGTATCAAGTATGGGACAGTGGTAGGAAGGTATATAACCTAAGCTCATCGGCTTTTAACCCCCCCCCCCCCAACCTCCCTCCCCAAAGCCCCTTTTTCCTCTTACTCGAGTCAAACCCTCTCTATTCTCTCATCCGCTTTTCTTTTTTACACACCTTTCGCGGTCTCGCTTTTCTCGAACCGCAGCGTCGATCTTGAAAAAAAAAAAAAAGTTTGCGAGACTATATATGTGCCATGGAAAAAGTTATTTTCCATCTTTTAGCTGCCGTTTTGCGAGCACATATTCGAGCGCCCACACAGCGACGCCCCAAAGCCCGGATTTGACTCTTTAATTGAACCAATTAATTCAAGTGTAATCCAATTAGCAAACCATAAGAATTAATTAAGTACCGGGAGCGAGATTTTTTTTTTGTTAGTTGGCAGTTTGACTCTACCTTGCTTTTCCACATCTTTATCTTTTACTTTTTAATTCCATTTGTTACCTCATCTCTCTCCCTTTCTCGCTTTTTTATTCGCCTTTGGCGATGTTGCCTTTTTCATTTTCCCTTTGATAGTCAACTGTTGAAAAAAAATTGTTAATAAATTTGATACTCGACCATTGAAAATAATGAAGAAAAAAAAAACGAAATATATACAATTATTTTGGTTTTTGTTTTATTTTCTGTCCGTATGAATATTTCGATGGTTTTATATAGATGAATCATTTATTAGCATGACTTTTTATTGGCCTTTTCCCCGGTGAAAATGGTTTTTCATGAAAGCAAATTTTAACACACCACTCGGTTCCATGCCTTCATCGGGTTCTCTCACGATGAAACAACAGGCGCGGAGGACATTTGTTCAAATCGAATCGAAACGGCACGCCTCGAGGGTTTACAAACGTCAGCACGGTTGTTTTCCGATATACCCTTTTCATCGAAAGCCAGCGGTCAGGGGCGGGAAAAGTTTGTTCATTTAAAAAAAAAAAAAGCAAAAACAGAAAAAGATAAAAATTCCTGCACGAAACGAACGAAGCACGAAACGTGGCTGTAGTAACGGGGGGGGTAATAATTGGGAGGATTAGTGTGACGTGTGATGGCCGATGGCTAGCACTAACGTTAATGTTATCGAAAAACAATCACTAACGATTAATTACGGTCAATATTACGTAACTTTACCTATTTTCTATAGGAATATGATTTTGTGTCTCAATGAAGACGAAGCTGATTTCGCAACGAATAAAATATTTTAGGGTCGGCATCGAATTTGGTATGGAATTTCGTTATTCGGCATTTAAATCGCGAAAAATAGGGAGGCTTTTTTTTTACACATAATTTTATCGATTTAAACAACAATGTTATTTTTTTAATGCCTTATTTAAATGCATGTGATTAATTTTTCGATAGAATTATACCAAAATATCGATATGACTAAAAATTTACATTCTAGTAAATTATAATGTTGTCTAGGGATTTTTCGAAAGGGTCCACGTGGTCAAGACAACCAATATATGAGTAAAATGAGAACGATCAAGTGGCAGTTTATATATTAAATTTAATCCGTGCTATATGATTTATTTTATCGTTCGAATTTTGGTCGGGATTTCGCGAAATCCAGAGATAAACGGGAACGCCGTTACGATGGACGATGTAGAGTCACGAAATAATTATACGAGAGGTCATGTAGAAATGGGTTAAAATCGCTTAAACTTATATTTAATTCTCAGGGGTCACAATGGCTTGCAGGATTTCGCTGGAGGGATGAGAATTGAGCTTGCATGACTTGTCTCGTCGCTGCTGGAGCGTGACTCGGTGAATTAGATGTTGGATGGGAAAGCGTGGGAGAATGAGAAAATGCAGAAATGAAGAAAATGACGGTGAAGAAGGCCACTGTGGGGAGTGCTCGGGAATGAGATGGAAAAAAAAAAAAAATCAGTGATAATATTGCAAGCTAGTGTGAGTGGTGCTGCGGGGGATTCAGGGATCTCGGAACGTACGTCACGTAGTTCACTCTCGCTCTTATGATCTCGTAGTAAATTCAGGCAAGCGAATTTTGCGAGTGCTTGAATCTCTCTTCGCGGAGACGAAGTGGTCCGTGTAACCCCTTGAAATGTAGGTTAGATACGCGGAGCATGTACACATATTTCCCATGACCGTGACGAATTTTTCTTAGCCGAGTAAGTATTTCTTTATCTATAAATCTTCAAAGATTTTAATCGCTCGAATAAAAATCATACAATATCGGATAAAAAGCTGAATCGAGAGTCACTCAAACTTAAATTCATACTTGGCATGATTTCACATCTGGGCTTGAACTTAGTTCAAGTTTAAGTTCCAGCTTAATTACGAGCTCAAGTTAATGAAGACTTGTAGAAAAGTTTATTTAAGTCTGTACGTAGGTTAATGATTAAGTCTATTCATAAGTTTATGTATGATTGAAGCTAAAATACGAGAATCCATATATCACGAATCAAGAACATCTAGATAGATGTTGGATAAGATAATACATAAAATATACAAAAAAATGTATTATTTGTTAATTATATTAATTCGAGTGCTAGAAGAAATTCGTAAGATAATCGTCATGCAAAACTTCGAATTAGAGGCGAAATCTAATATTTGCAATGCATATCCAATACAGTCAAAGAAAAACAAAATGTCTCTTCGATTGCTCAAGTCGTTAAGACAATTTATGAGATTTCCTACTCTCATACACGCACATGCACATGGTCACAGAGTACATCGAAATGGAGAAAGTAGACACGTCCCATAGCAGGTCAGCCAGGGGCTGCAGAGTACATGAACATTCACTGCGTTAAACGCGATAACGAAGAGGCTGATTTTTTTTTTTTTTTAGTCCAGAGACAAACTCTTCTTGTCATCAGACAGTCGGGCAAGAGAAAATCTGGGTAAAAGGGTCAATGAGAGAATCGTCAGTTAGTGCTGAATTTACGAAATGTAGGCAAAAAGTTTTTTAAATCAGATTTTATGATAATTTTTCTCATTCTTATTTTAATTCCTGACCGAAAAAAAGAAGAAATATTGTTAAGTAAATGAGAGTTGAATAGGTCACCAGTAATCCAGCAGGAAAAATTTCACCATTTCTTGTCCTTTTTCCTCACTATTTTTTCAATTATATTCCATTTCACTCCTTGTTCTTCTTCCTTCCACGGTCTTCGTTCATGTGTACATTTGTCTCGTTATCTACCAGGTGGGAAGTAATTTCATTCGGTAACGAGAGAGTGAGGAAGAGAATTTGGTGGCCAATACTGCGCAAGTCCTATTCAAATGTAAGGCTTTTGTCGATCTATACTCAGAACAGTTATCCGTCCAATAACTCGAAGAGATGAATATTCGATGAAATTCAAGGATGATTTGTACATAAATCTGAATAGATCAAGTGAAATGATCGAATACGTTAAAATTACTTTCACCTCTGAATTGCGAAATTTATTTGCCGCGGCGATCACAACTGACATCCACGTGTCTATATGGGTTTACGCGAATGTGAGCTAAACATGATCGGTGTTTTCGTGCGTGCGGTTGACCCGGCTGGCGCTGACGGACGAATTGAGTTCACATCTGCAATGAAATACAAAACAATTCGTAGTCTAACAAACCCAAGTTTCAAAAATTTCAGCGAGATTGAAAGGAATGAAGTAGTCTGGATTAATCGAAAATGGCTCATGTAATATTTAATCTTTTATCTGCAGTATTTTTCTTGATTCAGAGTAGATTGAATGCTGCCTCGTATGAAACCCAACTGCAAGTATTTGCAGTTGACGCTGATGCGGGCGTACTGGATCGAGCTCATGTTAAGCCCCCAATCTAACTAAAACAATTGACAGTCCTGCAAACTAGCCAAGATTCCCAAATTTCTGATACGACGTCAACGTCATAAAATGGCTGAATTGATCGAGAATGTCTTATGTAATAAATCTTTTATTGGCACATATTTATATAACTGCCAGAAACTTCACTAGCCAATAAAAACTACACCTGGAATCAACGCTGCTTGAGCATGTTTACCAGATAACAATTTTACCACGTGACAACTCAAAGGGCCGGTTGTTCCAACTCTTAGGTAAAATTACCTGCGAGTTACCGCAGATAAAGTGTACGAGGTATCTGGCAGATAAACTTTACCTCGAGGTGGAACAACCCGCCCTAACAGACGTAAACATTGGTAATATCTCTGCTCCATAAAAACTCCACAAGAATTTATGCTGCTTGAGCATGTTTACCAAGTTAAAACTCTGTCACGTGGCTATTCTATAGTCTCTAGGAGACGTGAACAATGGCAATATCCCATAAAAACTCTATCAGAAAATTGAGCTCTCCGTACATTTATCTCTTATCTCCAGCAAAATATAAAAGTACATATTAAGCATTGCAAGTCCATTCGATTGCAGTTCTATCACGCGATCCCATTACGAGTCTATAACATGCGTAAATTCTGGTACGGAAGTTTCTTCCAGGTATCCAGAGTAGATTCGATACTATCTAATAGTTGCGGTCTATCTCAATTTCTAGCCATCATTTTATACGTTACTCCGGCGAATGTAGGCTAAACATGATCGACAGCCTGGTGCGCTTAGTCAACTGGACCCGAGCGCTGATGCTGGTGGGCGAACTGGATCGAGCTCACATCAAGCACCCAATCTAACTAAAACAATTCACAGTCCTGCAAACTAGCCAAGATTCCCAAATTTCTGATACGACGTCAATGTCATAAAATGGCTGAATTGATCGAGAATGTCTTGTATAATAAATCTTTTATTAGCACATATTTATTTCTCTACCAGAAACTTCAGTAGCCAATAAAAACTACACCTGGAATTATAACGCTGCGTGAGCATGTTTACCATGATAAAACTATGTCACGTGGTTATTCTATAGTCTCTAGGAGACGTGAACAATGGCAATATCTCTATCCCATAAAAACTCTATCAGAAAATTGAGCTCTCCGTACATTTATCTCTTATCTCCAGCAAAATATAAAAGTACATATTAAGCATTGCAAGTCCATTCGATTGCAGTTCTATCACGCGATCCCATTACGAGTCTATAACATGCGTAAATTCTGGTACGGAAGTTTCTTCCAGGTATCCAGAGTAGATTCGATACTATCTAATAGTTGCGGTCTATCTCAATTTCTAGCCATCATTTTATACGTTACTCCGGCGAATGTAGGCTAAACATGATCGACAGCCTGGTGCGCTTAGTCAACTGGACCCGAGCGCTGATGCTGGTGGGCGAACTGGATCGAGCTCACGTCAAGGACCCAATATAACTAAAACAATTCACAGTCCTGCAAACTAGCAAAGATTCCCAAATTTCTGATACGACGTCAACGTCATAAAATGGCTGAATTGATCGAGAATGTCTTGTATAATAAATCTTTTATTAGCACATATTTACATCTCTACCAGAAACTTCACTAGCCAATAAAAACTATACCTGGAATTATAACGCTGCTTGAGCATGTTTACCACGATAAAACTCTGTCACGTGGTTATTCTATAGTCTCTAGGAGACGTGAACAATGGCAATATCTCTATCCCATAAAAACTCTATCAGGAAATTGAGCTCTCCGTACATTTATCTCTTATCCCCATCAAAATATAAGAGTATATATTAGGCATTGCAATTCCATTCGATTACAATTCTATCACGCGATCCCATTACGAGTCTATAACATGCGTAAATTCTGGTAAGGAAGTTTCTTCTAGATATAATAAATGTGTCCTTTTTTTTTATCTGCAGTATTTTTGATGATCCAGAGTAGATTCGATACTATCCAATAGTTGTGGTGTATCTCAATTTCTAGCCACGATTTTATACGTTCCTCCGGCGAATGTAGGCTAAACATGATCGACAGCCTGGTGCGCTTAGTCAACTGGACCCGTTCGTTGATGCTGGTGGGCGAACTGGATCGAACTCACGTTCGGTCACGGCTGCCTGCTTCGACCAACGGGTTACCGTGCCCTCTCGCCTCTGTACCCGATAATACGATATATGTATATTGGGCGACGTATGCCGACACGATAAGAGTTTGTGTGTATGCGAAGCTCTCGCGCTCGATGGGCCCCCAGGAGCGATTAAACCGGAAGGCTTAATGGATTTTTCCTTCAAGGCTTCGCTGATGATAACTCTTATGCTCGTCTCTATCCCTCATTGCCGCTTGCAAATTGAGTTTAATGGCATCCTTAATCAGCTTTCACCATTTTTAGCAGCTTTTTTTTATTCTGGAAAGGGTTATGATGATATTACGTAGTTGTACCAGCTTATCCTGTTTTTTCACCTCTCTCAACTCATGCTTTTTTTTTCTCCATCATCCACCATTTAAATGTCAACCTTTCATTTGTCTATGAAAAAGACATATAAATGGCAATAGCGTTAAGGTTAACGTCTCAGTAGCCGGACACGCCATGCTAATTTAAACATATACATATATATGTATATTTCGTCAATGCTTAAGTATGGGGCGTCCAAGTAGTAACTTCGGCTACTGGCACGATTTACCTAAACATGAATAAAACAAAATCGTACTTGATATGCTCCGTGGATAATTTATCGCTTGTTATAAATATTTTCTTTTGGAAAAAATGCATTATTTACCAATTGCTGTTGCAAATAATCAGATTTATTTTCACACCGCATTTTTGTATATTTTTACCCTTGCAATATAAGACAAATAAGGAAAAAAATAATTTGTTATATTTATTTAAAGAAAATTCAATTTGTTTGAGTGAAACAAAATTGATTCAAATGAAATGAATTTTTCTTAGCGATTTGTGTAACATTTTTTTTCTCCTGTGCGGTCAATAAATGTCATCTCTTCTTAAGCTCTTGTGTAAAGCTCATTTTCTTACGGCGAAAAATGGCCCCCAATTTAGTGGGAGGACGAGGCAATGAGAATTAAACGCGACAAGACTTTGGTAGTGACGAAGAATGAAGAAGAAATGAAGAAGAGTACACGAAGAGGGGATAACGACGACGACGACGATATAGTGAGAATTTTGTTGGAAAAAAAAAAGATCGCTCACAGGTTCATGACTGTGTATGTGTATTTTATAGACACTTTAAGAACTCCTGGGTACTTAGATTTTTAATGAAACGGATGAAGAACATGGATGTAGAGTTCTTAAAAGGTCAATCGAGCTCCATCTTAGTGGGATTACCGGAGTATCGATTCCTCGAGATGATGAATACGATAAGGAGAGAAAAAAAAATATACAGTACATATATAGTCGTGTAATTTAGTGATGTTCGTACACGATACGATGAGAAACTTGGAAATATTATTCCAAATCCACTTTACTTAGACATATTTCTGAAGCAGGAATTTTTAAAATATCGAAAATTCGGCGAGCTTATTTGCTTCGAATATAAGCTCGGGAAAATTTATTCGCGGGTCAGAAAATGCTACTGCTTGTATCAACTGTACGTATTGCCCCTGTGTGGTGCTTGTTCGAAAAAAGATGGGAAAACTCAGAAAGTAAACGATTTATTGCCTTTTTTCTCCTTGCAGGTCGGATAAAACGGCTAAGAGAGATCGAGCGGACGAGTCACGTGAGTCATTTCAAGAAGTTCCGAATATGTGAAGAATTTGTAGTGTTTTTTTTCTCGATGAAATATTAGTGCTGATCCTTTCGGATATTCATAATTTTTAACACACTAGCTACAGATATATTAGATACATTTTTTTCTAACTAAAATAAAATGAATTCAATTTTATTTCATGCACTCGGAAAGATCCATCATATTTATCCTCGTAATTTCATCATTCCACCGAGTAATCCACGCCCACGGTTTATATTTGTACGCAAACTTCGTATACGAAGATAATCGTAGAATTGCAAGACTACCCACGTGTTTTCCGTTTGATGGTTAAAGTCTAAACCGGCCACGCTCCAGTCGTTCATATGCGCAATCTAAAGAAGGTTCGTCAGATCATGACGAAATAATTTTATCATTTTCATGGAACATTCTCTACCTAGTTTTTATTTTGGCAATATATATATTTTTTTTAATGAAAACATTTTTCTTTCACCTAAGAATTTAGCATAAAAATTTCTGACCTGTCTTTTTTTTTTCTGAAATTCTCCTTATATAGAGTTTTGTATAGTCTGTCAGTCCTATATGTGAAGATAAGAAGACATTAAGTTCGTTAACTATCACATGGGAGAGTAAATAAAATTTCAAGTCCGAGTTCAGGAGAGATCATGAAGCGATCGAAAGCGTCGATTATAAAATGAAAAAAAAAGTGCATATCGCGTGGGAAAGGAATTCCTTTTCCTTTTCCTCGTTATTGAGAGCGAAAGGCGTGTCGATAGCAACGACCCGTACCATTCACAACAACTGAGTATATTATACGCTATAATATATGTATCGACCGATATATTTCATAATCGTTTAATCCCCATGAAAAATATTGCGCGATAAGCGCTTCTGATTTCAAGCAGTCGGCAAATATTTACTTTTAGCTCGATGCTTTGCTCTGACCTTTTTTTATCATCGCAATTTACCTATTACGAAGAGTGAAAGAAAAACGATTAGATATTATTTCATGACAAATGCGTTATGGGCAATATTTTCGAAAAAAATTAAGTCTGAATATTTTGAGACGAGTGCAAATTATTATGGCAATAAAGTAGGGCAACTTGTATCTGGATATTTTTACCAAATATATTTTGAGTGATAGTGTATGGGTGCCATTTTTATCCATAATTGGAAAAACGGTTCCGACTGGACCCAGAGACTTAATGAAGACATATACTTTGAGCAATCAGGGCAGGACTGTATTCAGTCGTAACAAAAACCCTAAGCAATGCCATTCAGAGACATTCGAGATATTCACGCAAAACAAATTCGTGCTAAAATCTTCCATCAGTCAGGCATGTAATATGATTTTTCTGGTACTCAAAATATCCAATTGCTTTTAAATGGAATTCTTTTGAAAAGTAAATCTATTTATCTTGCTGTCGTGCAGCTTTCACATCACTTTAAGTCATATTTTGAGTCATACATTGAATTATACGCCAACTTTGAATGATACTTCGAGGTGTGTATTGTGAGCTAATATTGAGTTATACTGTGAGTAAACTTCAAGTTACATTTTGAGTAATGGGATGACTTTGATATACACTTTTCACTGTATAACTGCGTATTGTAACCTGTAATTTGACATTTGTGACCTGTAATTTGACAATTTGACATTCGTGACCTGTAATTTGACATTTGTGACCTGTAAACTGACATTTGTGACCTGTAATTTCGACACTCTGAGTACACTTCCAATTGTACTTGGATTCACTCCCCAATTTAGAACCATACTTGAAACTGTACCTGAAGGCGCACTGTAAGCCATAAATTGAGCTCCAATCTGTGCCATAATTTGGGCTGTACGTTCAATCATTCTCTATTATTTTTATTAAAAATGATAAATCTCATTTGTGGTAATCGGTGATTATAATTATATTACATTTGAGCGCACACGACGCACAGCTAAACGTTTAGATGAGAGTGGACACTCGTTAAAAAGCGTACGGTCGTGTAGTATTAGTATTGGTCGATTACCCAGACGTCCCAGTGGACGAATGTTTCTGACAGCCTTTCCGTAAGCTGACCGTTCAATTAGATCCGCACGTTCGCAACGCTGAACGGAAACGAGCTCGTGACCTAAGTAGAATATTCCCAAGAGACGGTCGACGAGTTTGCGTGTGCAATGACGTTCGGCCACGAGAACATACGGACAGCACTCTCGCACGGTGGACCGTGGCGTTAACGGATTGGCTTCCGAAATAGAAGCCCTCCCGTATACTTGCATTGGTTTTTGTGTATTCACTTTCCGTCGCACACGTGTAGGTCTCTGCAACTCATGCATCCGAGAACGAAAAATCAGAGGCAGCTTGCCTGGAAAATCGTATTTTCGCCAATCGCCTATATGCATCGACATTACTGTAGACTTGAAAAGTATTTGTAAAAAGTACTGCAGACTACATATCGAAACGTAATTTTTTTCATTATTTTATAATCCAATCGGGTAAACAATGCCGAGCCAATTATGCAAACTTAAAAATTTTCCATTAATGCCTCATCATACTTACATTGGTTTTTGTGCATTCACTTTCCGTCGCACACGTGTAGATCTCTGCAACTTATGCATCCGAGAACGAAAAATCTGAGGCAGCTTGCCTGGAAAATTGTATTTTCGCCAATCGCCTATATGTCTCGTCATTACTGTAGACTTGAAAAGTATTTGTAAAAAGTACTGCAGACTACATATCGAAACGTAATTTTTTTCATTATTTTATAATCCAATCGGGTAAACAATGCCGAGCCAATTATGCAAACTTAAAAATTGTCCATTAATGCCTCATCATTTACTCTAAGTGTAAATAGTTTTTTTGCTCTCACTTAAAAATTATCCGGTGAATTTTTCTCAAAGACGAGTGTGCACCAAGAATTGATAAATCGTTTATAATCAATTAGGGGGGAAATATTAAACCGAAAACTTGAATTTAAATTTAATCATCTATATAAATAGATGATTAAATGTAATAGATATCTATATAAATTCAGTATATTTTTTTAAAGGGCCAAATAGCCAAGACTGCGGAGACGAGTATGAGAATGAACTATGACGGCAAAGCAGACGAGAGTTTGGTCAATCTCTTCATCAATCTGCAATTTCTACAACCATGTTAAATCTTTAAGCCGCGATTATCTGAAATTCTCACGATGATTATAAGCATGGGATCACGTAGATTGATGCGACGATAAAGCAACTAGATAATAGTGCTAAATTCTCGTAATAGTGAGCAATTCAGTATATTTGGTTAAAGGGATCACGTAGATTGATGCGACGGTAGAGCAACTAGATAATAGTGCTAAATTCTCGTAATCTTGAGAAAGTCAGTATATTTTGTTAAAAGGCCAAATAGCCAAGACTGCGAAGACGAGTATGAGAATGAACTATGACAGCAAAGCAGACGAGAGTTTGGTCAATCTCTTCATCAATCTGCAATTTCTACAACCATGTTAAATCTTTAAGCCGCGATTATCTGAAATTCTCACGATGATTATAAGCATTGGATCACGTAGTTTTGATGCGACGATAAAGCAACTAGATAATAGTGCTAAATTCTCGTAATCGTGAGAAATCCAGTATATTTTGTTAAAGGGCCAAGACTGTGGAGACGAGTATGAGAATGAACTATGACGGTAAAGCACGAGAGTTTGGTCAATCTCTTCGTGGATGACGGGGTGAAAATCGCGATGTTGTCTTCATGGTATAGGAAGCTCGTAAATATGACACAGACCGAGGCAAAAGTGGCTATAAGACCTGCTCGTATAGCTCAAGGAAGAATGCTTCAAGCTGTTGGTCGCCTCCCTTTCTCTCTTTTGCTGGTTCCCGAGCGTTCAAGAGCAGCCGGAGGATGATAGGAGGGAAGCATATAAGTTAAGGAAAGAATTGAGAGAGACAGTCGAGGGAGGAACAAAAAAAGAAGATTGTGGGATGAGTGTGGGAGAGGAAAGACGGGGTGTATAGGAGAGTGTAGGAGTGTATAGAAGAGGCGAGAAAATAAAGAGCCGAGGTAAATGCGGTAAACCGACCCTATTGTGTCGCGAAACGTTCTTGAGACAGCATGTGCCTTCATCCCTTATATCCCCGGGAAGCCCATTCTACGGATTCATCTTCTCCCTTTCTCTTCATTTGCTTTTTTACTTTGGTCCCCTCTGCAGGTTTGCTTCTCAACTCATTCTTCATACTCGGCCCACATGCTTCTAATTTCCCTATCTCTCTCTCTCTCTCTCTCTCTTCTTTTCAAGATACTTGGGTTTTTCCTTTTTTTATTCAAGTATCTACCGCAGCCCAACCTTGCTTGCTCCTCAACTCCCTTCATTTCTATAGAAATTTGCAACAGCCTCATGGTGAAAGGGCACGTTCGCGTCCTTGAACTGATGGTACTGATCTTACGCGATTTTCTCACAATGTGCAGCGATGGTTCTCTCTGATTCACCGAACACTCTTATTATTTACGTATATTCAGCTTTATTTCATTACTTCGAATAACTTCGATAAGACCATAAAATATATCATACGAATTTCTCATATTTCTGTTATCCTTCGAGCTATTCGTTCTTAACGTGCTTCCCCTGTACAACTCCTACTTTGGTTTACTCAATTTCCCTGTCTTTTTTCTGCTGTATATTTTAAGGTTTCTTGTGGTTGGGGCACATCCCTCGCTGATTCACTAGTTTTATTTACCAACTTTTTAGGGTCTGGGCTCGAGGCATCACATCACCTGCTCGAAGTGCTCGGAGTAGAAGACGGCTAATTTTTTTTCCTATCTTTTATTTGGTATTCAAATCGCTTTTGTTTAAGAGAAATAAGAAAACTCTGCAATAAAAGCAAAATAAAAATATTTCGAGTGTAATAATGCAAAAATTCTAGTTTTTTTTTTTCTTTTACCAAAACTAAACGGGTAGATTTTTCGAATGATTATTTTTAAGCAACATTTGACGAGAATATATGTCAATAAATAGTTTGAACAAGTGGAGATTTGTTCGAGATTTTCCACATTGAACAGCGAAAGAGTTTATTATGTGAATTGGATCTGAAACAATTCGGACAGAGGAGCCAATTTCTTGGTTATTACCGAGCAACTTCTACACTCTGTTATCAGACTCATGAATTCGATGCGAAGAATTCTCAGTATTAATATTCTCCTCGTTGAAATCTTCCCCGGAGTTCAACTAGTTTTGACAAGACCTTCACAAGTATCGGATATTTCAAGTGTCGTGGAGAAATCATTTCAGTTCGGAGACATTCTCAAAACGAGATAAAATATTGCAACGATGTCTGCGAAAGAGAACGATGACAAGTACACAGATTGCTTTCATGATTGCAGCTCATTGCATTAAAATCAATTTTAATATTCATTAGATAATATTAATGAGGCCGGTTATCGAAGCAAATTCAACTTGGCCAAATAGATTTTATTTACCTTCCATTCGATTTCATTAAATATATATCATTTGAATTACATCAAATAAATCCATTCGTCTAACACTCAGTGTAATGGTAATGGTAATGGGTGTAATGTTGTACAAATATTACGTCATCGCTCCTTTATTATTTAATGTCCATTAAACTACAATATGCAATTCACACGTTTCAATTTTTTTATTTCTCGTAAATGTGTGCGAGCAAAATATATTTTCGTAATTCGATCATATATTACGGAATTGTTGAAAAATTAAAAATAAAACATCGTATAAAGACACGCACATAGCAATAGGTAAAAAATGTCAGCCCGTATAACAGAATATTAAATGGCAAATGCTTTACTTTCCTTTTGTTGGTTATTTCTTATAATGAATATTCCGATTATTTTCTGTGCACAATTTGCATGCCATTTTTTTTATTCCCTCGCTTTTCTGTAAATATATACATCGTTCATTTTAAAGAAATCTGCAAAGTCACTGTATTTTCTTGATGCCAGAGAGAATATTAATTCCACAAACTCCATTTTTATTATTATTCATGCGGTGTAGAAAAGTCCCGCAGTGTAATAGAATTTTTACGTCACGACTAGAGTGAAAGGGGTGGGCAATGGTGGAGGAGTAAAAGAGGCCAAGAGCAGACCAAAGGTTAGGTGTAAGATCCGAGGGAGGAACGAGAGCGATTTTCCAACTGGTCGAATTATATACATCGCGCAATATTCCGCTGGGAATTGCGCTGGGAGGGGAAAAAGGAGTGAAAGTATTTTTATCATCGCATGTTCAGCATAGGCGAACGGTATACCGAAGCTTTTTTTTTCAAAACGCACTGAGCAAATTTTTGTAACGAAATTTCTTAACCAACGATAAAATCCGGAGCTCGAAATTTTCGTCATTTATCGTATACGAAATTGTCACCTCTTGGTCGTTTCTAAAAATACTTTTTCGGAAGATTAAATAAATTTATCAGATGTTTTATTGCAAATAATTGTGTTTTACTTTTTTTTATCATACAGAAATCTGACCAAATCTGAAAAATTACACATTGGAAGACTGTATCTCGGATATGGTAATAATTGAGAAATTTATCAATCACACATTTTTATTTTCATAAATTTATACAACTTTATTTGCTTCGATGTGTTTTATATTCGCTGCGAACGTGAATACTCGCCATTGATGCATAAAACAGACCCACGATTATACGTTGATACGTTCAATTTCATGAAAATTCGTTCATCATCAAAATGTACACGATATTACGAATGCGAGATACGTGACGATATGGCTATGAATTTTCAATTCAATCGGAACGCTATCTTTGCTCTTGATAGAACATCAGAATCGTGTATTTTGATTACGAAATGCAATAAAAATACATTCCCATTCTACTGTAATTTTATCCACGTGTATCGTGTATATGTTATACAGCATTAAACTTCACATTCACATTGAAACAAGACCGCTGGAGGTCAGAAATAATCAAATCTGCATAGAGGTAAAATTTATCTCAATTTTCGGATAAACATGGAACATTTAGAAAATCATGATTCTCAGAAAATTGGGTGTGCTTAAATAACGCTACTTGTATTGTTTCATTGCGCAAGGAATATTCGTGAAGTAAAAAATTATTTACATTCGAAAAATTCAATGAATTCGAAAGCATTTCGTACCTAATTCCGAATAATCGTACCTAATTAAGAAAACGATGAAAATAATTTGTCAAATATTTGCAACAATGAGGATGTATTGAGTGCTGAAGGGCACACGAGGAATGACAAAATTGCAGAGTAAACGGACAAGATAGATCGTCGCATTTTTCACTTTGTGAGTATCGTTTCTGCAAGAGCGCCGCGTGTATCGTTATAATGGATATACACGAGGGAAAGATCAGGCAAGGGCGGTTTTGCAAAAAGTTTCTTCGTATCGTTCGCGTGTAGTGTCTGTATATCTATAGAATGCGCGAAAACGAAAAGTGTGTCGCCCATTGTAGGCTGTTGTATGCACATCGCGGAACAATCATGATAATGAAAAAGCTACGCAGTCGAAGAGATTTCCACCCACCTATTTTCCTTCCTCATTACAACTCCCTCTCTCTCTCTCTCTCACTCTCGGTCTTTCTTTGACTCTTTATTTTCACTCTTCATGCTTCCCTCATTTTCTATTTTCTTTTTAGTTTATTTATACGCCATCCGAACAAAGTTTTTTTTTCCTTGTTATTTTTGTAACCTTTTTTTCCATGTTATGAACTCTGTGACTAACGCAATTGAAACTTGCATGGTGTAACCAAAATCATATGAATATTTTTGCAAGCAAAAAATCGATATGCCTTTCATGTGGAATCTAATAGTATTGTTAGATAACAAATAATGATATTATAAATAACAATATTATACATGAGTGGTTGCCGCCCCATACTTTGTCCCTATTTTAAAATCGTCTATCAGCCACGAGAACGAACCCTTATTGAGGATACTTGAGAACGTCTCTTGAGATATGAAATAAAATAAAATAAAATAAAATAGTAATAATCGAGGAAATCGTAGCGGGTGAGATTCAGACGTAGATCGGACTGCGTGGGAATGTCTCATACATATTATAGATCTTCGAGGGAAAAACATTCCAAGAGCTACTGTGCTACCTATAAAACCGACTCTTTCCCCAAACCATCCATATACTAATAAGAGACATTATTTGTCTTCCACAAACACAAACATGAACGCTTTTATAGATCTATCCCGAGCATTTCTTGACAAATCGATTCGAGCCAGAGCGACCTCGAGCAAAAATCGACAAGAAGCTCCACAAACGCAAACGTTGAAACACGAGACTGAGTAAGAGGTTTTAGTATATATATATATAATGGTGGGCAGGATATACGTTTCTCGATAACTCAGAACTCGCCGTATACTTTTCCGGTGAGCGATGAGAAATATATGAGAAACCCTACACCGAGCATCGATTGTGCGTCTTAGTAGTTTTTGTTCAAAGCTTTCAGTCTGAATTATTTCTCATATCTGCTCTGTAAAATGAGAAAGGTCGTCAAAAAACTTACTCAAGCATTGTTATCGAATTGAATATATCGTAATATTACAAATAGATTGAAGTACAAAATTATTACCAGTCGATTGTAATATAATGAAGAAAAAATTACCAAGAACATGATCGGTAGAAAAAAAAATTTACCCATAAACTTCTCCGATATGTACGGGAAGTTTTAAATTCTTGTTTCGTCTTTTCAATTTGGAGGCTGCTTGAAAACAAGTGAAACTCTCAGATGGAGATTTTTCTGTGTTTTTAAATTCTTTTGCTCTTCCGCAAAAGTTACCGGAAAGTGTACGCTTAAAGTTATTAGTTGAAGCGTACAGGGAAGTTCAAGAAAGTCCAATAAGAGTGGTGGGAAGAGTGTAAATAAGTAATCCGCGGAGGGTTGTAGGATCAGGTGGAAGCCAAGTCAAGAACAGTCGACTAATCATGAATATCAGTATATATGTATATACGTATAACTAACTGATATAATAACTATAATAGCATTGAAGGCCGTTTGTGTAGGGAAGATGTAGCAGTTATGATTTTGTACTAGTGGCGCCCCCTTTGAGATTTCTATTATGTTTCCACATTAAAAAATAGTTTTCAAATTCTGCCAAACGTATATTGTCAAAGACAGTACTTGCGATTATACTAATTTTATATCAACAAACAGATTTTTTGAGGATTATTTAATTATACTGAATGAAGTCAATACCGTGCACGACAGTTGGTAGGACCGTCTTACACCGACTTTCTGCCAACGTTATTTTTTATATACTTATTTTTATTTATTCATGTATTTAATTCTTTTTAGGAAACTGAAATAAGCCTTTAGTTAACAGAAGTTTAGTTAACTAACTGATATAATAACTATAATAGCATTGAAGGCCATTTGTGTAGGGTATAGATGTAGCAGTTATGATTTTGTACTAGTGGCGCCCCCTTTGAGATTTCTATTATGTTTCCATATTAAAAAATAGTTTTCAAATTCTGCCAAACGTATATTGTCAAAGACTGAGTACTTGCAATTGTACTAATTTTATATCAACAAACTTATACCGGCTTTCTGCCAATGTTGTTTTTTATATACTTATTTTTATTTATTCATGTATTGAGTTCTTTTTAGGAAATTGAAATAAGCCTTTAGTTAACAGAAGTTGTTGATTCGTAAAGATCGAGGAGCAGTGTGAATGACGTATCGTTTATGATTGATGGAGACATCATTAAGGTTCAATGATCGTATCATTAGACACATACGTGAGTTCGTCTATCTATATTTAGGGATGCATTAGCATGATTGAGCCTCGACAAATATCAGGACGTGCTACACGTTATATTGAAGCCTCAAATCATTCAATTGCCAGGAAACTCTGAGTCAGCTGAATTCTCATCGAACCCTCGAAGCTTCTTTACCGGTACTGAGTGATTATATTCAGTGAATATATAATGATTAATGAAAATGAATCGATCGTCCAATAAGGACGATTAATTACCCATAACAAAAAAATGAGTATCGGGCCCGATCTCAAGCGCAGATGGATACCTTTCGATATCCTTTTCTAACTTTATCATTATAAATTATCATTCTATAAAATATAATATTCTTATTTTCATCAAAGAAGTTACAGAAGGGGTAGGGGAGTTTATGAAAAAGGTATGAATTTTTTTCCCAACTGTTTGACTTTTTAATTTATTTTTTGAAATGTTATTGATCTTCATCGTACAATTTAATTGATGGAGAAATATTTTTGTATCATACTTTATTTAAAAAAATATATCTTTACTGTACGCGTGGATATTGGGGCGAGTGTAGACGAATATTGGTGATATATCAAATGTCGTGGTTCTATCATAGAGATCATAGGGATCATAGAGTATGGCCATCAGTTTAACACCAGAGATTGGAGTGGCCCTCTCGAATCATCAAATTCCCATCATATTTATAGTTCTCGATGGCCAGTTACGATAAATCGCTCCTAATTCACTTCCCCTCGTGAGATGGTACATGTTATTATGCAGTAGGCTTGCACGTAATGTGATAAATAAGTTTCGAATAAAAAAATATCATCTTTGGTGCTGGAGTGTATTATCCATGTGGATAAATATCGCTGCGTTCTAATGCAAAACAACAATTTAACGAGCTACTCTAGGAGCTAATGAGGAATCAGTGAATCATTAAAAATATTAGCCATGATTTTTGTCCATAATGTATTTGAGATATATTGATGAACTTTGATTGCTTGTGAAATATTTTTAAATTCAAATCGAGTATTTGAGAGGAACAAAATGAAATAGTACATTTAAACAATACAATTAACCAATCAATTCGAATAATGTTTTTTT
Organism: Dyspetes luteomarginatus; assembly: GCA_963669185.1. Lineage (NCBI taxonomy): Eukaryota > Metazoa > Arthropoda > Insecta > Hymenoptera > Ichneumonidae > Dyspetes > Dyspetes luteomarginatus. The sequence continues at coordinate 19,347,923 of OY769905.1, read as the reverse complement.
CTATTCCCATTTAGAGATGAGCAAAAAAAGTAATTCGTAATTATCAAGTGCAAAGTACTGTGAAATTTAATATTCCAAGCGGTTGAATGCAATTTGTAATTTATTTTCAAACAATTACAAATTCCATTGTAATTTGTAATTTTTCTTTATCGACTACGTAAATATTTCAATGGAATGTTTTTCATCAGAAAAATTTTAATTAAATTTTACGTTGATGATGGAAAATTTCTCCATTGTGGGCGACTCTCACCATGCATCGTGTACGGTCGGTGGCCGAAGTATTTAGTCGAAAAATCTAGAATCTTAAAGAATTTATACCGAAACTCCCAAAGCTTTCAAGATATTTTTCCCACTTTACATCTTAGGCAAATGAACGATCGTAAAAAAATATATCGTAGAAAATTCCTCCGAAGATAACAATATTTTCAGAGTAATTTTATATTATATTTATAGATAAGATAATGTCAGTTTCCGATCATGCAACGATCTTTTCCTAATCCGTCCTTATTTGTGCACGACCCGACGGTGCAAATAATATTGGTAATTTCCGGGAAGAAAAGAAATCTACAATATATTTAAAAATCGTTTCTTCTCGCGACAACATTACTACGATCAAGAGCAGAGCACGAATGGCCGGAGAATTTGGCTTCTGAAGAAGTTTACGCTCAGTTTTCTGCCCTTCTCGGACTCACTATCATCGCGTTTAACTTCTTCGACACGTTTCCACGATAGTACAGAATCATCTTGAAATGGGACGAGAAAAATTGAGGCAAGTGAGTGTCATCGATAGAAAAAAGCAATGAGAAAAAGACTCACGAAATGTGTGGCACATGAAAGGTAACAGAATGCGTTGCGACTGGAAACGTATAAACGTCATTGTATAAATTGTTTAAAACGCTCGAACAAACGAAACGGAAAGGGACGTGGCCTGTCGGACGTTTTTTTGAAACGTGTCGGGATTAGCCCATCATGGAATATCCATGTGTGCCCATTCAACGTCAGCGTTCATTACGATGCTTCTACATTTTCCGCTCCAATTTCATGTGATCCTTTATTTATAGATTTTTTTTTTTTTTAATTGATGGGTCCGGTCAGCCAGAATATTTAAATTTTATCCATAATGGAATATCTTTTATACGAACACTGAAAGACGAAAAATGATTTAAAAATATTTCGCATTTTGCATAGGCAAGAAATTTCTAAGTTCATTTATGCTTTTCATTATAAATACTTTCTCTGTAGTATGGGCTGGAAAAAATAGGGAATATGCAATGCAGGTATTAAGGTAATTGCAATGTGAGATGAAAAGGAGAAAGAAGAATGTGATATCGAGATGAAAAATTTCGGGTCCAACATTGTTTCTAGTCCCGAAAGGATAGCGCATTGTAAAACCTGCTGGCGCGCGCACTCATATATATATATATATATATGTGTGTGTGTAGCTGTGCAAGGGATCTTTGACTCGGTGTTTACGGGCTTTTTCGCCCCTATTTACGACAGGAAGCCCCAACTCTACGGGCAAAAGAGGGGAATGGGTAGTGGCGTAGCGTGCGAATTGGTTCCGGCCGTTTCTCACGCTTTTCGAGAGCAGATCTCTCGGAGACACCGGATCTCGAAGATACACCCTCGATGCTCACTCGCGAGGATATCGAGTCTTCTTTTTCTTCGGCTTGACTACCTCATCTCTACAGTCTTTTCCTCTTCGTCGTCGTTCGGTTTTCCGCGCCGAGGGTAAAATCATGGAAAACGAGACTCCCACATGGGGGTACATTTATATAGCAAATATATATACGTGTTTGTTTCTTCATTCCCGTCTATCTCATGGTCCTCGAGGATACCCTCGATACTCTACGACCAGGATGACTCTCTTATCCTTTTTTTCCTACATCCTCAAAACATTTCCATCGCGAATTTCCTGTACTGCAGTTGACAAGTCGGACGATAGTTTACCATTAGAATTTTTCTCTTTCCAACTATCTCGTTTAAAATTTACGACCAAATAATTTTTCTTTTCATTGTATCAGAAAAATAATTGATTTACTGCACGATAAGGCTTGTACGATGAAGGAGCGATAAATAAAAAGATCGGTTACATTGAAAACATGAAAAAATAAAAAATTTGCTTTATATCCTCGCTCGGAGACAGAACCAAAGTCAACGTTATACTATATAAATCTATGATAGAGATAGAATGAGAGTATGAGAGACGGGGCGGCGAAAAAAATGTTCAATTAATTTTTTAGCCAGCTAAACGAAACGCATCGGTGAAGGTGAATCGTTGCCAGAATAATCAAAATCAAAGTCAGGAACATACACATGCATGCACAGTAGAATATGGGAAATTCGATTCGAAATCAACTATAGCTTCAATTCCTCGCTATTTTTCATTCAGTGCATACTATTTTTTTTAATAATTTTTTTTCATTTTTGAATGATTGTGGGTGGATTGTGGGCCCGTCACGATTTCTTGAAATAAATCTTAATGTATACTTTCATGTCGATACGATAAACCATTCTTGTTATATCATGAAACATTTTTTTTTTCAACGTCAAAGTACAAAAATTAAATTTTTTTAATAGAAAAAAAGTCAGAAAAATGTTTGAGTTGAGGACAATTTTAGTTTTATTGATAGAGGCAACTTGTGAGACGTAGATTAGGTGAAAAGTGTACATAAAACATAAATTTTGGATGATAAGAATGACGAGGCTACGAAACTGGTCGATTTGGAATGGAACGCATCGCATATGTTTTCGCGTCATATCAGGGTGGCCACCCGGGATTGAGGACTTGTACTGCTTTTGTAACCAAACGATGCACAGAGGGTGTGGGAGAATTCTCGTTTGTCGAAAGAATTTAAATTAAAATTGCTGACGCAAAACATCGACGAGGGCCATACAGCGCAGAATCAGGGAGAAACGCAAGTAAAACACAGAGGCCAAGCGTAGAGCAGGCAAAGTGGATTAAAATGCTGACGAGAGATCGGTCGACCTGGAAGAACGTATGTACTTTATTGGAAACCCGATACTCCGGGGATGCTATAGCGGGATAAAAAACTCGTGTAAAAAAGGAGCGAGAAGTTTATAGTCTGAAAGAGCGAGAGATGAACGTTTTGGAAGGCGTCAGAATAAGTGAGCATCAAGAGGGGGCAAAAGGTAGAAGAGTGGAAGGCTGAATGGGTGTATATGTATGGGGAAACGTCAAAGAGCGCCAGATCGTCTTCAATGAACGAGACAACAATGAGGGATGGAATAGAGAAGAGTAAAAAGTGAAATAAGAAGACGAAGAAAAAGAATAAGAGGCAGAAGGAGAAGAGTTTGCTATACAGACCTAATAATATTAGATTACATTGATAATCAGATAAAAGTCAGCAAAAAGGAAAATGAACACTGAAAGGCCCCGACTCGCGATAAAGCACTTAATAATAAGCATCTTATCAAGAACTCATAACCTCTTGACCCTTCTGACGCATACAAACTTTCAACTGCTCGCTTCGACAATTATTGCAGCCAGGTGTTTTCTTGGCAAACCATATTTTTAATTCGCGATTCAAGCATCTCTTTATGCTCTATCACGAAGGTTCCCATTAAAAATTAATTCCACGTTGGTTAATTTAGCAATGCTACGAGTTTCATCGCGGCTTCTTCAAGTTTTTCCACTCAAATTAACCGCCGGCGTAAATATGCGATAAGTTTCCGGCCGCTTCGATACAGATTGTAGAGCGAGCAAAAGTTCGAAAGAGAAATTAGGCATTTTCGTCTACATAATCGTGGGGTGTCTTTTCACTCTTCTCCCTCGCAAGTCCTGCGTGAATCGCCGGTGAGAACGAGGGGTACAAAAAATGAAAGAGCCAAACGCTGAAAGGGAATGACTGACGAAGTGAAAAAAAATAATAATAAAGAGTACGAATGTGAGTGATGGCTCTGGAGAATTTACTGGAGAAGTTTACTACCACGGAAACGCCAAACTGACTATTAAAAGTTCATGCTAAAAATTCTATACAACGACAGGGAGCTCAGAAGGGACGTAAATATCGTTAAATTTCCAGCGATATCCGTTCCACATTTTACATTGGCTGAAATTGGCCCTTTTCATCGATTCTAGAAGAGAACATGGAACACATCAGCAATGATATGAAAAGAAACGATGAAACGATGACCAAATTTGAAAATCAAAAGTTCACATGGGTAAAAGTCATCGTGGATATGAATTATCGGAGAATTAAAAAAAAAATCACTAAATTGAGCGGTAAAGCAAATCATATTAGTGGTATCTCATATTGGCGCTGCCGTCGCGATATGACGTCATCAAATAAATATGACCATTAATTTTGAAACCTTGGCTGTGGTTGAAAAATGTCTCCACCGCAAATGTCATGTCGTGCTTGAGTCGCAAAAAATAAGTGAAAAAGTAGAAAAAATGCGTCATGATGAGGGCAAAGCTTTGAGTTTGGAGAGAGTATGATGCAGGTAAAAACTGAAAATGATTGGAAAAAGATTATGACGACTAGAGCGATAAAAAGAGAAGACGAAGACGAGGAAATCTGGTGAGAGGTGTCATGAGTGGTGACCAAGGAAGCAAAAGGATATTTCGAATCATGCTAAGTCGAGTATGCTATCGGTGCATCGTCCGGTGGAACGAACTGGACCAGATGTCCAGGAAGTGAAAAAAACAGACAAACGTGCGCCATAATCAGCGCAAAGCTTTGAGTGTGGTTGCAGTTAAGGTCTAACAATGATTCGAAGAAGATGATGACAATGACTAGACCAATAATGAGAGAAGACCAAGACGAGGAAATCTGGTAAGAGGTGACATGAACGGTGACCAAGGCAGCAAAAGGATATTTCGAATCTTACAAAGTCGAGTATGCTATCGGTGCATCGTCCGGTGGAACGAACTGGACCAGATGTCCAGGAAGTGAAAAAAACAGAAAAACGTGCGCCATAATCAGCGCAAAGCTTTGAGTGTGGTTGCAGTTAAGGTCTAACCATGATTCGAAGAAGATGATGACGATGACTGGACCAATAATGAGAAAAGACCAAGACGAGGAAATCTGATAAGAGGTGACATGAGCGGTGACCAAGGCAGCAAAAGGATATTTCGAATCTTGCAAAGTCGAGTATGCTATCGGTGCATCGTCCGGTGGAACGAACTGGACCAGATGTCGTCTAAATCCGTCGCAGAAGAACTCGTGAAGCTAGGGCCATGAGCATCAAAGTATATATGCACACGAAATATATTTATATGAAAGCACAGCCGACGATGATTCTGGCTCGCTCATTCTTGACTCCCTGTACGACTGTCAATGTCGTATGCTTCTATATAATCCCGAGAGAAACTGCATCACGAATACTGGGGTAGTTCAATGATGGTGTGCCCGTGTTGGTGAGTTCGCATTCTATAAAGTCGTCTCGGTCGTTTCGTCGATTCGTCTCTCGACTGGCATACGCGCATTAATGGCACCGAGTATATATACCTACGTATATAGAGCCGTCGACGTTCGAGACTTGAACCAATCGGTCTCTGTCCTCTCGTAACATCGACGCGAGGCGCCCATTGCCGCGAATCGGACTCTAAATACCCGACTCTCGTATAGTGCTCAACCAGGCGAATTCTCACACTTTTAATTAATCCTCTGATCGTATATATATACTCGTATTGCTACTCCGCTTCTCGTTGCCAACGAGCCCTGTATATGAAGAGCCAATTTTCAATCTCGACGAGGCGCTTTTGTCATTTGATTATATCCGACTCGGTGGGATTATACGAGTATGTCCTAGTCATTTTTGGAGTTTGCCGTGCAACGATGTACTACGTAATATTTCTGGTGAATTAAAGTACTTAAAAACCTGGTCTGTAATAATAAGTGTATTGAAGATCGATTTGCCGATATGGATTAACTTAAGTGTACCAAAATCTGCAGCCGTCAGACTTGAGTTTACCAAATTCTACAGTCGTTACACCTTACACATAATTTTATCAAATTCTAAAGCTGTTAAGCTTACCAAAAGTTACTTTCACCACAGTTTAAAGTTCACTATCATTGTACGTGAAAGTTTTATTTTTTAATCTACCGTCAATTGGTTCCAGTTTACGAAGATCTTATGAAGAAGCTGATGAAAGTTTACTTTAAGTACAGTCGTAAATTTGTAAAGATCTTTCAACAGACCAAAGTTTACCAAAGTCCCCACTTAGCCAGTCCAGTTTACCAACAGACTTAAATGTACCAAAGTCCAGTATTAGTAAAATTGAGTCCGCCAGAATCTTCCGAATTTCATCATGGCTGAATCAAGATCTGCTATCAAATCTACCAAATCTGCCTAATCTAAACTCAACGGGTCAAGTCAAGGGTCGCGAGTGTGAGCTGATTTTTTCTATCCTTGTAACTAACTATTTGGAAATGCTTAAAATATAAGGTGCGTCTCTTGTGTGTCTTATGCGTCTGACAATGAAAGAGAAGATTTCTTCCTATGGATCATTAAAGAATCAACAACTGCTGTCAGTATATATTCTTCGTTTCTTTTTCAATTGGTCTTGACAAACTACCGTCGCATACCGAATTTCACGAGATGAGCACTTTGACGTTCTCTCATGGCCACTATATTACCAGGTTGCGGTGCTGTCTGTTTGCTCGTTCAGTCGTCCTCGTAAAGTAGTCCTGGTTGTCTTCTACCGTTTGCGGGAAACGCGCATTCGCCTCGACGCTCCTGGGAAATTACGTGCCTCTGCGTTGTACTTTGATGCGTTCGTTGGTAGTACGTGCAGGTACGTATTACCCACTGCGTTAGTCTCACGTTTACTAACTTCCTTTCTCTTCTAGTGCAGGTCATTTCCATTATATATATATATATATCTACTACCGTTCTACCACAATTCAAGCCACTTACCCAGTAGGCACATCGGTCTTCCTATTGCTTCCTCTCTCTCTCTCTCTTTCTCTCCCTCTATCTCTCTCTCTCTCTCTCTCTCTCTCTCTTTCCCTCCCTCTCCAACTCTCCTGGACTCGACTTTCTAATGCGTCGGCTGTAACGTGGATTACAGCATCCCATGCAACATTCACTCGCCATTTCCACTTACAGATTCTCAACGGACAGTGTGTGACCTGAGTTTCCTCGTGAGTCATAACATTTCATTCACTCTTTCTTGTATAGTAATGCCAAGGTCTTTTTTAATCAATGTAAATTGTCTGGCAGCAATTTTTTAGTCATGAGTCGCGTGTTAACGTTTTTCATATTATTCTAAGATATATTTAACTACTTTCCGCACTCATTGACTTTGAACTAAAATTACAATGTCCAAGACTTAGAACGAATTCACGTCCTCGAGTGAAATAATTTTTCCTGTGCTCGTTGAACAAATTTTTTTTATTTTGTGAGAATTTTTATTCGTCAAGGGGAATCTTAATGTCGAGGTCTTTTTCGTACATAATATATAATCATTTCGTACTCCAGACTAATGACCCAAATCGTTCCGTTCCAAGTTTCTTGATAATTCATGCTTCATATAAAATTCATCTGCCTCGTTTCCTGTCTACTTATAGGCAGGAAGACAGCCATACTTTCCGGCGTTTTTTCAATTCGGTAAGAAAACGTAAAGTGAAGAAATTTTTGTTTCCGTATTGCAAAGGGTCATTGAACATATAAACGCAAACAAAAACACAGCTATAGAATTCAGAAATGGTATAAAAAATGGCTAAGATGAAACGTCAAGAGAGTTTAATTATCTAAAATTCGAAATTGAGTCAACGACGGACTTGTATAGAATTAAATAAATACATCGAGGCCACGAAAATGAGGACCACGTGTGGCCCTCTTATAAATCGTTGTAGTTGATACTTATCTATCGGGGTCAGTACATTTAATATATCACGTTTTCACGCATACTAATTGCCAAATTATTAATACTTACACTATGGAAGATTGCACGAAATGTGCGACGTTCTCCGAACTTGGACACATCATGTGTATTAACTGATGTCACATGTACCCGAGTCAATCGCATAATTACCATGATTTTTTAATTCATCGGATAATAAAAACATTGCTTTTTGCATTTGTACTCGATCGAAAGATCATGATTCATGATCAATCCCCAAGTACAAGAGTAATCCACGTTTTCTCATTACAATGTCAATCAATAACCAACGGTTGGTAAATTACGCGAGACGCAGCTGCATTTTATACGCATGCACGAATATTATACAAATAGTACAATGAAAAAATAATAATAATTTATTAAATTTCAATCAAATGGGCTTATGGTTACAAATATGAAAATATTTATTTTTGTTCAAGATTAATATACATGTAACGAACCTCGATAATCTTCCAAGTTGTCGTCGATCTCTATTCCTGTTCAGTGAGGCAGCCACAATTCAAAATTATCTCTCAGTTTTTTTTTTTCACGCACAATTGACTTTCACAAAACTTTTAATCTCAGCTTCTTCGTTGATAATTATTTTATGTTCTCACAGCACGAAATATGCACACACACGACCGGTAATTTTTTTTATCGTCGATATATCGTTGTCGTATTTGTCTCTTCGGGTTACATCCTCATGTTACACGCTGTCTCACAGTTCAGACGAGAAAAATGGAGAGATAAATTCCGCACGATGTTTGCGGGGTAGATAAAACGTTCAGTAGCTGAGCATAAAAAGCTCACAGGTGGCAGAGCGATTTGCCCTATCTGTGCAATTCGATTCTCCTTTGCCCAAAAATGCACGTATCACTGATATGAAGTATCCTAAAATTTAAAATGAAATTCAATCTCTCGTTCCTCTTTCGATAATTTTTTTTTCCTCTCCTATTTTCCGTTTCTCACTTATTTTTTTTTAATTCTCTTAACACGTCGGACCTAACAAAACAAGCAATAAATGTAATAATGAAAAGGTGAGTGATGCAATTTTGCAAAAATATTTATTTTGAACAGAGAATAGTAACAGATCACAGTATCAACGCTCGACAATTTTCGTAATTATTTATTGTTTCACCATTTCGCTGCTCTGCTGAGAATTCTAACCAAGACTAACAATAATAAGTTTCAACGATGGACCGCGACAAAGCACGCTAAAATGAAAATAAAAAGGAAAACAAAACTCTGACCCCCCTACGAGTAATTAACTCGGAGAATGCGCACCATAAAATTGTATGGTAAAAATTAACAAAATCTCTTGTATACGACAAGAATCGTAACGAGTTTTGTGTTTTTTTTTTCTTCATTAACTCGTAAAATGTACTCTTTACCTATTTTTATCTTTTTCTATCTCGAGAGGATTATTTATATTTGCACACTTGAAATTCTGAGCCCTCCGTTGGGTTTGAGAGAACACGTTTTTTTCCCGCCTCTCCAAGATGCAGGATACAAAGTCCTTACTACTAAAGTCACACTGGCATTACATAAATACTTTTTGCATGTATTCTTGAAATATTGATATCCAGAATTTTTATAACGATGAAATTATCTGATCGATTATTATTATTGTTATAATTATTAATGTTGTTATTACTATGATTATTATTCTGTTTTTTTATGACACAATAACAGATCGAAATCGATTACTGTGCATAAAACTATGAAAGCTTTCTGTTGGTATCGAAAATCTCCGTTCAAGTGTTATGATATCATTGAAGTTTGATAGCTGTTATTCACCAAGCCATTCAGGGCCCTATTATCGTTATTATTATTGTTATCGTCGCTGTTATTAGCGTGATTATTATTACATAATGGTAGTCATAGAATCGTTCGATTTTTGAAAAGTGATTTTAAATAAGCTGTAAAACTGGCAATACATTTTTATGAGAAACTCAAAATCTATAGTTAATAATACAATCATTTAAACAAACGCGATGGAGTCGTTATCCACGATAACGATCATCATATCGAATAAAATAATCCAATCGATATCGATTGTGTAAGCACACCCCGAAGTTTGTTTCTCGCCACCGCAATACAAAACTGTATCAATCGAATCGTGTTGCACACACGTTGAATTGTGTCTTATCCGTCGTATACATGTATATTTATCATTTATGCTTTCAATGTACCTCTCACCAATACATACATGGACACATAGATGCACACATATAGTGTACACATGTGTTATGCATACATATATGGATGTATATATATGGTGTATATGTATCTTTATGTACTTGTATGGGTATATATATATATATATGCGTATATATATGTACTTGTATGGGTATATATGTATATATATGTACTTGTATCGTTTGGCGATCGGAGGCGAAGCGCGCGTCACGCGTTATCGACTGACGAGAGCGGAGGGGATGCTAGCGAGCGAGCAAGAACGTGAGAGCGGGCGGGGGTGGGCTGATTCGATTCGCCCGTGTCGTGCGGCGTTCGGTCTGTAACTGAGCGAGGCGCGCGCTGCGTTCTCGCGCGGAAGCCCGTGTTCGCCGGTTTGCGGCTCCCTGTCCGTCGTTCTGCACCCCCGCGCGTCCTCGTACACATTGCGCCCCCCGCTAGCCCCGCACGCCGACCATCCGCGGCGTTTTGCCGCCCAATACACCCGCGGCGCCGCAACTCCAGACGAAGAGCTTTCACATACTCGCGCGATAGTTCGGTGAACGACCGAGAGAGAGAGAGAGAGATAGGGTAAAAGAGAAAGCAATACATTCACGGGTTGTACCAAAATTTGTAACTGCTCAAATATAAGGGAGAGAGAAAGATATATATATATATATATATATATATATATATATATATATATATATATATATATATATATATGAAAAGTAATAGGGGTGTTTGTAAATTAAACATTTTTCTATAGATTTACCCTGGTCCTCGCTCCTTGATTTTTTTAAATCCCAGAGCAGTCCAAAGTATAACTTGTAATAATGCAAAAAATTTAGCGCTTTAATAAGAAATAAGGGTGGGGGGATCCAACATTTTATTGATTTACGTTTTCTCATCTCCAAGAAAAATATGTTTTAAGGACGGAGTACAATAATTTTAACACAGTCAAAAGTCGGAAACGAGGATGTCGAACAAAAATACATTTTTTTTCAAATTCGCGTTGATGAAGAAGAGTTACGATGAGGAAAGAGATAATTGGATCGAAGAGATCGGAGAGATAATTGGACATCGACATGAATTAAAGGATCGAAGGGATTTCAACAAAAAGTGAGATCGAGCTGCAAAAATAACGGACCTTTTGTCAATCCTCGCTATTATAGGAATCCAATCCTGATTGGCATTCATGAGTAAAACTTTCTGATTACCAATTTTGCTGCAACCTGTAGGGATGTTATGCTACTTGCGCGTGTAGGGAAGAGTGAGAGAGGGATGTATGGATAAATGTGGGGAAAAATTGCGAACGAACCGAGAGAGGAATTCGCATAGAACCGGAGCGAAAAAGGTGAGAGGACGAGGGTGAAAAAATGGAAAAGTATAGGGTGAACCTATATATACGCAATGAGGGTCTAGTAATACCGAAGAATTATGGAAAATATGGCGAACCATGGGGTAAAAGAGGGATGGTAAAAAGGTGGATAAAGAGGGATGGTAAAAAGATGGATAAAGAGGGATGGTAAAAAGGTGGATAAAGAGGGATGGCAAAAAGGTGGATAAAGAGGGATGGTAAAAAGGTGGACAAAGAGGGATGAAAAAGAACAGATGGAGTGAAATATGGAAAGAACTTTGCGTAGTTGAGGCAATGGAGAATTCGCCTTTCAGTGAAGCGCGCGGACTTGGCGATATTCTATGTTGTAATATAATGTATTGTGCGCATGCGCGTACCTTTCCGATGCCGGTAACGCGTCGTGGCGCCTCTCTCTCTCTGCACGAGAGGATCATCCCGGCGGCGGTGGCGGCAACCGGTGGCACCGCCGGTATTTATATAGAGACGCGCGGGACAACTTATTAATCGTACGCCGCTACTCCCTTGTGTCTCTACATCTCCTCGTCCCACTCCACTTCGAACTCACCCCCACGAAAGACGAGAAGCGCGCGCACATACCGCGGTGTTATCTGCAACTCGCTTTCTCTCACGACCCCTTCTTCATCCTGCTGCATCAGCCCTTTGGCTCCACGCTGTCCACCCCGGCAGGCAATGGGAGAGTCGAGATCGTTGGGATGCTCTCTTTTCCTCTCTTCTTCTCCCTCTCTCTCTCTCTCTCTCTCTATTTTCCTCGTCCTCCCCTGTTTTTCCCTCCTCTTCTCCTGGTCATTTCAGCTCTTATTTCCTCTTCAGATTTTCTCTATTTCCGTCCATTCAATCGTTTCTACAATTCTCATTCTTTTCCTTCAAACCACACTCGACATCAGAAAGTGGCATGCATGATTCAAGTATAGACATTATCACCCCCTAGGCACTTGATAATATATATTTAAGCATTTATCGTTATGCTCCAAGGGATGTTTTATGGGCAAGCTATAACGGTTCATAAATATACTCAAGATTTCGTTGCGTCAGGGATACTTTTTCTGAGATTATAAAGACATGGAGATATTGATTGATCGAATATTTTTGTGAATAACATCTGCACATATTTGTGCACATGGCTTTGCAGAGTAGCAGCAGTAGTTCATCAATATCGAAGAGTTTAATATATTCAACTTTTCGATATTGATGAGCACTGTAACGTTTCGGGGAAGGATTTTGCATTCACATTTCGCGATATTCGTTGAGGCTGATTTTGAGAGATCTGGGGGTTGATAGAGAAATGTATGGAAAGTGGGACAAGGAATGTCGAAGATACGAAAGAATAGAGAGGTGGAAAGAGAGAGACCCATATGGGAATGATATATTTGACGTATTTATTTATCGCTTGAGGACAGCACTCGTAAGTTCTTTTCAACCTTTTCAGACAAATCTCTTTATCACAATTATTACATATCAACTATATACGTGGAAAAGCTCCGCGTATTTCAGGTCTTATATTTGAAGTAATTGTTTTAATTTCACAGATTCATAATCGCTTCTGCCTCTGTCACATGGAATGTTCACGCTGCTCTTTGTGTTGCGGCGAAAATCATTCAGTTGTGATTCGTGCTTTCTCATTTTATTAATTTGGCATATCAATCATATATTCATTGAATTTCTCTCTTCATGCAGGCACATTGGGATAAACTCAATTCATCGATTCTTGATTATTTGAAGTGTTTTCTTCTTCTCGAAATTTCGCTTTGTTTAAAATGATAAAAATTAAGCCAGTAATCCTCATTATAAGATTAGAAGCAAAATTGCATTGTCCATATTAGAATATGTCAACATATTTCTGCTGCAGGGTGTTATGCACATAAACCTGTGCTGGTTTAGCTCACCTTTCATCGTACTAATTATGGCATAAATAAACCTATGGCTAGCCTAGCGTTTCGGTAATTAGGCGTCCAGATTCATGGACTTTTTTTTCATTCGTCTCTCATCGTTATTTATGTAAAATTATGGAATGCATATTTCCATTCGTGTGATATCATGGAATTCATTTGAAATTCGTAATTACTTTGCCTGATTTATTCTGGTGTGCGTAATATATAAAATATATCGTAAAATTATCCCTGCTGACTCAATTTTTATTGCGTGCGAGTTTGGTTATCCGTTGATTATTCAATAAATGTACACATAAAATCGATAACACTGAAAAAAAAAAAAATTAATTAAATGCATATATTTTAAGATATGGAAATAATGAAAAGTGAAATATGAGGGGGTGAGTTACAGCTTCAATCTGAAGATTTTTGTGTTTTGTTCCGCAGATATGGTTATGAAATTGAGCTATGAGTTTAAATTGCATTAGCGTCATCCCCTGCAATGGGGGTGCTTCTCGTATAAACGACGACTGAGGTATATCGATGGCGCTCTGAGAAAATATTTAAAAAAGCGAAATATAATTGATGGTTCTTCTTAAAGTATGATTATCGTTGAGGCCTACTTTCGTTGTTTCAATCTTGCTTTCCTTTCCATTTTCCCTCTTTTTTTATTCGGTCAGTTTCTATGCTTGTTATGTATTTCTTTCTCGATTTCCGCGCCGTATCGCGAACGCGTATTGGCCTCGATCAGCTCGCGGTAAACAAGGAAAAAAGTTTGGCTCTTGCAGTAGAGAATGGAAGTAGATATAGTATAGGGCTGAAACAGACTAAGAGAGAAGAGTAGAGTTTCCGTGCTGCATCAAAGCTGCACATCAGTTTCTGGGAAAATCGAGACCAGCCAGCCAGTAGGTACGCTCGCTAATGGCCAGACAATGACCGCGCTTCTCTTTCTTCCCCCCCCCCCCCTCTCTCTCTCTCATTCTCTTTCTCCTCCTCCTCCTTCTCTCTTAGCAGTGAAGTTGCATTGTTGTGAGCTTTTCTGCCCGCGATAAACGTTCCCTGGCTAACGTTAACGATGCGCGTTCATCTCTTCCATCCATGCCCTCGCTCATTCTCTCTCTCTCTCTCTCTCTCTCTCCCATTCTCGTGCTCTCGCCTTTATTCTGCTCTATAGAACTCTCCTTACCCTGATGCACATTAAGTTCTTCTTTGGCTATGAAGATCTATACTTAGAAGTTTGTCAATTAACGTGCTCGCTTGTATAAGTTCAGGGAAACGGCTATTATTTTTCATTTTGTTTCCACATGAAAGAAAACTTGTATTCATGAAATTTTTTTTTTCATTGAGTTTATCAAGCGAATCATTTTTTAAATTATTCTTAAACGTCCTTAATGTACTTTTCGAAAAGAAAGTTCTCTCTATGATTGAATGATTCGTACTAGTTTTTCAGGACATCTCAAAAAAATGTAAGCTTTTTCTAGCTGTGCTTTCAAATCTACCAAATCACAAGTCAAACATCAAATATTAGGCCTTTTATCGTCAGCTATCTCATGATAATTTGTTTTTTCACCAAGTGATTATTTCTCGTAATCATCGAAACGAATTTGTATTTATTTCTTTTTGTTTTGTGCTTTGCAGATTTTTACGTAATCTGAAAATAAATTAATAGTTCTCATGATATTTTATGAGATTTTTTATGGCTGCTTTTGTTTGTTTTGAAGTATTTTTATTTCTGTTGCTTTATTTTTTTCTATAAATCTCTGAATATTTTTCAAAGAATAATGTAGATCGAATTTTTAGTTTTATTCGAAATGAGAGCCCCTTAGACCTCGTCTGAGCTTTTTCCCAGATCTTGGCAAAATCTCAACCTGCAACTCAGAAATATACGTTTTTATTTTTCATTTCTACAGCGAGAAGTAAATAAAAAATTACCAATGGCCGCGTATACATTATGTCTTTATGGCTTTTAATCATCGCGATCACGTTTTATGTAAGACTGTGATCGTGATCATAGCCCTCTTTGTACCTCTCTGTGTCATTTTTTATTAATTATTTTCTCTCCTTTTTATTGCTTGCTTGCTTCGAGCAATTAGACAATTGCACAGAGCAACTTGATGGGTTTCACGCGTTCTCTCTATTTCTTATACATGTATATATTTTGCATTCTATATATATATATATGATTTACTACACCTATTTATATTGAAGAACGATCGACGAATCACTGGTTCGACCCCCAGCGCGGTTTGAGCTTTTTATCGTTTCACGAGAATCGTATATAGACGGAAAGTGAACGCTATCGAGCTTCCGCGCAATAACGTTCGCACACTGGAGCCGAAGGGTTTGCAGAATATCGCGCGACCGATCCCTCCCTTCGGGCGCGGAATCGAAAAGCCTTTCTCTCTCTCTCTCTCTCTCTCGTGTCGCTCGACGATGCGTTCAACGGCTTATCTCCGCACCGACGATGACTCCGCACGGTCGTTCGTTCGCTCGCGCGCGCATTAACCACCGTGTGCACAAAATTCTCCATCGTCTGCATATATGTGTAATATATAGCTATATACGTATCAATAACACGCTCATCCTTTTCCCTTTGTCGTCGCTTTACTGCGCTACCGATTGCAACAATGGGCTCGAGCTATCCGAGTTTTCCACCACTTCGCAGTCAGATAGCCGTGCGTTAACGCACATTCACGTTACATCGTAAATGGTCCCGACGTGTTTCGCGAGGAGCAATCGGTTTGGGCATTCGAGAGCTATCGGGTGTATCGCACCTTATCGTATTTTAATCGTCAACTATCAATCCGCATTCCATGCCAGATGAGAGGGGACAAATATTTTCCATAATTCAGTAAAACTTGGCATAAACATGACGAAAATGGCACGTGACTTGGACTAAAAATCCGTACATGAAAATTGCCACTAGATCTTACAGAATCTGCAGAATTACAAAATTAAACAAAATTATATACATACGGACAGACATTATCAGAAACTCGACAAATTAATTTGGTAAGTTTACTATACAGTGGCAAATATGTACTCGGTAAATTGTCAATTTTGTTCCCGCTGAATGTCATTTAACAAAAATAAAGTTATAAATCAAATTTAAAAAAAAAACTTTTTTTATCGTTAATAATTTTTTTGAAACATCGTTATCGATTTAATTAAAATTCATAATGATAGGGATATAAATTTCGAATGATTATATTGCGAGAATTTCACGATATAAAAGTTTCGGAGCATGCAGAGGATATGTACTCAAGTGGAGAAGATGAGTCTGCTTTGAATGAGACTACAAAAAGTTAAATCGTCGTTCAGGCCCGCCAGTAGAAAAATGACGCACTGACGAGAATGTATATATACGGAGACACTATCAGAGAAAGAAACATAAAATATCAAGAGGGAGATAAATAACGTGCCTTGCGCAGATTTTCCACAATACGAGAATTTAGGAAGTGGGGAATAGAGGATGAGGATTGTGCTGCCGTTTTCTGCGGGTGTTGGTTGGTCTCGAGTGCACGACGGGTATAAAGATTTTGCCACGATTATACGACAAAATTCTAGTGAATGTCGTCGACGTCGTTCTCTGCCACGCTCTGTCCTGCTCTCCGTGTGCAAAATTATATAGTTATGGCGTAAGAGAAGAAAAAGGAGGCACAGGAGAGATAAAAGATTGAGTCGAAGGAAGAACGAGAAAGATTCCTCCCCCTCCGCACCCTCTCCTCATACCTCGGTTATATATGGGAGTGAAGTGCGGTGAAACCGGGAGTCGAGACGAGAGGAGATGCCGCAGAATCTCTTCGTTTTAAATATTCCCTCTTCTTCTTTATTTCTTATAGATATATATATATATTCCAAGAGCGAGGAATGAGAGACTCGGGTTATGCGCCGGCACACACACAGAGCGCCCTCTCGTTGTGGCGTCATCGTACTATGCGCTATACCGTTCGATACTATGCACTTGTCGTTTTTCTCGCTTTCGCTTCCACATCGTCGTCATCCTCGTCGTCGTGGTCGTCGTTGTTGAGAACCCGAATCGCCTGGAGCTACACGCGAAGGATTCTCCTTATACCATTTCTTTCTTCGTGCTTGCGCGAATAGTTTTGTACAAAATAAAATAGTCCGTGAATAGAAACGAACAAAAGATTTTTTTCTGCAAGAAGAAAATAATAAAATCATCTTTTAGTTCGTGACTGCATAAAACTATTGCTCATAAGAAATAAAAAAATTAAAAAACAGGATTAATACGTGTTCGGATGATGCTGAAGGTTTTTTTTTAGTCACATTCGAACGTTGATTGTGATTATCGAAATCTACATACGTATTTGAACTCCTTCGAATGATAAATTTATACAAATTACTTCGTTCATCATTTTGCTTGTTCAAGAAACTTTTCCAATGAGAAAACATCTCAATGTCTTCCATTTTTAGTAGAGCTTCGTGGATAAGGGAAGTTTATGAAGAATCAGTGTCTTCAAATTTTTTAAAATGCGGTATTTGGATTGTTTGCTATATCTCAAGCTTCTTGGCATGAATATTGCAAAGAAAAATGATTTCCATGAAAACAAAGCATTCTTTATGAGCAAGAAATGTACGTTAATACATATATGTATGCTCAGCGTGCCTTTCATCCCTAGTGCCTTCACCTCGTTACCTATACAATTGCTACTCGAATGGAGAACTCATTGTCGGCTGGGGCTCCCAGAATAACGAAGCATCGTCGACAAACGTGACGACGAGCAAAGGTTTTGAGAGTAGGCACATGTATACTTCAATTACGAGCGACAGAGCTATATGGCAACAGGTGTAGCGTCGGGGTTTCTCACTACTTTGCGCGTCACGTCGAGGCGAAAAAATCCACGAAGTTTCGTTAATTGAAAAATGAGTAAAGGTAAGAAAGATTTAAATAATTGACCACACGTAGATCGCACAGATAAAATTACTGCAATATCTCTTTATCTATGAAGGTAAGGATACAATTAAATGCGGGCAAAGATTTGAAGGTTATGGTTAAAATAAATAAATGATGAATTATACAAGTGATCGAAGCTTCTTCGAAAATCACAGGAGAAAATTAAGGACAAAAGGTGGAGCTTCTTCCAGAAAATCTCGTCTGTAGAAAATTTATATTCAATTTGAATTTGCCAGCTGCCAGTTGCTGTTGCCAGTTTATCCACCGTTTGGCGGAATGTATCAAAAGTTTCTTCCGTACACGCACAAAAGCTCGAGGAATGGCAAAGCTAACCATACAAGGGTGGAAATAGCGATAGTGACCTCGGTTAAAAGCGGTAGATTATAATTTCCACTCTCGGCAGGGGAATCGTTGGATGTCCTGTGGGTGGGTTGCACGTTGGCTTGTTCGTGGTTGTTACGGTCGACCGAGGCGACGCGCAGCACACAGCCCGGGGGGTGCAGGAAACTGAGCAAGGATGGGCAAAGCCCAAATACCGCATAGATCAAACGCGCTTATTCTTACGTTGTGAAAAGCACGACTCTCAGTACCGGGTTATCCACGGGTTTCGCATATTATCCTCGTACAGGGGCCCTCGTGATTTGACTATATGCCACGAGAGAGCCGCCAGCCCGAAGCCCATTGTGGTGGGAACTCGGCCCAGCTAATTTATGAGCCAATTAATTGCGTCTACGAGTGCCGACAACCCACGCAGGCCATTCGCGAGGCGTCGTGACTATAGCTGAGAACTCTATGGATCTCATAGTATGTGTCTGTAATACGATAAACGTCACAGTGATTGGCACAATGTGATCAGACGACGAATAACCGTGGAATGCCATAATTTTTATTATTTAAAGATCTAAAAAAAAGTTCATTGCTCAATGAAGATACGAGGCCTGTGGAGGAATTTTTCCATGATTCTTTAGCGTTATGAAAATCGTCGTGTCTCGTTTTATTTCCTCCTCAACAAATTGACGAGGACATTAGAGTCGACAAGAGTAATGATTGTAGATATTCGATTTGTTTCCGAATTATTAGTGCCAGAAGATCGATAATTATGGGAATTTAGGCGACACTGTAGACTCAGATCAAAGTCGTGCTTCGCCAAATTTCCAGTTTTAAGAAAGATTCTACCGTCGACGTAACTCGATAATAAAGAGGAAAATGGTGTTAAACGGAGCATAAATTATGAACGATTTATTTGAACTCATTCACCATTTTCAAATCATTGATAATGGAATTTCCTGTTACGCGAATCAGGAAAAATCAGGAAATCAACAGGCTGGAATCAACCTACAGCCCTCTAAATAAGCCTTTTGTTTAAGAGGAGACATTTTGTTGAGTGGTCATCGGATCGGATCGGAGCGGATTCCTTAAACATCGTATACACATTAACGATTTGTCTATGGGGACCATGCATGATTTTTCTATGAAACTAATCAATTATGAAGTGTGGGCGAGCTAGATAATAACAGTACTTTTGTACTGTTATTATGGAGCTCGTCTAACTCATCGTGAGTATGATGCAAGATTCCTAAACCCAAACGAAAAAGTGATCGTCAGGTACGTAACTTACCAAAAAAAAAATGAAACAACCGAAAAATAACTAATTTGCCCACAAACGAACTCGTTCTACTCGTATCCCAAGTACTGGCATACTCGTGTCTCTATTCGCAGCTATTTATTATGGTGAGTGAGCTAATCACTGATGGGCCTGGACAAGAACTGTACAGCTTGGACCACAATGGGGCTCATGAATGTACTCGACAGCCACAGACGGTCGCTTGATCGTATCCCTGCGCTAACTGTTGAAAATTTAGGGATAGTGAGTTGAGAGGGTTTCGAGGGTGCAGCAAAAGGTCTAAGGGATGAAAACTGAGAGACTAGGGGTGTGAAAACGGAAACTCGACATTCTCATAGAGCCATCGGAATTCGCAATGATAATTCAATAATCCCCGGATGAAAATGAGCAATAAACTCATTGCCCATAATTGAATCTAACGACTCTTGACTCTTGACTCTGATTTCTATTTCATAAACAATCATTCCACGGATAAAATTCTTCTGTCTCAAGCCAAATTGAGTCTAAAATGGCTCATAATAACTATAAAAATAATTTTGTCACGAAATAATTTTCCGAATAGTTTTATATTCGAATGACATAGATCACTCCAGATTCCAGAACCCAATATTTTCCAATATAATTCCAGGTAATAACAGAAAAGCGTTAACTCACGAATGAAAGTGTTACAAAACCACAATGTCATTCATTCGAGTGCTTTTTTCCGACGGACCATTTTGTTGTTAGAGGAAAAAAAAAGGGGTGAAAGTTTCACGTACACGGTATAAATATGACAAGGCGTGTATTCTACTGCTTGTGTCCTGCACGACGCTTGGATATAAAAGCCGCAGGGTTTCATACGTATGTTACGTTACGTCGGCACCGTCCACCTCGAAATTCTGTGTGACGCGACGTCGCTGAGCCCGAGCCGGACGAACATTATAGATGACACTGTCAACGGCAGAGGGTAGAGAGAGAAGAGAGAGACAGAGAGAGAGAGAGAGAGAGAGACCACAGGCGAGAGTAATAACGGGATAGCGATGGAGCAAGTACGACCGAGATAGAGTGAGAGAGATAAAGGTTGACTGGGATGAGAGCAATGGCAGACAACACGCGAGGGAGGGCTCGCGTGGTCACGTTGGTGTCAGTGTTCGCGTCAGTGTACCAGGACGCAGAGTGCACGAGACACCGAATAATTCATTCCCATGGTGCGCGCGCGTTTTGCTGTTCCGCGCGTCCCATTCTCGCGTGCACACGTTTCGGTCCATACAGTCTGGCTACCGCTGTTATACTCGTTAACGGTGTTGGTGCTCCTGTCTGCCTGTACCATGGCAGCAGCCCGTAGTCCAAGCAGCATCAGCAGAACCAACGCTAACACCGCCAGTAACGAGGGAGCGGCAATCTCTATATACAGTTGAGCGCATAGATAGAGATCGGGAAACCACAAGGAAGACTATACATACACACATACGATAGTGTCTCTCTCATTCCCTTATTCATAATACTGGGCGCTTATTACCCCATTGTATGGTTTTATATATCTCCATTTTTTGCTTTGGATCGAACGCATTATGTAGCTAGAATACGAAAACCAAATCGAGCTAACCACCATTTTCACGAATAGACGAGATTTTACGAATTTGGATGATGGCCTCTCTCTCTCTCTTTTGCTATCAGTTGAGCGCATAGATAGAGATCGGGAAACCCCAAGGAAGACTATACATACACACATACGATAGTGTCTCTCTCATTCCCTTATTCATAATACTGGGCGCTTATTACCCCATTGTATGGTTTTATATATCTCCATTTTTTGCTTTGGATCGAACGCATTATGTAGCTACAATACGAAAACCAAATCGAGCAAACCACCATTTTCACGAATAGACAAGATTTTACGAGTTTGGATGATGGCCTCTCTCTCTCTCTCTTTTGCTATCAGTTGAGCGCATAGATAGAGATCGGGAAACCACAAGGAAGACTATACATACACACATACGATAGTGTCTCTTTCATTCCCTTATTCATAATACTGGGCGCTTATTACCCCATTGTATGGTTTTATATATCTCCATTTTTTGCTTTGGATCGAACGCATTATGTAGCTAGAATACGAAAACCAAATCGAGCTAACCACCATTTTCACGAATAGACGAGATTTTACGAATTTGGATGATGGCCTCTCTCTCTCTCTTTTGCTATCAGTTGAGCGCATAGATAGAGATCGGGAAACCCCAAGGAAGACTATACATACACACATACGATAGTGTCTCTCTCATTCCCTTATTCATAATACTGGGCGCTTATTACCCCATTGTATGGTTTTATATATCTCCATTTTTTGCTTTGGATCGAACGCATTATGTAGCTACAATACGAAAACCAAATCGAGCAAACCACCATTTTCACGAATAGACGAGATTTTACGAGTTTGGATGATGGCCTCTCTCTCTCTCTTTTGCTATCAGTTGAGCGCATAGATAGAGATCGGGAAACCACAAGGAAGACTATACATACACACATACGATAGTGTCTCTCTCATTCCCTTATTCATAATACTGGGCGCTTATTACCCCATTGTATGGTTTTATATATCTCCATTTCTTGCTTTGGATCGAACGCATTATGTAGCTAGAATACGAAAATCGAATCGAGCTAACCACCATTTTCATGAATAGACGAGATTTTACGAGTTTGGATGATGGCCTCTCTCTCTCTCTCTTTTGCTATCAGTTGAGCGCATAGATAGAGATCGGGAAACCACAAGGAAGACTATACATACACACATACGATAGTGTCTCTCTCATTCCCTTATTCATAATACTGGGCGCTTATTACCCCATTGTATGGTTTTATATATCTCCATTTTTTGCTTTGGATCGAACGCATTATGTAGCTACAATACGAAAACCAAATCGAGCAAACCACCATTTTCACGAATAGACGAGATTTTACGAGTTTGGATGATGGCCTCTCTCTCTCTCTTTTGCTATCAGTTGAGCGCATAGATAGAGATCGGGAAACCACAAGGAAGACTATACATACACACATACGATAGTGTCTCTCTCATTCCCTTATTCATAATACTGGGCGCTTATTACCCCATTGTATGGTTTTATATATCTCCATTTCTTGCTTTGGATCGAACGCATTATGTAGCTAGAATACGAAAATCGAATCGAGCTAACCACCATTTTCATGAATAGACGAGATTTTACGAGTTTGGATGATGGCCTCTCTCTCTCTCTCTTTTGCTATCAGTTGAGCGCATAGATAGAGATCGGGAAACCACAAGGAAGACTATACATACACACATACGATAGTGTCTCTCTCATTCCCTTATTCATAATACTGGGCGCTTATTACCCCATTGTATGGTTTTATATATCTCCATTTTTTGCTTTGGATCGAACGCATTATGTAGCTAGAATACGAAAATCGAATCGAGCTAACCACCATTTTCACGAATAGACGAGATTTTACGAGTTTGGATGATGGCCTCTCTCTCTCTCTTTTGCTATCAGTTGAGCGCATAGATAGAGATCGGGAAACCACAAGGAAAACTATACATACACACATACGATAGTGTCTCTCTCATTCCCTTATTCATAATACTGGGCGCTCATTACCCCATTGTATGGTTTTATATATTTCCATTTTTTGCTTTGGATCGAACGCATTATGTAGCTAGAATACGAAAATCGAATCTAGCTAACCACCATTTTCACGAATAGACGAGATTTTACGAATTTGGATGATGGCCTCTCTCTCTCTCTCTCTCTTTTGCGATCCTTGTGTGCGTAGGCAGAACTCTGCGTGATACGAGACAAATTATTCAGCAGCGTTGTATAAAGATAGCGAGATCGATAATGGAGAGAATATTGTGGGATAAAGGATAAGAGGATGAACAATTCTTTTGAGAGATTATAACGAGATGGAAAGATATGGGTCGTATGAATTTTTTACTATTTTGAGATCATAAAAAATGATTCTAGACGGAAATTTGAATTCACGTTCAGCCGCACGGAAGATAAAATTGTTCCATTTCATTCGGACAGAACAATGTATTTAACTCTAATGATAGTTTTAACAAAGATTTAGGGGATACGTGTCACTTCCTATAGCTTAATTTAAAGAAAATTACACGCAAAAAATGAAAAAAAAACACGTAAAATTTTTGTATTTTCCCATTGACGAAAGTTATAGAGTGCGCGGAGCGCTCGTAGTACGGCATTTAAATCTTTTAATGATGTTTTTAATGACGGCTCATCATGATATTGATAAATGAAAGAATGAGAGCAAACTGAGAGAGCAGGATGTATGCATACGTATATCTATAAAAACAAGTAAAGAGAGTGAGAGGGTGGATTACGGATATCCGCATGGCTACCGGAACCGGAAGACGAACCGGTCGAGTACCGATACCGGTGGCGTCGATGGTGTTGGTGACGGTGATACTCGCGATGGTCAGTACGGGCTACGAGAGGTGGAGTGTACTGAGTTGGGGCAAAATAGGGTGGAGAGGAAGGAGGTCCGAATTGGGGGTTGAGGATGGAGAGCTCTCTCGCAATACGGCGATGATTATTAATCACGGGCAGGTCGCGCGTGCGACTGTCAGCGCGATGGTAGGCACAGGGAGAGGAGAAGAGACGCAGGCCAACCCTGACTAATCGTTTTGCCATTACGGATTAATATACCCGGCGGTCTCTCGTGGTGTTATGGTCTCGTGGTGTTGGATGTGGTGGGCAGTGTATACGATCGTCCTGGCTCCGGCACACACATGAGGATATTGACCATCAACGACCGAGACCACTACGAAGAGACAGAGAAGAAGAGATGGAGATCATCTACGAAATTTACTTGAGCCTTTTAAAAAATTTGCAATATTTTTTGCTTTGCAGAGAGCAAGTGGAAAAAATTAAGCTCGCAACTGAGTCTCGTGGCTTATGATATGTTTGGATAATTTTCGACCGTAATGTTTATCGCCTACTTTTTCTCCTCGTAGTATCCAACTGTCTTTGCTATCCGTGAAGAAAGTTTCTAATGGGCGAACGAATATCTATCGATATAAAATAATTTTCCAAACGCCTGATTGCAAAATAGGAATATATTTGCAAGTCTTCACGAGACTCGCGAACACTGTAAAAATAACAGGAAATGGTGATAGTGGGAAAGAAATACATATAGATATCACGATAAAGTTCTCCACTGCACTGTACACTTTCTGTAACGAGAATCTCGAGGTAGAGGGATGGAGGAGACACGACTAGAATCTAACGATATTACACGAGTGTTGGCCGTGTGTGTGGCAACGGAAGGAATACTGGGAACAGGATATTTCACCGTGTGGACCAAAATCCTCCTGTAAACCAGGAAAATCCTGTCGTATGGCTTATCCCGCGCGTTCGTTCTTCTTCCTCCTTCTGTCTCTTCGCTAATGCAGCAATAAACATGCATCTACGTGAAACATAGAGCGCTGCATTCTCGTGGTGTAAAATGTCTGAGCCAGCTCATACGGGTTTTTGTTGCACATGTATAGGAGGCGTAAAGAGTATACGGAGGAATAGAGGCAAGCTGGGTTATCACGGAGAGAGACAAATAAAATCGTAAGATACAAAGACTCGAATACCATCAGTGACTGCTCATGAAGATACACGTGAAATTTCTTTTGCTGCTGAAAAATTTTCGTCGTGTATGACTTATTTTGCGTGTAATAAATTTTAGTTGTATGCAGGAAAAAATAAAAATTATATCGGAATATTTGGATCGTGAGAAGTGTCATAGGTCAATAATAATGGCTGCATTTCAACATATTTCTTAGCTACTTGTGAATAAGTTGATATACTTCTAGATTCATCTGTGTACATCTATATCAACGAACCAGTATATGTATATTTTAAGATCTAAACTAAACTCCGGACGGAAACTTGATTCAATGGAAGTGAAGACTATCGGAAGACCACTGGCGAGTACCCAACATCTTCAATTTCGTCGAGATCGATTTAAATCGATTCGTCACTTTAGGACACAGCCAAGTGAGCGCTGGAGAACTGTAACCGCCTTCAGCTCTATGTAGTAAATATTTCCGTACTTGGATTTGGGTCTGTGCAACGTCTTCATCGAACTTCAAGCTAGCCACACTCTCCATTTTCCACATTGCTTCGCTACTCTCTTCACCAGTGTACTCGTACAAAATAGGATAGACCGTAGATAGATATTTCTCATTACTCTGAAATGAAAGCGGAAGTTCTGTTGTACAGCAGAACGGATTTATATAGTTATACTCGTTGAAAATAGACCATTGCTGCGGATATCCTTGGCTCAGAATTCCTTGTCTCCTCATATCCTTGGCCTTTCCTACCTCAAGATAATACATTATTCATACATATAAAATGCTGAGGATTTCTAAGTCCACCGAGAATTCCTAGAACAGGGTTGATCGTATCGACACAAGTACGTTAGTTCATTTAGTACTGGCTATCATTGGTGGAGGTCTTATCTCCGATGCCAATAAGTGAATATAAAGTTTGGAATTTTAGTTGTATGCAGAAAAAAATAATAATATCGGAATATTTGGATCGTGAGAAGTGTCATAGGTCAATAATAATGGCTGCATTTCAACATATTTCTTAGCTACTTGTGAATAAGTTGATACACTTCTAGATTCATCTGTGTACATCTATATCAACGAACCAGTATATGTATATTTTAAGATCTAAACTAAACTCCGGACGGAAACTTGATTCAATGGAAGTGAAGACTATCGGAAGACCACTGGCGAGTACCTAACATCTTCAATTTCGTCGAGATCGATTTAAATAGATTCGTCACTTTAGGACACAGCCAAGTGAGCGCTGGAGAACTGTAACCGCCTTCAGCTCTATGTAGTAAATATTTCCGTACTTGGATTTGGGTCTGTGCAACGTCTTCATCGAACTTCAAGCTAGCCACACTCTCCATTTTCCACATTGCTTCGCTACTCTCTTCACCAGTGTACTCGTACAAAATAGGATAGACCGTAGATAGATATTTCTCATTACTCTGAAATGAAAGCGGAAGTTCTGTTGTACAGCAGAACGGATTTATATAGTTATACTCGTTGAAAATAGACCATTGCTGCGGATATCCTTGGCTCAGAATTCCTTGTCTCCTCATATCCTTGGCCTTTCCTACCTCAAGATAATACATTATTCATACATATAAAATGCTGAGGATTTCTAAGTCCACCGAGAATTCCTAGAACAGGGTTGATCGTATCGACGCAAGTACGTTAGTTCATTTAGTACTGGCTATCATTGGTAGAGGTCTTATCTCCGATGCCAATAAGTGAATATAAAGTTTGGAATTTTAGTTGTATGCAGAAAAAAATAATAATATCGGAATATTTGGATCGTGAGAAGTGTCATAGGTCAATAATAATGGCTGCATTTCAACATATTTCTTAGCTACTTGTGAATAAGTTGATACACTTCTAGATTCATCTGTGTACATCTATATCAACGAACCAGTATATGTATATTTTAAGATCTAAACTAAACTCCGGACGGAAACTTGATTCAATGGAAGTGAAGACTATCGGAAGACCACTGGCGAGTACCCAACATCTTCAATTTCGTCGAGATCGATTTAAATCGATTCGTCACTTTAGGACACAGCCAAGTGAGCGCTGGAGAACTGTAACCGCCTTCAGCTCTATGTAGTAAATATTTCCGTACTTGGATTTGGGTCTGTGCAACGTCTTCATCGAACTTCAAGCTAGCCACACTCTCCATTTTCCACATTGCTTCGCTACTCTCTTCACCAGTGTACTCGTACAAAATAGGATAGACCGTAGATAGATATTTCTCATTACTCTGAAATGAAAGCGGAAGTTCTGTTGTACAGCAGAACGGATTTATATAGTTATACTCGTTGAAAATAGACCATTGCTGCGGATATCCTTGGCTCAGAATTCCTTGTCTCCTCATATCCTTGGCCTTTCCTACCTCAAGATAATACATTATTCATACATATAAAATGCTGAGGATTTCTAAGTCCACCGAGAATTCCTAGAACAGGGTTGATCGTATCGACACAAGTACGTTAGTTCATTTAGTACTGGCTATCATTGGTGGAGGTCTTATCTCCGATGCCAATAAGTGAATATAAAGTTTGGAATTTTAGTTGTATGCAGAAAAAAATAATAATATCGGAATATTTGGATCGTGAGAAGTGTCATAGGTCAATAATAATGGCTGCATTTCAACATATTTCTTAGCTACTTGTGAATAAGTTGATACACTTCTAGATTCATCTGTGTACATCTATATCAACGAACCAGTATATGTATATTTTAAGATCTAAACTAAACTCCGGACGGAAACTTGATTCAATGGAAGTGAAGACTATCGGAAGACCACTGGCGAGTACCCAACATCTTCAATTTCGTCGAGATCGATTTAAATAGATTCGTCACTTTAGGACATAGCCAAGTGAGCGCTGGAGAACTGTAACCGCCTTCAGCTCTATGTAGTAAATATTTCCGTACTTGGATTTGGGTCTGTGCAACGTCTTCATCGAACTTCAAGCTAGCCACACTCTCCATTTTCCACATTGCTTCGCTACTCTCTTCACCAGTGTACTCGTACAAAATAGGGTAGAACGTAGATAGATATTTCTCATTACTCTGAAATGAAAGGGGAAGTTCTGTTGTACAGCAAAACGGGTTTATATAGTTATACTCGTTGAAAATAGACCATTGCTGCGGATATCCTTGGCTCAGAATTCCTTGTCTCCTTATATCCTTGGCCTTTCCTACATCAAGATAATACATTATTCATACATAAAAAATGCTGAGGATTTCTAAGTCCACCGAGAATTCCTAGAACAGGGTTGATCGTATCGACACAAGTACGTTAGTTCATTTAGTACTGGCTATCATTGGTGGAGGTCTTATCTCCGATGCCAATAAGTGAATATAAAGTTTGGAATTTTAGTTGTATGGAGGGGAAAAAAAATTATATCGGAATATTTGGATCGTGAGAAGTGTCATTGGTCAATAATAATGGCTGCATTTCAACATATTTCTTAGCTACTTGTGAATAAGTTGATACACTTCTAGATTCATCTGTGTACATCTATATCAACGAACCAGTATATGTATATTTTAAGATCTAAACTAAACTCCGGACGGAAACTTGATTCAATGGAAGTGAAGACTATCGGAAGACCACTGGCGAGTACCTAACATCTTCAATTTCGTCGAGATCGATTTAAATAGATTCGTCACTTTAGGACACAGCCAAGTGAGCGCTGGAGAACTGTAACCGCCTTCAGCTCTATGTAGTAAATATTTCCGTACTTGGATTTGGGTCTGTGCAACGTCTTCATCGAACTTCAAGCTAGCCACACTCTCCATTTTCCACATTGCTTCGCTACTCTCTTCACCAGTATACTCGTACATAATAGGATAGAACGTAGATAGATATTTCTCATTACTCTGAAATGAAAGGGGAAGTTCTGTTGTACAGCAGAACGGATTTATATAGTTATACTCGTTGAAAATAGACCATTGCTGCGGATATCCTTGGCTCAGAATTCCTTGTCTCCTTATATCCTTGGCCTTTCCTACATCAAGATAATACATTATTCATACATAAAAAATGCTGAGGATTTCTAAGTCCACCGAGAATTCCTAGAACAGGGTTGATCGTATCGACGCAAGTACGTTAGTTCATTTAGTACTGGCTATCATTGGTAGAGGTCTTATCTCCGATACCAATAAATGAATATAAAGTTTGATGTGAATAATAGGTTTCTGTTCAAATCCAAACGACAGGTGCCATTTTACCGCTTGGGGAATTCACAAGCCCACGCAGAATTTTTGCAATGTCTCTACATTAGTTACCAGCTCCAGTCCATCGTCCTTTTTCTTGTCGTCTCTTGTAGTTGCATCACTGCCTACCAGGGCGTTCACTGCACTCGACAACCGTGTAATTCGCATTCCTCGTAAGCTCACCCTTGTGGAAGAACATCGCCGTTGCACGCGGCTTGCCGACGTGACGGAAGGCTCTCGCGTGTTCTCTCTTTGTATTCTGGTGCTGTGGCTATTTTCATCAAAAATAACGAGGGAGAGAGAGAGAGAGAGAGAGAAAGAGAGAAGTCTATTCGTTTATTCAATGTACCCTACAACAAATATTGCAGCCGCGAATTTTTCAAGTTTTTCTGTTCTCTTATTCACTCGTTCAGTTTTCCTCTCATTCTCACTCGTTGCTGAGATGAAGTGCGGTCCAAAGAGCCCACGGAAAGTCCTCGAATTATTTAGCTACAGAGCTCGTTGCAAGGAAAATTATTATACAATGATACTTTCGAGTTTTCCAAGCTCTTATTTCTCATCGTACTTTTAATTTAAAAGTAACATCGTAGCTTTGCTGATGAATTAATTAGGTTTCCGGTATTGTCATTTTTTTTTCCACTTTCTACCTCAATCTCAATTATTTCTATCAATTTGAACTTTCGCATATCTCATTATTTCGCAAAAGCCATGTCAGATACAATCGTTATTTTTTTTTCAATAAATAAAAAAACACAAACAAATAAAAGTTTGCTGTTGTAAAATTTTTTTGGACTTTTGTTGATTTTTGGCAAACCCAGAAAAGTTTATGGTCGCACTTTTTCGTAGGGTCTGATATTTAGGTGAATTATCGTTGAATAAACGCAGAGTCAACGATAGGTCAACGAATCTTGGACAGTGTGATGACTTTTCGATTCGTCAATCGTAGACCATTTTTTCACTTTGGCTTTTTCTTGATGGGCTTGATCGTGTACGATGTTGAGACAAAACCCGAGCTGTTCTACACACGAACAAAATAAGACGAAGAAAGAAGTAAAAGAAAAGTCCATTTTTCTATTTAATTCAGCGTACATTCGATTTCACGTTTCATATAGCAAAGTATTTGTCGGTTGACCAGCGTCCGACCATTAAGTTGACGAAGTTCTCGCATTTTTTCCTCTTGTATTTTGTTGGGCAATGGAAAATGGTTCGAGGATGTGGGAAAAGGGCCAGAGAGGCTGGTAATCGTGGGTCTGGTCACGAAATACGACGCAGTAAAATTAATCTAGCGAAATGCTAAGCCACCGACGAGAGTGGAATCGTGGCAAGATGTGTACGTACGTATAATACCAGCGTACAACCGCCATATCTACTTTAGCTGGTAGCACGAAAGGGTGGAGCTCTGCGTTGCACCCCGTTCTTATAGCATCTACAACGGGGCAAAAGGCCACTTTGCCCGGAAACAGCGAGCACACCTGCTACCGCACAGTTCTCCATTGCATTGAATTCCATCTCGTACATTTTTATACGTAATCGGGCTGAAAATAGAAGTGACCACAGTCCGACGAGGAATATTCCAAAAGTTTTCCGTCCGATCGAACAATTATTGAAATTCGAGTAAATCGCGATCGTAGTATCATCAGTGCCAATATATATATATATATATAATATTAAAATATGGTGATCAAATTATTCTAAATAAAGAAAAAAAACTATACACATTATTTGTTTAATGTAATTATTTATATTTATTATTTTGTTTTGTAATACAATTATTTGTAATGATTTTCTTCATTCGAATGTTGCTTGCAGCTGTTTTTAAATTTTCCAGAATTAAATTTCAAATAATGCGAGCTTTTATTTTACCGCATTCCCTCGTAGATATCTGTGGCGCTCTTTTCTAACTCTCACTGACGCTCGTAATTGGCTAATTCTCTACAAGTGGCGCGTAATTTCGTTTTCCTGATCGTGTTACTCTCCGGATAGCGATAATAAAATTTTTAATATATATATATATATATATATATATATTTCTTCATTTTTTTCACAAAATATCACACCAATCTTCAAATTTCCCAACGGATTTCAACAGCAGCGAATATAAATTGGTGCAGTACTGCGCATCAATTTGAAAATGTCAAGACATGTTGCACGGTATGCGCAATTAAGAACTCCACCGTATAGGAAAACATATAGAGAGAGTGGAATAATTTCGCGTGCTGCAACACTGGCAACACCCACAGCGATATGTCGCACCTGCCGTTGCGTTTCTACCGAATATTTCAAGTTTTCTCCTGGTTTGTGTACGGCGATGAGAGAGAGAGAGAGAGAGAGAGAGAGAGAGAGAGAGAGAGAGAGAGAGAGAGAGAGAGAGAGAAATTGGAGA
This sequence comes from Dyspetes luteomarginatus, assembly GCA_963669185.1. Lineage (NCBI taxonomy): Eukaryota > Metazoa > Arthropoda > Insecta > Hymenoptera > Ichneumonidae > Dyspetes > Dyspetes luteomarginatus. The sequence goes on along the minus strand of OY769905.1, from coordinate 19,315,932 downwards.
AATCACGCACACGCCTTCCGTATTTATAGGTGGCGAAGGCTCCACTGGTTAAAGATCCAGCGAGTTACATGACCGGCGGTTTTTGATACTTCCGGTGCTAGAGCGACGAATCCGAAGGCGTCCGAGCACACATGCAAGGAAAAGCTCACGAGAAAATATGGAAAGACGTCACCCGAAAGTCTGTAGGTGAAGTCACAAGCACGATCTTTCCATAAAATTTGAGCGTGCGTATTGCGCACGAAAATGTGCATGTGGCATTGAAACGCTTCGTGTTACAGAGCATGCCAGGCAAGCCAGAAACAGAACTAGCTCTCTTATTTAATCATGCAGAGACACTCGAACCTCCACACCGACATTGATTCACTGCCCGTGCGCCGCTCGTTGAACTATTCATAGCTGGCAAAAGTTGAATATTCCAAAGAACAAACCAATCAAAAACTTCAAAGTCCACAAATCTGTACGAGTTGAAGAATTTATTCAACCCATTTATGGCGTGGAATCTTCCCTCAATTTTTATACGAACTCCCTGTACATGGCTCAATGACAATTTGAAATTCAATAAAGTTTATCAAAGATATTATAGTACAATTTGGTAAAATAGTAATGTTCAACCATGATATTGAAGACAATCATAGTATTCACATTTTGATTAAGGCTCCAGTACTTTAAGTGGCAACGAGAGTGAAGTTTATAAATTCGTTACATCCTTTCTGACAGGAGATCAACCGAGCTTATGTCCTAACTTAATTTTCTCATGGGCTAGGGGTCTCTGGATTGCTAATGCAACGGTCCGGAGCCCGAATTTTCGGCAGGCTCTGACAAATTTTACTGTCAGCTCTTTTTCGCGATGCCAAAATGGTTCCGATTGGATGAAAAAAAATTGTAAATCGTGTCTGCTTGCGCCTTCATGACATTGCAATGGAATAATGGCTTATGATTGGTTAAAAAAGACGGTAAAAATTGTCAAATCACCAAAAAGTAAAATTTTAATTAAAATCCTTACTGACACTTGACATCTACTTTAAAACTCTATAATATTGAATTGAGCGAACGCTTAAGAATTAAGGAGTTGAGTCATGAGGATTAGGACTGTAGGTATTATAAAGAGCAGGACCTCGAAGCTCGTCGATCTTGCACGTACATTGAACCGCGAAACTTGTCGCTGCTCCTCATTCCACTCCGGTACCCAACGGCACGTTTTTCTCCTCTCGATCTCCCTCGCATTTTTCTCCGCCTTCTCCCTAGACAGCGTATACGATACGTGTACACAGTATACATGTTACATATATATATATATATAATCCAACCCAGCCCAGTAGAATGAAGTTCGTGTGTATATATGTACACACGAACTTCATTCTACTTGGAATGGCGTTGCAAGATGCCCCCGACCCTTCTCCACCTCCGCGTACCACTTATTTTGCCCATTGACAAAAAAGACCAGGGCAAAGTTCACGTCGGTGGCACTCGTTTTCTGGGCTTGACGTCTGGCGCATGCCCGATTAATTCGATAGTCGCGGGAAGGAAGGCGTAATCGCCTGGTGAAAGGAAAGAAAAGCAAAGAACAATGAGACGAAGCGTGGAGAACGAAAAGATCGGGTAAAAAATCGAGACTGCGGGATGGAGCGAGAAAAAAGTATAAAATATGTTGCTTGGGAGAAGAACGATTCTCTGAGAGAGAAACGGCTCAGACATAAGCGCACGTTTCTCTTTGCCACAGAGGGTTAATCACTGTTACAGCTATAGGCATTATCGACGAAGGGACGATTGAGTTTTTCAAATTTTCAAATTGTTTTCAACCTGGGTTGAAACCAATTTGAACGATTTTCTGAGACAGAAACGACTCAGACATAAACGCACGTTTTTGTTTGCCACAGAGGGTTAATCACTGTTAAAGCTATAGGCACTATCGACGAAGGGACGATTGAGTTTTTCAAATTTTCAAATTGTTTTCAACCTGGGTTGAAACCAATTTGAACGATTTTCTGAGACAGAAACGACTCAGACATAAACGCACGTTTTTGTTTGCCACAGAGGGTTAATCACTGTTACAGCTATAGGCACTATCGACGAAGGGACGATTGAGTTTTTCAAATTTTCAAATTGTTTTCAACCTGGGTTGAAACCAATTTGAACGATTTTCTGAGACAGAAACGACTCAGACATAAGCGCACGTTTTTGTTTGCCACAGAGGGTTAATCACTGTTACAGCTATAGGCACTATCGACGAAGGGACGATTGAGTTTTTCAAATTTTCAAATTGTTTTCAACCTGGGTTGAAACCAATTTGAACGATTCTCTGAGACAGAAACGGCTCAGACATAAGTGCACGTCTTTGTTTGCCACAGAGGGTTAATCACTGTTACAGCTATGGGCACTATCGACAAAGAGACGATTGATTTCAAATTTTCAACCTACACCAAATATTTATAATCAAATGGATCAATTTTTGTTAATGTCGATGTTGATTATTAGTATTCCTGGCGAATATTAAACATGTGTTTAAACGACATTTATAGCACGTCCAAGTTTTAAGTATGGTATGGTATTTAACATACCATACCGTTACCATAATAGACGATAATCACCATAGAGCTTTTTTCTACTTACTTTTCGTAGAGGAAGACTTTAGTCTTTGTACGGGATGGTGAGGGACTCTCGGTATATTAATTTACTCCATCCCTTTTTTTTGTAGTACACACAGTGGCGATTGAAATTGGACACCCGTTATATTAATCATCCGTTATTTTATACATATGGCGATGACAGCCAATCTGACACCGGTAATGAGAGATTATTAAATATCGTAATCAATTATATATCAATCGTATCATAGAAAGAATATTGGAACAAAAGCGGTGGAATATTAGAAAATTCATATTAATGAAGTTAACAAGAGCAGAGTTCTACTGTATATACTCCTTACGAACGCATAAGTATCTCTGTTGTTGAGCCCTGTCTAATCTTTTTATCAGACATTTTCGGTTACGTAAAAAACGCGGCGAAGGCGTTTTCCTAACGCCTTTGCCTTTTTTTTTTTTTTTGCAACTCCGAACGTTTTTCCCCTTCGGCACGTTTGGAAGATGGTCCGAGAGATGAGAGGCTTGAAAATTGAAGGACGCTGCGCGTTCTCGTGGCCCGACGCAAAACAGTATGGAGGGTAGAACTTTGGTAGTGCTTTTGCAGCCGCAACCACGAGCCTATAAACAGACTTCGCATCCCCTGCTTTTACGGTCTCCCTCTCTCTCTCTCTCTCTCTCTCTCTCTCTCTGTCTCTCTCACTCTCGTCGCTTTATTGAATTATTCAGCGGCTGAAAATGCTCTCAACACACAGCTCGTTAACACCCACGAGGACGATGTAATTGAATTTGAATTAATAGAACAAATTATTTTCTCGTTCGATGCTTGCGTCCAAACGCTGAAAATATGCATGCGGTATGATGAAAAAATAATAATAATAATTTAAAAAAATCGGTCGTCAGAGAAATTTTAAGTCAATTAAAATATTGCAGCATGGAATATCATGCACGCGTCCCCATGTTTGTAAAATAACATGTAGCATGAATATAGGAAGGCTTGATATTTCATGAAGAGTTCAAAATTGTTGAGCACATTTGGTCGTGCGCCACGCAGCATAAAGTTTAAACAATAGTTTGAAGAAAAAAATTCAACGTGCAATTTGAAAAAAATTAATGAAGAGTCCAGGCCTGTTGTGATATCGGTAAAAACGTGATGCATGGAACTTTTACAAGAATGAAACACGTGTATATATATATATATACATATATATATATCGTTTTCCAAAGCTATGATATCATTCGAGCAAAAGTGCAATGATGGTTATCCTCATTATCACAAATCTACAATCAGAGTTGGAAAGTAAAATATGTGGTAGAAAAGTAAGTATGTGGTCTCCAAGAGATTTAAAATGGGTGAAAAAGCGATAAGGCCTTGTTCTTGCATGCGGTAATTTTGTAAAAACAATTTTTCAAATCTTCGACTTTGGGGTATTCGGCAAATTTATTTGTAAAATGATTTTTTTTATACCAAATACACGAAATTATGATTCTTGGAACGAAAAAAATGGCATCCCAATAAATGATAATGAGTTGGGTTATAGCATAAGCGGCACAAAGTGGGGAGACAATTTAACGAGGATTTTTTTTTTTTGGACTCGAAATCGTAGACATCCGATTTATCTACTCGACGTCCATTATTTAGATGCCAGAACATATTGGAACGATAAAGAAAGCTAAATATGCGCCAGAATATCTGGAAAATCGCCACAAAGCGTTAGCAACTCTTCCAATCCAATCCTCTATACTGTCATTTGTGCCAAATACACATGAGCATTTTGTTGAATCGGTTTGGTGGATGGCTCATAGCCGTCCTTATAAATGCCAGTTTGATGTGGAAGGTTCGGACGACCCGGCTACTTGGCACCACCAAGAACAAACACAGTGTGTGGGCATAAAGTACGTCCGTGGGCAAGCGCGTACGTCTCCATATACATTGCACACACCTAGGGCCGAGTAATCCTCTGTCGCTGACTGCCGCGTTCACTATCCACCTAATCCATAATCACCCGGCTGTATATATTAGAGCAGTCGAGGAGAGAGACCGCAGGCCATAATATGTCCGGCACGAAATTGATATTCCCTAGATTGGCCACCACCACTACCCCTCAACCGTCACTGAACTGATCCAACTGCTTCGAATACCTGGACCAATTTAATGTGATATATATATTAATATCCTGCGTCTCTCTCTCTCTCTCTTTTGCGCTCTAAATCTGGAGTTGTCTATATCTAAATGACGAAATGTGTACGTAAAAGTCCCCTCATTAAATCGAGATGAACATTATCTATTCTTTAAAAAAAAAACGACTCGAATACAAAAAGGTTTAAATTTAAATTTGTACATTAGTTTTCTCATACGTTTTTTCCATTCATAAGTTTGGTCTATGAGGGACTGGCTGACTAAGATATTTCGTAAAAAGTGAACAAATCTTATTCTCTGTTGATAAAAATCCACCACCACTATCCCTCAGCGTCACTGAACTGATCCAATTGCTTCGAATACCTGGACCAATTTAATGTGATATGTATATTAATATCCTGCGCCTCTCTCTCTCTCTCTTTTGCGCTCTAAATCTGGAGTTATCTATATCTAAATGACGAAATGTGTACGTAAAAGTCCCCTCATTAAATCGAGATGAACAGTATCTATTCTTTAAAAAAAAACAACTCGAATATAAAAAGGTTTAAATTGAAATTTGTACATTAGTTTTCTCATACGTTTTTTCCATTCGTAAGTCTGGTCTATGAGGGACTGGCTGACTAAGATATTTCGTAAAAAGTGAACAAATCTTATTCTCTGTTGATAAAAATAACTCTATGATTTTGAGGAATCTCAGTTTTCGATCTTGCAAGAGAAGTATTTTCGATCGAGCAATAAGGAACGCAATTAATCAGCTTGCAGCGATTAGCTGGTTAACCATCAGAGACGGAATGGAGAGTAAAAGAGGCGAGAGAGTGAAAGGAAGGGAGAAAGAGACAAATTGATATTTAAGAGAGATAAGACAAGTGGAGAGCCCCGTTTTCACGTTTACTATATATATATATTGGTATATCATACACGGACAAATGAGCGCCGGGAACAGTGGGCATGTGTGTGAGCTGAGAGAGCTCTCAAAGTTTCAGACTGCGGAATAAGCTTAGCGAAATAGACTTAGAATAGACGTCCAGCAAGCACAGCCGCGGCTTGGTCGGTATATATATATATATATGGTTGATGTATATATATATATAAATATACGAACCAAGCCGTTTGTACTATATATGTATGTATAGTACAAACGTCGAGAGAACTTTCTTGCATTCACTCGACACTCTCCTCGTCTTCCTTAGTCTCTCGTTGTCTCGCTTCTTCGATCACACCCGTTCACGAAAACCCGGAAGCAAAACAGCAGAGTTTCAAGTTGGTCTCGACCACGAGAACGCTCTCCATGTATCAATGGTAGTCGAAACGCAAAATGTCGCTAATACCCACATTGCGTTTGTACCACGAATAGAATATGGATGACAACGAGAGCGGAGAAATTAAGAGGTGAAGGAAGAACATTTGTGCCAGATCTTGGCCAAAATTATCAAGGATTTTTGCCAGCGATGTTGGGCAAATGAGAGAAATACGAACCGAGATGTTAGCTGGACGTTTCGACGTATCGAGGAAAATTTAACAGTCTGTATAATCGTGACGCTGGTCGTTGTAATCCGGAAGGTAAAATGGATGATACGTAGAGGTGTCTTATGTAGAGGCTGGGAAACAGAAAATCGTAAGGACGCGAGCGGAAGAAGGTGCTCGTGATCCGGAGAAGGATGGATCGAGATACTCGGTAAGAGAGTGAGGTGGGGGGGGGGGGGGGGGGAGAACGAGGAAATAAGAGACACGCGACAAAAAATAAAGCGGATGTGAAAAAAATACAAAAAGGGGACGGGCAGTTGGGAACGTTGCCAGTGAGAAAAAAAGAATCCTCTGGGGACGACGAGGTGAAGTGCATATATATATATATATACACACACATACATATAATATAGGGCTATAGACCGCTTTGTAACGAGAGGCCAGCGTCAGATTACAGGTATATGGGTACGTGCGCGCATCGCTGTTGCTTCTCTCTCTCTCTCTCGCTCGCTGGAGCTTTCGTGTTGTTTTCTACACCCACGTACGTTACCTGAGAATCTAAACGTCGAGGGTTCATGCGGTTACGTCACGCTGTGGACTGAAAGGTATTCCGGTTACAATACGAGTGAAATATCAAGGCCCTGGATGCTCCGAATTCACCCACACGACGAGAACAAGTTCGTTCTATATGTATGTGTGATGTCCAAACGATTTTGAAATGTCGTCGAGTGCAAAAAAATTACAAACTAATATTAGCATCAATCGGATATCCTTACTTTTTAGTTAGATCGGAGAAGATATATCGTATTCCAAATGGTTGAAAATCTTGCAATGTGAGATATTAAAAAACTTTTATTTTTAAATACAATTAAAATCCCAAAAGATTCGAAAGATGTTTGGGTTAATTCTATTGGAATTATCGATAAATTTTCAATTATTATTAGCTAGATCATTTTTTTTTTCGCCGATACTTTGAGATTTTTCGAAAACAAAAGGGAAATCCAGGTAAAAATTCACTTCTGAGGTTAATTTTATCCATTTTGGAATAAAAATGAGTTCGTTCTTAGGTGTAATAAAATATTTGGACTGCAGTCCAGATCTCAAAAATCAGATGCAAGTTTTGGTAAAATTCACGCCTGTCTTTTAGATTAAATGTCGCCAATGTACTTGACTGAAGGTATGCCGATGATTATCGTAACTACCATGAACTTTGTCCGGGAACTTTCGATACATCAATGTCATTATCGACCGTTCGGTGTGACGAGCGAATGTTATGTGGAAAATTTGAAATTCCGTTTTCGGAACACTCGACACCCGACGACGTAACTGAACAGAGTTTTAGGGGTTTGTATATATATGTATATATATATATATATATATATATATATATAGACTCCGGCAGGTACAGAAACCACCACGAAGGAGTGGGCGACAAACTTTGTTCCACCAGAGACTTATTGAAGAGAGGAAGCTTCGGGTCGGAAACTATGCTAAGATGATGCCCTTTCTCTCGCTTTCTAGCTTTCTCTCTTGTATATTTATTCCCTTTCTATATAGCTATATGAATGCCACTTTCTCTCTCTCTCTCTCTCTCTCTCTCTCCCTCTCTGCCCTTCCTACATCGGCAGACCCTCGAGGCAAACCGGAGACCAACACCTTAGCGCTCTCCACCTTGAAAGCTCGCGTGACGTATTTTCGAGCTTTTACAACTTTCTACGATCTTCCTACGCTTAAGAAGACCGACAGAGTGGCAAATTTGGAAGTGAATTCTATACAGACTTGGATGCAAATTATTATCGTACGAGTATCGTACAATGAGTGCCATAATTCCGCAATTTATAGTTTTGCAAATCAATTGTATGGCATCAATCTGGAAGTGGAGCGCGAAAAAAAGTTGCCATGACTTAGATTTACAAAAAACTACAAAATTAAAAATGATTGCGATCGAGCAATAATTATGGTCAAAACAAACATCGTTGCTTCTTTCATCATAAATTTTGGGTACTAAATTTTGTATCACCAAATTAATAATTTCTTGTATGTAAGAGTGTGAAGTAAAAAATAAGCGTCATTAAATTGTATTTCGTTGTAAATGAAAACACGTTGGTCTCGTTAATATTTCGATAGTCGCGACACTTAACCGAACGAAAGCAAATGGCGTTACCCCATTGTGCGTGCCTAATCAGCCTGAGTCAGTTGCAAGACTGGCAAACAACAATATATTGATTGGTTCATGTCACACGAGGCTACGTAATACTGCGAGAGAATGATAGAGGAATGGAAAACAGCGAAAAAAGCTTTTCTTGCTGCTTTTCGTCACACCCCCATAGCTCGTTTTGGCACAACGACGCCGACGCGGCTGCGAAATCGAAATTGGAAATACGTTGGCAGTGAATAAAAGATTGTGTATCTACACGTTTACAAATATACTGTTGTGCATAGATATACAGTTATATATATATATATATATATATATATATATATATATATACACTTACATATATATATATGTATATATACTTATGTGAGTATATATCGGGTGGTAAAATGTGCATGACACATTCTTCCTTACGGCCGATACGCGTGCGCATTTGCGTAAAAAGTACCCATAAAAACTTCACTGCCATATTCCCTTTCACGACACACAGCACGAATTGCATCGGCAAACTTTGCAGTTTGCGCCTTGCAAAATTTACGTACCTGTCTACAGCACGACACGAGAGAAGAAGGAAGATGAGCGAAACTTTTTCTTTCCCGATACCGAGACTCCGGGACCGTATTTTTTACGAGTCTGAGCTGTCCATACAGACCGGGGTTTAACCGGTAAAATACGAAATATTATGCGTCAAAAGAATTGCCGTATGTATGGGTTTTATTTTTTAAACAAATAATATTTTTCAAGATAAATATTTGTGAAGAATTTACAAATAAAAATCGTCCGTGCCAAATTGATATTTCAAAAGACTTAAAAAAGGAATTAAATAATTATGTAACTTTATGGGAATTTGAGATAAATCCTTGAACGTGTTTAAAAATTGGAATATCGTGGATTCATTGTCGCCTACCGGTATCGTTAAGGTTAACGGATTTAAAAAAAAAAGAGGCAAAGCGGCCGAGAGGGATAGAAAAAGATGAAGAGAAATGAAAAAAAAAAGGGTGAGATTTATTCTATAATTTTAACTGCAAATTCCAATTTCATTTCTTTTTCCGCATTCTCTTCACACCAGTGATTTGCTCTCGATCCTCTCTTTTTTCTCTCTCTCGCGAGACTGCAGCCGTCATAACGAGCCACTTTTAGAGTGCGAGTGAACGAGCACACAAGGGATGGGAGAGAGAAAAGAAGCGCGATATAAAAACGGGAAAAAGGGGGTGAGAGTATGTCGTGAGAATAAGAGAGGAACAAAGAAAGAACCCAATAGGAACAAAGGAATGAAGTCGAAGGATTGTAGGGGAGAAAGAAAAATAGTCGGACCCGATTCACCCCCCGGATGATGTCGGAAAATTGTCGCCATTTTCCAACCCTCCGAGACATTAGTATTTCCTTTATACGTTGATAATTCATGTGACACGACAAAAATTCGGCCCTCGCAAATACTTTTATTCTCCTCGATTTTATTTACACTCAGTGAGCAAAATGTCACAAAATTGAGCTGTGATGATTGGGAAAAGTAGCAGTGAAAAATAACCACAGGCATAATTACAATAAATAATTGTACGGAGGTAAAACTTGATGCTTTAATACGGTGACGGTTTATGGCCGCTAGAGGCGCTAGCATCGCGGCCAAGAAGAACATGAAGTGTGTATACAGTAGACGATCTGACAAGTTACTTAGTAGGGACTGGATTCACCCCAAGAAGCTCACTGCAGGGAATCTTGTTTTTCTCAATCAACCGTACTAGAGATATGAACATGAAAGAAGGACAGTCAGCCATTCGGAATTGTTCATTCGGAGCGATGAAGAATAAGCTCCAGGCAGGCAGGCTCCAGGCAGGCAGGTCTCATTCTATGATTTATAATTCGATGTATCATTACTTCGATTTCCGAGCGTTTGCTCAGAAATTGTAAAAGTAACCTCAGCAAAATGGAGCCAGATGTCGACAGTGATACAGGAACATAATTAAAATTTTCATATCTGTATTTCTTGACTGTTCAGGTTTTATACTGTATACGGTAATGCCAAGCGAGAATGAAAAAGAGGGGGGAGAAGGGGAGAGCAAAAGAAATACAGCAAGAAGAAGAGACGGTAGACGGCGGCGAGAGATAGGGGAGAGTCGAGAAGCGGTAGGCAAGGGAGAGCATATCTCTTCGCATGATTGAACTTACCGCCGGTAAATCATCGATTAAGTACTCGTTAGGCTAAATAGACTCGTTTAGGAAGAGGAGATAACAAAAGCGAGAGAGAGAGAGAGAGAGAGAGAAACTATTACGAGAGATAATATATACGGAGACAAAGGACAAAAAAGTATTAAATTTCGTGAAATTGTTTCTACAATCTTTCCATAAACAGCCAACATTAATTATCAAATATTTAGTTGGCATAGAAAATAATAATTATCAATTTGCATAAATATTGCTTCGTTCATCTTATCAAATGCCCAAGAGTTAAATTTTCATTTAGTTATTTGGCCAATGCAAATCCGTACTGGACATCAATGGAGACTTCTATTGGGATAATTGTAGAGACCATTAAAAAAATTAATTAATTTTGGCATGACTGTACAGCATCGAGTACATCCCTAATCGAAGCTAACCATTATTTTACCTTCATTACAGTATTTATTGTCGCTAGTTGCGATAAACCTTTTGATCACAAGAATTTAATTTCCCCTTGAAAGCAATGTTGTAATTTACCACCTGGAGCCTGGACACCCTCTTCATCTAGACTTTTTCCCAATAGGTAAAAAAAAAATGGCTAATAGAAGTTGCACCATCGTATATAATATCGAAAATGCGTTTCATTACGAAAACGTTTTTCTCTCTCCCAGAATTTTAAGTCCGGTTTTTCATCATCCACTATTTCCGATTGGTGCGAAGGCTGCAAATTTTCACTGAGCTCATTCGTGTATAAAGATGTAGGTATGCGATTGTATCCCCTATTCTACATATATATGTGCAGGACGACTTTTCATCTCATCTTTTCAGGCGCTCCCTCGCTTCGTCGAAAAGTGCAAGGCAGAAGGAAAGTTATTCTATTTTCATTTCCAAGGACGCGCTCACCACCCTCGAACGGTATTCGGGAATAGGATTAATGAGGTGTTAATAATTATGGGTTGACGAACATATATATATATATATATATATATAGGAGTCGTCCATTCGATATCTCCCCGTTTTTTTCCGTACCTTCTTTTCTCGTGAAATGAGTCTTCGCGATATCGTAACGGATATTTATGAATGATGGTGATATACGAGGGTTGTGCGACGACAAGCGTTTTATAACAAGAGCGAATGATTCGACGGATAGGTACACTGTGGGTTATGTCAGGTCGTTGCTTTTGATGATTAAGAGGCGAAACGATTAAGTGATTTTATCGGAATGTTGGCGAATAGCTCATTTAATCGAACGTTAAGTTTACATATCCGGATCAATGCTAAAATCTCAATTCAAATTATCCTCCTTTTTAATAATTTTAATGTTCCCAATCATCGAGCCATACTGTACATCTGTCCGGTTTTGCATATATTTGGATATTCATGAAACTGGTCAGTCTATGACATTGAAACTGTGCGAGTGTAATGTGGAGTTTCTTCACGAAACGTGTCCAAAATTCGTAAAATTCTCTCAATTTTCATGGATCCTAACGAATTTGTGCAATACATCCTTGAGCATATTAAGTTTCTTTCGTACGTTGTTTTCTCGCGAAGCAAATATTCGCGATATCATAACGGGTATTTATGAATGATGGTGATATATGGGAGGGTTATGCAACACGACAAGCGTTTTATAACAAGAGCGAATGATTCGACGGATAAATACACTGTGGGTTATGTCAGGTCGTTGCTTTTGATGATAAAGAGACGAAACGATTGAGTGATTTGATCGGAATGTTGGTATGAATAGCTCATTTAATCGAACGTTAAGTTTACATATCCGGATCAATGCTAAAATCTCAATTCAAATTATCCTCCTTTTTAACAATTTTAATGTTTTCAATCATCAAGCTATACTGTACATCTGTCCGGTTTTGCATATATTTGGATATTCATGAAACTGGTCAGTCTATGACATTGAAACTGTGCGAGTGTAATGTGGAGTCTCTTCACGAAACGTGTCCAAAATTCGTAAAATTCTCTCAATTTTCATGGATCCTAACGAATTTGTGCAATACATCCTTGAGCATATTAAGTTTCTTTCGTACGTTGTTTTCTCGCGAAGCAAATATTCGCGATATCATAACGGGTATTTATGAATGATGGTGATATATGCGAGGGTTATACAACACGACAAGCGTTTTATAACAAGAGCGAATGATTCGACGGATCCACTGTGGGTTATGTCAGATCGTTGCTTTTGATGATAAAGAGACGAAACGATTGAGTGATTTGATCGGAATGTTGGTATGAATAGCTCATTTAATCGAACGTTAAGTTTACATATCCGGATCAATGCTAAAATCTCAATTCAAATTATCCTCCTTTTTAACAATTTTAATGTTTTCAATCATCAAGCTATACTGTACATCTGTCCGGTTTTGCATATATTTGGATATTCATGAAACTGGTCAGTCTATGACATTGAAACTGTGCGAGTGTAATGTGGAGTTTCTTCACGAAACGTGTCCAAAATTCGCAAAATTCTCTCAATTTTCATGGATCCTAACGAATTTGTGCAATACATCCTTGAGCATATTAAGTTTCTTTCGTACCTTGTTTTCTCGCGAAGCAAATATTCGCGATATCATAACGGGTATTTATGAATGATGGTGATATATGCGAGGGTTATACAACACGACAAGCGTTTTATAACAAGAGCGAATGATTCGACGGATCCACTGTGGGTTATGTCAGATCGTTGCTTTTGATGATAAAGAGACGAAACGATTGAGTGATTTGATCGGAATGTTGGTATGAATAGCTCATTTAATCGAATGCTTTGTGATATATTTGGGTACTCATGAAACTTGTCGGTCCATGACATTGAAACTTCGCGAGTATATAATATATGGAGCCTGTCTACGAAAGGAATCGAAAATTCGCAAAAATTTCTCAATTTTCATGAGACCTAACGATTTTGTGCAATGCACTCTTGAGCGTATTAAATCAAAGCCTTGAGTATGATAGCGTAATATTGGGTTTTTCACGAAGATGGGGAGGTGCCACGTACAGGACCTCAGCACATATGGCGCTCGACCGCTCGGAAAAGCACACACCATACCTTTTGTCCCGTCTCGGTCTTGCCGGGCTGTGTGAATATGGACGATGGGATCGCGGCTGGCATACGAGATTACCGCTTTTTCTTCCATTTGCATCAACCCCTTGGCCAACTACCCACAATTCACCTCTGGACCGCATCCTCATTTTCCTTTCCGTAAAACCAGAATATATCTTCCACTGCACACACTATAACGCTGATAGGTCTTCATTATACGCCGAGAGATTAAAATTGTACGAAACTTGTGGCAAGGATCCTAATAAAGTTACGATCTGACCATAATGGCTGATTGCGTGCCTCGACTACCATAATGAATTCGACGCTGAATAAGTCCAGTGACAAAAATTGCATCCCTTAACCAGAATTTTTTCGCACGTTAATTTAACTTGCAAATCTAAATCCTGGAATAATCCGATTATGACGATAAATCTACCGCGTTATGGATATTCGTTTTCTGAATAATAAAACTCGATATAACTTACAATAACGCAACAACTTTGTAAATAACTTAAAAAAATCTTCGGGAAGAAAATCGTCGTATGAATATTGCAAGAAACTTTCATCTCGAAAAAAAGTTTTTTTTTTTTTTTTTTTTGCTGAAAATTTGTATCGTTAAGCCTGAAGAAAACACGAATTATCCTTTGCATTGCCTCCTATAGTTTCACCATAGGCCTCGCATAGGTAATATAACGGTGAAACAGATATACATGTTACGAAAAGTTTTCTTCGGTCTTCACGCTTTTTTCCCGAGACTCGAGCGTCGGGCCAGCTCTTGCAGAGGGTCGTTGCAAAGCTTGATTTACTTCCGTACAGGAGGAAGTATAACAGCGGGAGGCCTTGGTGAAGCTCACATCGAGAGAGTAAGAAAGTCTTTCGAGTATTGCAAAGAGAGAAGGAAGAGAGAGCGAGAGAGAAGGAAGAGAGAGCGAGAGAAAGAGAGAGAAAGGGAAGGAGTGCAAGAGA